>JANFCV010000093.1:1200000-1800000 GCA_024500475.1 Phthorimaea operculella
TCGTTCAACGACTCGATGAACCCTGGTTTCAGAGTTTTTCAACCGCCTACTGCAAGTGGCAGACCTCTGACATGGTTGTGTAACGACCGCCATCCATCATAGAAGCACGGAAACATCGTGTTTTCTGACAATCAGGTGGTATAGCCTGCAATGTCCTAACCAGACTGGGAACAAATTCACAAAGTGACAAATATCAACTTTGTGAGTGACCCCACCGGGAATTGAACCCGATCTGCGTAGCCGGCAGTCGTACTAACTACTGCGCCACATCGGCTGTTCTACTACTCGGTGTTCCACACAAAAAGAAAAAAATTGGAGGGTCCCATTATGTTTAAAGGATTCCGTACCCAAAGGGTACCCAATTACTGAGACTTCGCTGTCTGTCGGTCCATCGGTATGTCACCAGGAGGCTATATATCTCATAAGGTGTGATAGTAAAAGAATTGAAGCTTACACAGATGTTATGTTTCTGTTACTGCTAGAACAGAAAATACTAAAAATAGGAATAAAATAAAAATTAAGAGGGGCTCCCATACAAATAATTGTTCTTAATCGTAATTTACGTAGGAATAAGGAAGTTTCCTAGACGTTGACGTGTTTTTCATAGCTACTAAGTTGCACACCACAAAAAGTTTCACGCATCTCCGTGCTATATTTTCGGGGCAAGAATTCAAAAATAAATGTCGCTTCGCTACAGGTTTTCTAAAACGCGCTATCGAGATGTTTTTTGAAGTCTATAGATACTACCTGGTTCACAAAAGAAGGGAACCCGAAATGGCAACATAATTGTTCACATCTTGCTCAAATGTCATGTAATATGAGAAAGACGCAAACAATTATGTTGCCATTTCGGGTCCCCTCCTTTGGCGAACCAGGTAGTAAATGGTTACTGTCCACTTGCTGTCCACCGACTCTTTCCGACTATAATATTTATAATGTATGATGATGATTTTCAATTCCAAATTAGGGGTATGAAATCGAGTCATTTCGACATAGCTCTTTATATACCTTGAAGAAAAACATTCTAAGACCGCGTTTTACAAAACTATCAGCGACATCTATGAAATTATTTTTGTACTAATTTTCTTCTCGAACAACTTATATATTTTTTTCATAATTTTCCATGAGGGAGAAACTTTATATTGCAGAAAATAAATAGTATCAACGTATACCCTCGTTTCTATATCAGTAAATTTGTAAAAAATGTTTCTGGATGGTCGAGATTTGCCGATCCAGATAATAGGTTATCCCGTGGGATTCAGACATTAACCCGAAATAAAATGTATCCTAGATGTTAACCCGAGTAATAAGCAATCACTGTACAAAATTTGGTAGAAATCCGTCTAGTAGTTTTTGCGTGAAACGTGGACAAACAGACAGACAGACAGACTGACAAACAGACAGACAAAATTTTTTTTAACTACTGTTCTGAGATCTGTATCTTGAAAACAATTAAATGCAAACATATTTTTCTTAAAATATTCAATGTACAGATTTTGTTTCGTTACTGTTTTATTATATGTATAAGATTGTTATTTAACTACATTTAGTGAATGCGATCCGATAAATAATTAGGAGAGTGTCTACACCGCCTTTTACGTAACTAATGAGTTTGGTCAAACGATTGTAATTTAAGGTAACTTTTAATTAAGTACTAAAATATTTTAAGGGCACGTAGCAAAAGTGAAGTTTCTTCGAAATATAAAAAATATTGGACCTCCCATTACAAACGTGTTGAAAACCTTTGTCACTTAGTACATGAGGCTAAATTATTTTTTTCATATTTCGATGGAAAGTTTCTAACAAAAGATGTTCAATTTAGTTTTTACTAAAAAAAATAAGTTAAAAAAAACACTATATAAGAGACTACGTAATCACTAATAATAATAGATGTTTTATGTGGCTCAGTCCGCAGCCAAAATTTGATAATCTTCAATTCCGCATTGAGCATTTAAAAAAAATAGTCTCTTCTTTTTTCAAGGTTCTAAAATTACTTCTCTGCTTATAAGCAACGTTTGCACCAAGTTTGTACACACGAGAAAAGTTCCAAGCTAGTCTAGGGCGGTGCGGGTGTATAGGAACACTACCGAAATTAGGTTAATGTGTGTCGGCCATTATTTCAAGCACTACTAGGCGAGTCCACTTGCGACATACGAGTAAGTTAGTTTACTGGGATGTACTAAAAACTGTTCTTACTTAGTTAATGTTATGTTTTTCGCCTGTGTCTTCTAGTGGACTCTTTTTTCCTATGATAGAGAGAATACCATATATCACGCCTATATCCCTTGCGGTGTAGGCAGAGTGTAAACGGCTATAAAAACGGCTACATACACCACGTCTGACAAAAGTTTGAGAATCATTCAGAAGACCTGTGTATCGCACTAGTGACAGGTACATTTTTGGGAGAAAGGTAGACAAAATTTATATTTTTTTGTTAATTTGTCCTTAACAACTACACTTATCGGAAAAGAAGACGGTTCGTGACTATTTTCACAAAAAATATGTTGATGGTCATCGATAGCCTACTCATAATCTAGCCTGTGGTAAAATCTCATCTGAGATGATATGAACTCCATGATCAAGACACAGGAATGCACTAAAAGGATAGTACGTCGCGAAATTCTTGAATTATTTATTGAAGCGAGTTACTTAAGGGGTCAATCTCTACTGGTTCTCTATACAGTTATTAAGAAAAACTAGCATTTGTTGATCATGGTGCGTTGTTCATGGTAAATAGTAAAACAGCAACAGGTACATTTTTGGAAGAGAGGTAGACAAAATTTATATTTTTTTGTTAATTTCTCATCTCAGTTCAATTGATCACAGTGGATGCTCCAGTTCAAAAAATCACCTTGTCCAATAATTTGAAAAGTACACTTATCGGAAAAGAAGACGGTTTGTGACTATTTTCACAAAAATTATGTTGATGGTCATGTCATTAGAGGCCTACTCATTATCTAACCGGTGGTAAACTCTTCATCTTAGACGATATAAATGAATGAAAGTTTAAAAGTTTTTTTTATACATAGTAGAAATTACCGCCTCCACTACTCCACAAACTTACTAACTCCATGATCAAGACACAGGAATGCACTAAAAGCATAGTACGTCGCGAAATTCTTGAATTATTTATTAAAGTGAGTTACTTAAGGGGTCAAACTCTACTGGTTCCCTATACAGTTATTAAGAAAAACCATCATAATTTAATCATGGTGCGTTTTTCATGATAAATAGTAAAGTTTCTTAAAATATTTATTAAAACTCAGTGAACTACAGAAACTTGAGTTATTTAAGGGGTTCCGTGCTTCGGAGAGTATGTTAAGCTGTCGATTCTGGTATATGTCTATGATTAGTAGCCGGTTGAAAACCTCTGACACCATGGTTCATAGGATGGTTCGTCGACTTGATCACGTAAATAAAGCCCTGGACGACACACACAGCGCCATCTAGCCCCAAACTAAGCAAAGCTTGTACTATGGGAACTAGACAACCGATATAATACTTATATACTTTTTTGTAACTAAATACATATTATACATAGAAAACAACCAGACTTAACACAAATATTTGAAAAATTACTTCACAAATATTTGTGTCTGGTGGGAATCGAACCCACGACCCTCGGCGTAGAAGGCTGGGTATCCACTACGCCATCGGGACAGTCAGTCAAGTTGACACAACAGAAAAAAAATATGTCAACATACAGTGGCTTTTCATACAGTCATTAAGAATAACCAGCATAGATTGATCTCTTGTAAGACGCTACTGATAGTACTTACTTCAGACATCATTATCTTCCTACCCTTATTACAAATCAGTTGGGATTGGAGCAACATGTTTTGTTAGTGCACAAAATCATGTAGAAAAAGGATTTGGCTATGTTTTATGACCGGCCGCCTGCCTGACGTCAACCCTCTTTGGGAATGCTATTGTAAGTGGTATCACCGCCACCATGCGGTTGAACATAGTCGACAGATATTCACCTGAAGTCAAAAACTCTACGTCGCCTTATACGAAACACCCTGAGTGGACTAGGGGTGGCAATATTCTTAGTCGCTACCACACTGTAGCAATACTTACTTAAAATAGTGCTTGTGCAATGCAGTCATACTTTACTCATCTTCCTGACTTACAAAGTTAAAGTTATTACAACAACACTTATCGTGATAAAAGGTATCTTACCCTTTTATGCTCGGTTAAAGTATTAAAAGTACACTATGGTTGCGTACGATATTTAACAAATACACATTACATAGATTAGATATTTAACATAGTACTTTTAGTAGTGGTAAAATGTGTAAAATCGAATTCAAGATATCTCCTCTCAGTGAACATAATTATATACAGTTACATTTAATTAAGTACAAATCTCTTGAGTGTGTAATCTACTCACAATACCGAACAACTTTTGTTTGAAATTTTCTTCATAATATAAAAAAAAATTGGACCTCTCCCATACAAAAATGTTAAAAAAGTGTGTCACTTAGTATGGGACGAACAAATTGCTTTTTATATTTCGAAGAAAAATTTCAAACAAAAGTTGTTCAGTTTTGTAAGTAGCTTACATCCTCAAGAGATTTGTACTTAATTAAATGTAACCTTAAATAAGCTAGCCAAGTATGAACCGTTGGCAAGGGTATGAACACTACCTCTCTTTTCATCGGTAGCAAAAAGAGTGACTACACTATTGTAATTAACTAATTACATCTATATTTTTTTTACGTATACGTACACTCACGCTAAAAACAATGGCATGGAGCGATACTCACGCTCTATAGCTTGTTTAAACATGTTGTAGTACGATGGCAGACTTCGAATTTTGGCCAAAAGCCGACATATGGAAAAGTCGCAGACGTTGTTTGGCCATCGTTCTAAGGATTTTGGTCAAAATCCTAATTCTGCCGTCGTACTGCGATATACATACATCTGAGAGCTTCTTAACACCACTACTACTACTCAAAGTCAGTTAAATGAGGCTCTAGCAGTAATTAAAGTAAATTGAAGTCAATAATTTAACACAGTCGCGCTTATAAATCTAATACGTAGCAATTAACTACGGCGTAGTAAGTTTGTAGCAGTTCGTAGACAATTTGCTACGAAATTGGTGACGCCGTTCGTTCGTTGTACTTTTGAGACGTAAAGAGGTCGCTGAACAAAGTTTGCCGTATTATGCCGGCTTAGAATAGCATCACCCCATATCTTCCCCGTGGTTGTCAAAACCGGCTTTTGAGAGTTGATGTGTATTGTGATACACAGTCTTCTGAATGACTGTCAAACTATGGTCAGACATGGTTTAAATGGCCATTTTTACACAGCCGTTTACGTTCTGCCTACCTCGCAAAGGATATATAAGCTCGATATATGTATTTCAAATAGATCAATAAGCTAGCGTAAAAGTCGCGGAATTTTCGGATAGTACCTATATCGACATGCTCAGCAAATATTTGATGTCATATTCAATTGAAAATTCTGTGAGTGAATCTTACGCATGTTACTTATTAAAGAATTATAACTACCTGTCACCTAGTCCCAGTCATATTGTAAAAATTCTAGAAAATGCATTTCTCTATTAGTACATTTTTAGACTAGTGTGTAAAAAAAATGTATGACATAAATGATATTTTTTTCGTGATTTCGCAAATAGCTACGTAGTAACAGAAGTGCATAGAGATGCCTAGAATCATCAGTTGGAATAAAAGCCCGCGAGTCAGTAACACATTGTATAACGATGATTATAGAGGTATGACAACTTTTTAAACTTGTACCAGTTACACAGTAAATGCTAACTTGTATTCGAAGTAAAGAAGCATCCCAATAAATGCATTTCTATTAGAGCAATTTCATTGGAACCACTCACGGACGTCGCTGTAATGAATATTTCCATTTGCCTTCGAGTAATAAACAGGCTCTTTGCTTCTTGTATTATAGTTCAGGAGTCGAACGCTATTGGCAGCAAAACTTAGGAAATTACACAATAAAGTCATGCAACTGTCATTTAAATATTGGTTTCTAAGGTGCAAACTCCACAGAGTAGACGTTAGACAAGTGATCTGTCAAACAAGTGATCATCAGAGACGTGAAACGTGCGACATCGCGACGCTTAAAACCGTTTTCATATAAAATGTATGAAACAAAACAAACAGGCTTGCGATCGCTCGTCAAATTATTTTTCACATTTCGTCCAACCCTTGTTCCATAGGGAAAGTATTTCAGTCTTATGAGTATCTTGACCTCCTTTCAAATCTTTAATTCATTAGGAATTTTTACCCTAATTTACCTTATTTATACCCCTACCATCTATACCCTTAGCTGGTCGTTTCAAGAAAGACAATAGGAAAAGTGCTACAGGCTACTTTTTACCAAACCAATGCTACGAAAAAAGCACGTAAAACGAGTGGATGTGTTAAAAAACAAAAAACCCGACAGCGGTAATTTTAAAGTAGTATTTTGTTGTAAAAATCCGCCATCTTGAATCCATAACTTTTTTATAGGTATAGCCAGTGTCACTTGCGCTGCTGAGACGAATCTAACGACACCTCATATGTTAAAATCCAACTATCCGTTTGGGTCGTAGCCCGTGAAAAAGAATTTTCTTGTCCACATACATACATACATACTCTCGAAAAACATAACCCTCCTTCTGAGGCAGTCGGATAACTGGCATAAAGATTTATACCAAAAGATATTTTTTACTACATGCTCCCGGCCTATCCAATAGTGTTATTACTTTACATATTGGTAGCGCAACCATGCTACTTAATTAAGTGTTTGAAGTCAATTAATTTTGTGCATGCTTCATATACGATACTCGACGTACCTATGTTTAACTAACTACAGGAACGAAAGGTAAATACCTATGTCACATAATTTAAGTGTCTTGTCGTGAACGAATCAACTTATATGACGTGTTGTCAAATGTGTAACTTTAAAATATACAAGGAGAATTTTAAGTCATTATATACTATATTAGGTAATTTGGTAATTGGGAATAAAACTACACAACTTTTCTTATAATTTTCATGAATGAACATGTTTTTATGGTTGCTTAAGAAACTAAACATTTTGCTTTCACTTTGAGTTAAAAGAAGTTCTTCGAAATCAGTAGGTCGTTTAGAAGTAAGCTTGAATCTTAAATATTGGTCTTGTGGTAGAAAATAGGCTGTAAAAAATAACTTTTAATATTTTAAGAGGCGTAGGTACCTGCCCATGAACCAAATAAATCTGAGAAATAAAAGTTAAAATATTTTTAAAAAGAGAGCAACCCTGAGCACCAAGCTAGGTACATGACGCTCTTTACTCTGCCAAAGACAAGTGGCGAAACACCGTACGGCAGAAGCTGATTTAGGAATACAACGCGAAGAGGAGAAGGATAAAAAAAAATAACTTGTTTGTATACCAATTGGTCCGATCAGCTAAAATATATTTTTTAAATCTGTATTTTCTATACCAGGCTTGTGTGTAGTTCAGTCCTATAGGTATTGTGAATAAGACATACTCGCGAACCAAGTCGTCTTTGCGACGGCAGAACTACCTATATACATAGGCAGATACTTACTTTAAATCACGCCTATAACCCTCACTGTCATTTACACCGCGCTCGACAAAAGTTTGAGGGTCATTCCCGAATGTAGGTACCACATGTTTGTCTACCATTCACAAAAATATTTCACCACGCAACCCAGACTAATATCCGTGCGGGAGAACCCACCGCATGGCCATTTCCATGCGGGACTTCCGGGCCAAGTTAAATACGGTTTTCAGTGGAGGGACGTAGTGCCACTCAGATACTGGGGACAACTACATTCGAAACACTTTTCAACGAAATATGTAAGATCGATAGGTGTATTAATTCAATATTTTGGTTGAATTTTTTTACTTTGAGTCAGATTTTTGATGGTAGTAACCTTGGTTATTAGCTAGGTGAAGATTTAACAACCCCGGGGTTGAAATTATAGTGATAGTTAGGAAAAAAAAGTAGCAGCCCTGGCATTTTTACAAGTGACAATTCGCGAAAATCTTAAATAAGCTCAAGTGACCCTTCTATAAACTTTCTATTTTGTGACAGAACTATACCTACGCAGGCATTTCAACACTTAGTCAACATTTTTTCCTCTTACGATCTTACAATTATTTACAAATCACGCCTATCTTCCTCACAGCCATTTACTCTACGTTCATCTATCGTTCACAAAAATATTTCACCACGGAACCCAGACTAATATCCGTGCGGGAGAACCCACCGCATGGCCATTTCCATGCGGGACTTCCGGGCCAAGTTAAATACGGTTTTCAGTGGAGGGACGTAGTGCCACTCAGATACTGAGGACAACTACTTCCGAAACACTTTTCACCGAAATATGTTAGATCGATAGGTGTTAAGTCAATATTTTGACTGCAAGTTTTTTATTAGTGATTTTCGACCGTAGCAACCCTGGCAATGTTACAAGTGACAATCGCGAAAATTTTAAATAGGTTTGAGTGATGCTTCTGTAAACTTTCTATTTGTCACAGAACTCTACCTACGCAGGCAATTCAATACATAATCAATATTTATTCTCTTACAATCTTACAATTATTTACTAATCACGCTTATATCCCTCACGGCCATTTACACCGCGCTCGACAAAAGTTTGAGGGTCATTTCCGAATTAGGTACTAGGGTTTTCTACCCGGGTACCCGGGTCCGGGTATACCCGGGTATTTCAGACTTTTGGTACCCGGGTACAAACGCCGGGCGTACCCGGGTACCCAAAAAAAGAGATAGATAGAGTGATTTAATACGAACAAAAGAGAGAAATGATAAAAGGATATTGTTATATTTTCAAGAATATTATTTGTTTTAAGAAGTTGATTTAATACATCTGTATGTTCATGCAAGCTTGTATATCTAGACTTCGATAATAATTTTATTAATTAAGTACAATCTTGCATTATTTTCTATAGGCATTTTTGCAGGTTTGTAAGGAATTTGCTTAAAAACTACGTGTACGATTACAAGAGTTCTTTCACCTTTAGAAAGTTTGGTTATCTATTTATCCTAGAGTAAATATAGAATACATAGTTTTTACCACCGAGAATTATCTCATTCCTACGTGAAAACTGTTAGAAGCGAATGAAACCAACAGTAATTAAAAGTGAGAACGATCAATATATTTATGTACCTATTATGTTAGTTTTAAATTAATAAATTATACCCACTTTTTGAACCAGAATGTTAGGCGCTTGTACTATCTTTTATCAGACTGGTACCCGTTTAAATAGAGCTAACTTTTAAATATTTTTTTTCTCAATTACCTTACCATTTTTATTTCAAAAAGTAATACCCGGTTACCCGGGTATACCCGGGTATTTAAAAATCTCGTACCCGATACCCAGGTATCTAAATTGGTCGGGTATTCGAAAACCCTAATAGATACCACATGTTTGTCTATCATTCACAAAAATATTTCACCACGAAACCCAGACTAATATCCGTGCGAGAGAACCCACCGCATGGCCATTTCCATGCGGGTCTTCCGGGCCAAGTTAAATACGGTTTTCAGTGAACGGACGTAGTGCCACTCAGATACTGGGGACAACTACTTCCGAAACACTTTTCATCGAAATATGGTTAGATCGATAGGTGTCAAGTCAATATTTTGACTGCAATTTTTTTATTAGTGATTTTTGACTGTAGCAACCCTGGCAACGTTACAAGTGACAATCGCAAAAATCTCAAATAGGGTCGAGTGATCCTTGTGTAAACTTTCTGTTTTGTTACAGAAGTATACCTACGCAGATATTTCAACACTTAGTTAATATTGTTTTCTCTTACAATCTTACAATTATTAACAAATCACGCCTATATCCATCCATGCCATTTACGCCACGTTCGACAAAAGTTTGAGGGTCATTCCCGAATTTGTCTTACCACATGTTTGTCTTGTCTATCATTCACAAAAATATTTCACCACGAAACCCAGACTAATATCCGTGCGGGAGAACCACCGCATGGCCATTTCCATGCGGGACTTCCGGGCCAAGTTAAATACGGTTTTCAGTGGAGGGACGTAGTCCCACTCAGTTACTGGGGACAACTACTTCCGAAACACTTTTCACCGAAATATGTTTCATCGATTGGTGTCAAGTCAATATTTATCGTAATTACAAATAAATTCGTTTTCATTGACATTTGCGTGAGGTGTGTACCTAAATATATTTTTGAAATAAAATTCATAATATTTGCCGGATAAATGTCACAGTTGATTCCTGTTGGAAATTCGTTTTTTTTATTAAGTTGCAAATGTCTACATTAAATTTGAATAAATCTACTTCCGACTTCTTGGTGACAAACGCCTGGCCACTGTGCTACTCATACAATCCCATACATTACTACCGGTACGTACTATACCTGCATACAAAGGCGGTGTGTTCTTCCCTTCAACCTTTCGGTGAATCGGCTGACAAACGACGGTCACTACGCTCGCCACGAACACGAAAAAGCCGTGAAAAAGACAAATGAAATTCGACCAAACGTACAAACATCGACCCCTTGGGTGATTCCGCTGACGAACGACTGCGGTCACGGTCATTTTGCACGCCACGACGATGGTTGTGAGGAAAAAGACGTCGGTCGAATAAAATTTTACCGAACGTGCAAACATCGACCCCCTGGGTGATTCGGTTGACAAAAGCCTACGGTCACTGCTATTTTGCACGCCAGGAGAATGGTCTTGAGGAAAAAGCCGTCCGTCGAATGAAATTGGAACAAATGTACAAACATTGAACCCCTGGGTGATTCGGCTGAAAAACGCCTGCGGTCACATTCATTACGCACTACAAAAACGGAAGTTATAAAAAACCTGTCGAGGAAATGAATCTCGACCAAACGTACAAACATCAACCCCCTGGGTGATGCGGCGGACGAACGACTGCGGTCACGGTCATTACGCACTATGTCGAAGGAAGTTAGAAAAAAACTGTAGAGCAAATGAAAGTCGACCAAACATACAAACATCGACCCCCTGGGTGATTCGGCTGACGAACGACTGCGGTCACGGTCATTACGCACTACGACAACGGAAGTTAGAAAAAAACTGTCGCGCAAATGTAATTCGACCAAACGTACAAACATCGACCCCCTGGGTGATTCGGCTGACGAACGACTGCGGTCACGGTCATTACGCACGCCACGAGAATGGAAGTGGGAAACAAGTCGTATTGTAAGATTAAAAGGGCGAAAGTTCTGCTATATTTTACGACAATGTTACAGAATAATCCTCTTCTTTTGTATCAATAACATGTCTTTCAAATATGCTTGTAAATAATATGACTGTATGTTGTTAGAAAGTTTTAGATAACGATGGGTGATAGTTCTAGCACTGATAGCATACCTAGAAATGGCAGGTCTTGAAAAAATACTCAAGTTTTTTTTTCCATATTTTTTGGAAAATAAGATGGTCGTAAACGGTTACCGTGAGCAGAAGACTATATTCAATCTGTAAAAAAAGCGGCCAAGAGCGTGTTAGACACGTTCACAAATAGGATAGTCAACGTTTAAATATCAGGTCTTTCAGCGTTACAAACTTAATTTTGTTGCTGTTTTGTTTACAGCTGTATGGTTACCAACCGCAAATAGAAAAACTTTAATATTTCCTTAACCTTAAGTGGTACAGCATTTGTTATAGTTTTCATGGTAACTTTATATAAAGAACTATATTCGGTATTTTTTTCATATTTTTAGCATGCATACTTTAGAAGTTACAGCTGGAACAAATTATGGCTCAAAAACCTCCATTTTAAAAGACAAGACAGACAGACAGACTTGACGAAATGATAAGGGTTTCTAGGTAGACTACGAAACCCTAAAAATGAATAAGTCGCTGGAAACTAATTGCAAAAACTATCCCGGCAGATGGAGATTCGTCATGCGTTATTGGCCCAATAGGTTGGGGCTGGAAGGTTAAAAAAAGTTAGCATGACAATAAGTTACTCATCAATTTGAGGCTTACATCTGCTTATTAAATTACTTTGTTACGTAGTTATTTTACAATAACTGTTATTTTAAAATTTGAACGCATCGTTTGCCAGCTAGTTATCAAATTTTTGAACGCGTCCGTATCTTCGTTTGACAGATCGCTAAGTGTTGCCATTTTCCACTTATAATTCCTCTTCTCTTTTGCAGAAGATTTTACATTTTTTTAATTCATTTGAGTTCGAATTGATTAGTTCTATTGATTATCTAGAATACTTCAGTTTTGTTGATAACATGGATAGATATTCTTATTTTTTCCGTGGTGTCCAGCAAGAATACCGTTAAAGTTTGAGTGAATTTGTAATTCACAATTTGGTGGATTTTTGTTATGTAGGCAACATTTCTTAATGTGAGACGAGTGACGCTGTTTCGTCACTTTTACGAAAACGGTCCGTGCAAGGACCCAAATTTAATTTGTTTCTATCGTATATTCGGTGAGTTAATATTCAGATTTACACTTGAAAGTGCTTTTCCCATATTTCCCAACGTCAATCTCAGTGTTTATTTTTCAGCTTTGGATTCTTTTAATTTTTCCACCGAACGTGGCAACGGGCGGGCCTTGTGCTTTGCATGCACGGCAATATATATTTGCCACTGGTAAGTTGTCATTTTGATTTCACACATAAATGTGCCTTTTCTACTTTCCCCACGTCATCGTGTACTTTTATTTCAGATATAAACTCGATTCTATGTAAATCAGCGCTCGCGCACACCTCGTCGCTTTTAGTCGTCGTGGACGAGATTTTCTTTCATCCTCCGAAAGGTATCTATTCATGTTATTAAGTAACTGCTAATTATTTCAAAGTAGATTTCCACCTTGCATAAGTTAGGTTATGTACCACATGCACTTTTGAAAAGCTATCTTGCACACCCTCCATGTTTTTACATCGTCGCACAGCACAAGCTAATCGCATTTGTTGATTCAAAATTTGGCACATATCATTTTAAGTGTTTTTGCTTATTATCATTTTATCAAAACTGCTGTGTCATAGACCGCCATGATAATATTTTCAATCATGGGTTTGTATGAATGTCATGCTACAGCTTGTGTTCCATGCTATCCCTTTCAGGAGGTTCACGGTGAGGGCATTCTCTATGTGAGGGCTACAAACGTCCCACACCAGGTCACCCAACATTCAACGAGTCCGAGTCAGGTCCGGTGATAGGTTCCGCTGGCCGGCCTTCTCCAAAACAAGTAGGATTGTTTTATTTTCTTCGTTCCAGTCAGGTCGTGACTGGTGGCGCCCTTTTATTAAACTAACTTAAATTATTTAAATTTCTAAAATAATTTTCCCGAACAAGTGCTAAATTTACCTTGTCACCCCGACCCCTTACAGTATACCTACTGAGTCTAGCTGGCAATCTTAGGTATCAATCAATTGTTTATGTTAAAATATAGTTAAGAAGATTTAAACCCTTAATCCGACACTTCAGGAAAATAATATGTTAAATTGGTAATTAACCCTGAAACGGGCGCGTGTCAAATTTCCATATGTTAAATTTGTAAGTAGTGAATCTTGTGATTTCTTCTCATAATATAATAATAAACTTGTGAAAAGGGATATCCTTATTTTTATTTATTACACAAAATACTTTTGTAACATTGGCGCCCAACGTGGGGCTATTTTGGGTTTGGTTACTGGCAGAAGAGTATTTGTTAAAGAAGGAAGGAAGTGTATCACCCGGACTGTAGAGAATATAATGGAATGAGAAGATCTGTCCTGGTTGTTGGTTTCGTATTTTGGTTTGGAATCACTGTTGAAGGCATATTTTTTTTTCTTTTCCCTTTTTCACAGGATAGGTTAGTTTAGTAGGCTAGGTAGTAGCCACTGTGTCATTATTCTATTTCCCTTGTTTAGCTTAGCTGAGTTTTGTTGCTTCAGGAGCGGTCACTAACTCCTTTCAAAAATAAGCCTTATAGCTAGACAATAACTCTTTGATATATTTTTTATAATTAGTAGCTTCAATTAAGTTTGCGTCACTTTTGGAGCGGTCTCTAACTCCGTCCAAAAACAAGCCTCATAGAAAGACACAAACTTTTAACAATTTTGAACTTTCAATCATATATCGTAGTAGGAGCGGTCCCTAACTCCGTATAAAAATAAGCCTCATAGAAGACACTCACTTTAAATTTTCAAACAAATATCATAATAGGAGCGGTCCCTAACTCCGTATAAAAATAAGCCTTATAGAAGACACAAATTTTGAATTTTCGGACATCATAACGTAATAGGAGCGGTCCCTAACTCCATATAAAAATAAGCCATATAGCAATTTTGTAACTAAAATACAGGTAGTTGTTTAATTATACTATAGATGTAACCTTTTATATTAACTGATATTTTGAAGGTCGTTTGTTTGTTTGTTCTTTTTCCTTTAAGGTAGGTTGAGACGTGTTTGTCTGGTTTTGGTTTGGTTTGGTTTTTTTTATCGACTGGTATTTTCTCTGGTTTATGTTTAAATGAGCTGGAGGGCCAGCTCGAATTTTCCTTTTTCTTGGAAAATTCTTGTGGGTAGGGGGGTATTGTTACGTAGTTATTTTACAATAACTGTTATTTTAAAATTTGAACGCATCGTTTGCCAGCTAGTTATCAAATTTTTGAACGCGTCCGTATCTTCGTTTGACAGATCGCTAAGTGTTGCCATTTTCCACTTATAATTCCTCTTCTCTTTTGCAGAAGATTTTACATTTTTTTAATTCATTTGAGTTCGAATTGATTAGTTCTATTGATTATCTAGAATACTTCAGTTTTGTTGATAACATGGATAGATATTCTTATTTTTTCCGTGGTGTCCAGCAAGAATACCGTTAAAGTTTGAGTGAATTTGTAATTCACAATTTGGTGGATTTTTGTTATGTAGGCAACATTTCTTAATGTGAGACGAGTGACGCTGTTTCGTCACTTTTACGAAAACGGTCCGTGCAAGGACCCAAATTTAATTTGTTTCTATCGTATATTCGGTGAGTTAATATTCAGATTTACACTTGAAAGTGCTTTTCCCATATTTCCCCACGTCAATCTCAGTGTTTATTTTTCAGATTTGGATTCTTTTTAAATTTTCCACCGAACGTGGCAACGGGCGGGCCTTGTGCTTTGCATGCACGGCAATATATATTTGCCACTGGTAAGTTGTCATTTTGATTTCACACATAAATGTGCCTTTTCTACTTTCCCCACGTCATCGTGTACTTTTATTTCAGATATAAACTCGATTCTATGTAAATCAGCGCTCGCGCACACCTCGTCGCTTTTAGTCGTCGTGGACGAGATTTTCTTTCATCCTCCGAAAGGTATCTATTCATGTTATTAAGTAACTGCTAATTATTTCAAAGTAGATTTCCACCTTGCATAAGTTAGGTTATGTACCACATGCACTTTTGAAAAGCTATCTTGCACACCCTCCATGTTTTTACATCGTCGCACAGCACAAGCTAATCGCATTTGTTGATTCAAAATTTGGCACATATCATTTTAAGTGTTTTTGCTTATTATCATTTTTATCAAAACTGCTGTGTCATAGACCGCCATGATAATATTTTCAATCATGGGTTTGTATGAATGTCATGCTACAGCTTGTGTTCCATGCTATCCCTTTCAGGAGGTTCACGGTGAGGGCATTCTCTATGTGAGGGCTACAAACGTCCCACACCAGGTCACCCAACATTCAACGAGTCCGAGTCAGGTCCGGTGATAGGTTCCGCTGGCCGGCCTTCTCCAAAACAAGTAGGATTGTTTTATTTTCTTCGTTCCAGTCAGGTCGTGACTGGTGGCGCCCTTTTATTAAACTAACTTAAATTATTTAAATTTCTAAAATAATTTTCCCGAACAAATGCTAAATTTACCTTGTCACCCCGACCCCTTACAGTATACCTACTGAGTCTAGCTGGCAATCTTAGGTATCAATCAATTGTTTATGTTAAAATATAGTTAAGAAGATTTAAACCCTTAATCCGACACTTCAGGAAAATAATATGTTAAATTGGTAATTAACCCTGAAACGGGCGCGTGTCAAATTTCCATATGTTAAATTTGTAAGTAGTGAATCTTGTGATTTCTTCTCATAATATAATAATAAACTTGTGAAAAGGGATATCCTTATTTTTATTTATTACACAAAATACTTTTGTAACATTTTTTTTTTTTTTTTTTTTTTCCCATTAAGCGATGCGTCAAAGTTTTTTACTGCAAAACTTGCGCCAAAATTTCAAAAGTGCAGGGTCGTTAAGAAATTGAGTCCACTGGTGTACGAGTTGATAGATGTTTCCAGCAATAAGCCTTTAGGCCGTTGGCACGTGAAAGATTTAAAGACTGCTTAAAAAAAAAAGTAGGTATTTCTTTTCCCCTTTTCCACTGATTTAGGTGGACTGTTTCATACTCGTCCGGACTGCAGAGAGTATTTTGGTTTGTAACATCTGTCCTGACGTTTGGCTATTTTGGGTTTGGTTACTGGCAGAAGAGTATTTGTTAAAGAAGGAAGGAAGTGTATCACCCGGACTGTAGAGAATATAATGGAATGAGAAGATCTGTCCTGGTTGTTGGTTTCGTATTTTGGTTTGGAATCACTGTTGAAGGCATATTTTTTTTTCTTTTCCCTTTTTCACAGGATAGGTTAGTTTAGTAGGCTAGGTAGTAGCCACTGTGTCATTATTCTATTTCCCTTGTTTAGCTTAGCTGAGTTTTTGTTGCTTCAGGAGCGGTCACTAACTCCTTTCAAAAATAAGCCTTATAGCTAGACAATAACTCTTTGATATATTTTTTATAATTAGTAGCTTCAATTAAGTTTGCGTCACTTTTGGAGCGGTCTCTAACTCCGTCCAAAAACAAGCCTCATAGAAAGACACAAACTTTTAACAATTTTGAACTTTCAATCATATATCGTAGTAGGAGCGGTCCCTAACTCCGTATAAAAATAAGCCTCATAGAAGACACTCACTTTAAATTTTCAAACAAATATCATAATAGGAGCGGTCCCTAACTCCGTATAAAAATAAGCCTTATAGAAGACACAAATTTTGAATTTTCGGACATCATAACGTAATAGGAGCGGTCCCTAACTCCATATAAAAATAAGCCATATAGCAATTTTGTAACTAAAATACAGGTAGTTGTTTAATTATACTATAGATGTAACCTTTTATATTAACTGATATTTTGAAGGTCGTTTGTTTGTTTGTTCTTTTTTCCTTTAAGGTAGGTTGAGACGTGTTTGTCTGGTTTTGGTTTGGTTTGGTTTTTTTTATCGACTGGTATTTTCTCTGGTTTATGTTTAAATGAGCTGGAGGGCCAGCTCGAATTTTCCTTTTTCTTGGAAAATTCTTGTGGGTAGGGGGGTATTGTTACGTAGTTATTTTACAATAACTGTTATTTTAAAATTTGAACGCATCGTTTGCCAGCTAGTTATCAAATTTTTGAACGCGTCCGTATCTTCGTTTGACAGATCGCTAAGTGTTGCCATTTTCCACTTATAATTCCTCTTCTCTTTTGCAGAAGATTTTACATTTTTTTAATTCATTTGAGTTCGAATTGATTAGTTCTATTGATTATCTAGAATACTTCAGTTTTGTTGATAACATGGATAGATATTCTTATTTTTCCGTGGTGTCCAGCAAGAATACCGTTAAAGTTTGAGTGAATTTGTAATTCACAATTTGGTGGATTTTTGTTATGTAGGCAACATTTCTTAATGTGAGACGAGTGACGCTGTTTCGTCACTTTTACGAAAACGGTCCGTGCAAGGACCCAAATTTAATTTGTTTCTATCGTATATTCGGTGAGTTAATATTCAGATTTACACTTGAAAGTGCTTTTCCCATATTTCCCCACGTCAATCTCAGTGTTTATTTTTCAGATTTGGATTCTTTTTAATTTTTCCACCGAACGTGGCAACGGGCGGGCCTTGTGCTTTGCATGCACGGCAATATATATTTGCCACTGGTAAGTTGTCATTTTGATTTCACACATAAATGTGCCTTTTCTACTTTCCCACGTCATCGTGTACTTTTATTTCAGATATAAACTCGATTCTATGTAAATCAGCGCTCGCGCACACCTCGTCGCTTTTAGTCGTCGTGGACGAGATTTTCTTTCATCCTCCGAAAGGTATCTATTCATGTTATTAAGTAACTGCTAATTATTTCAAAGTAGATTTCCACCTTGCATAAGTTAGGTTATGTACCACATTCACTTTGAAAAGCTATCTTGCACACCCTCCATGTTTTTACATCGTCGCACAGCACAAGCTAATCGCATTTGTTGATTCAAAATTTGGCACATATCATTTTAAGTGTTTTTGCTTATTATCATTTTTATCAAAACTGCTGTGTCATAGACCGCCATGATAATATTTTCAATCATGGGTTTGTATGAATGTCATGCTACAGCTTGTGTTCCATGCTATCCCTTTCAGGAGGTTCACGGTGAGGGCATTCTCTATGTGAGGGCTACAAACGTCCCACACCAGGTCACCCAACATTCAACGAGTCCGAGTCAGGTCCGGTGATAGGTTCCGCTGGCCGGCCTTCTCCAAAACAAGTAGGATTGTTTTATTTTCTTCGTTCCAGTCAGGTCGTGACTGGTGGCGCCCTTTTATTAAACTAACTTAAATTATTTAAATTTCTAAAATAATTTTCCCGAACAAGTGCTAAATTTACCTTGTCACCCCGACCCCTTACAGTATACCTACTGAGTCTAGCTGGCAATCTTAGGTATCAATCAATTGTTTATGTTAAAATATAGTTAAGAAGATTTAAACCCTTAATCCGACACTTCAGGAAAATAATATGTTAAATTGGTAATTAACCCTGAAACGGGCGCGTGTCAAATTTCCATATGTTAAATTTGTAAGTAGTGAATCTTGTGATTTCTTCTCATAATATAATAATAAACTTGTGAAAAGGGATATCCTTATTTTTATTTATTACACAAAATACTTTTGTAACAACTTACGTACCTATAAAATGAGCCTCGGTACCATAGAGTACATGGTGAGCTTGGTACTTTCTACTTACTCAAGGCATTACAGTTTGAATCAATTTTCGAAGGGATGGTCGTATTATTAGGAATAGCGTGATCAACAACAAAATTAAAATGGCTAAATTTATCTGGTGCGTAACAAACACTTTGTATCCTGAAAATATATCTCGAACATTAAAAAACACTGTCTATCTGTCTCGAGGGAATAAAATATTCAATTTAAGTGCCCTCAAATGTTCGCGAATAAAAAAATTCGCTATTTATTTGCTCGACTGCCGCCTAATATGATATCTGCACGGGCAAATGATTTCTTTGAAGTTTGATGCTTTGAAATATGGAAATTCTTTTCTTTCTTCTCGGAAATACGGGAGATTCAAAGATGGTGGATTATGTCAATAACCTTGAACAAATATCATTACTTTTTTGTACAATGTACCTAGCTACTGTCTAACCTACAAAAAATACTTTTGTTTAAATATTAATCAGCTTGTTTTAAATTAGCTTTCTGATATAAACTTTAAGGCTACAGATATTATACAGAGATCTGAAATAAAAAAATAAAAGCCCTTTGTATACTTTTTATGATTGCTTCACATAAAAAATGTTTTATCAGATAAAATGTTATTCAAAAGCCTAGACAATGACAAATATTACAGTTTATAAGATAAATGGTCCCGTATATTTAACTATTAGTATTTCTAGTATTTACACACATACATACATACATACATTCATTTATCACGCCTATATCCCTTGTGTAGTAGCTATTTACATCACACGTCTGATAAAAGTTTAAGTGGCATTCAGAAGACTGTATATCACCATAGTGGGAGGTTGTCAGCCTGTCGCCTAAAATTGCAATAAGTACTCATCAAGTCTCAGATCCCTTAGTCGCTTCTTACGACACCCACGGGAAAGATATGGGATTAAAATATTCTAAGCCGGCACCACACGGCAAAGTATTTACTATAATGTATGTACTATACTAATATTATTATTCACTTACTCTTAATCATATTAGTATAGTCATATTGATTGTTTTTCTAGGGTACTGTCATTTTCCTACGGAAACATTGCCCCTAAAATACAAAAAAACTTGATTACTTTTTGGCAGCCCTACTTCCAATCCTAAGCGAGTCCCTATTCAGTTAATTAAAAGGTTCAACATTTATTTACCCTAAAACAACTTTGTATTCAAAATCTATGTTGATTTATCTAAACTTTCATTGGAGAAAATAAACTTTAGATAAAAGTTCTTTCTTTCAAAGATAAACAATGACTAAATAGGAAAACAATTCTGTTGGGCTGTTTCGATGGACCAAAATGGCACAAAATAGAGAGTTTACAAAAGGTTTACTCGACCCTATTTAGGATTTTCGCCATGGTTGCTACCGTCAAAAATCTCAAAGTATAAGAATATTAAACAGCAAAATCTCATACAAGAACGTCATGTTATGATTTTAAGACAATTTTAATCCAAGAAATATCACGTTCGTGGCAACCATCTTCTTAGTTACCTTGAGTTCCCCTGAGATTCCAATTAAAGCCAGTAAGCGTCAAAAACGTCGCTAGTGCAGAGTGAGCCATCTGTAAGGGCACACCGCGCGCGGTTTTCCTAATTTGTGAAAATGGTCTCTATAGTGGTTCTCACAAGCTCCTTGTGATGTTGCGGTACCGCCGCTGAAGACAGACGGACCTTTTTTGCGCATTTTTTGACATTGGCTAGAATGACATACGCTATTCAAGGTCGCCTGGTATGAAGTAGCATGTCAATTTTATTTTCAAATACGATAGAGTTCATTTTTGTACATATCTTGTGAAAAGTTCGCGCGAGAAACGTCCGAATGACGGTCGTTTTATTACTAACAGAAGCAATACAAGCAATATCTGAGTAACGGAAAGAGTATAACAAGCGCAAAATGGGTCAAGGTACATATAAAACTGAACAACTTTCCCCACGGAACATGGGTTGAAATATGAAAAAAAAATTTGGACCTCCCATAGTAAAACAATTAACTGATCGGCGACTTTGTATGGGAAATCCAAATTATTTTCATATTTCGATTCATGTTCCATGGGGAAAGTGGTTCAGTTTCATGAGTACCTTGACCTCCTTTCGGCTTGTTATACCCTTTCTGTTACTCCTTGTATAACCGCACACGACACAATACGGCTATCACAGGTAATTTGGCCCGCAAATCAAAATACTCATATGAGAACCTACTTTAACTGGTTTTTCATACATACCTACATGTATCACGCCTTGTAGGGTAGGCAGGGCGTATACGGCTGTTATAAAGGCCATTTACACCAAGTCTGTCTAAAGTTTAAGATTCATTCTGAATGCTGTATATCACCATAGTGACATGTTGTCAGCCTGTTAGCTATCATTGCAAATCACAACAACTCTTAATCCCCTAGTTTTTTGCGACACCCACGGGAAAGATATGGGGTGATGCTATTCTAAGCTGGCACACGGTACTTTCTTTTTCTCACAAAGACAAAAAATAACCAATTTTTGTTAAATGTACCTTTTAACGGATAGGTTGATGTCCTGCCGTTTACCAGGGTCACCGACCACCGTTGTTGTTGTTTTTATAATTTGGTGAGTTGTTTCTCAGTCTTCTAAGGAGTGCCTATTTCAAGCCAAATTAACAGAATTTCCGCTTAATTAGTGAAATTTAATTCACTGGTTTAAGAAAATTGGTTAAGTTATTTTCAAGTGTCCAATGGTACAACTGGTCCTGCAGTTACAATTAAAATTTACAATTTAATGTTTCTTTTAATTTAAATTACTATTACATTTTTCAGATTGTTTATGGGTCATTCTACAGAACAACGAAATTTGTGTTCGCGACTTATAAATTGAAAAGTATCGCTTGCAGAAGGGCACTTTTTGTTAACGTTTGAAATGGCTACATATTCTACATGACAGTCGACAATATGAACCAATAATGTAATAATTTAGCCGATTTTTTATGTCAACAGTACGTGACATGTCACGTCCTGTCGACTGTTCGCGTGAGCCCGACTGAGGTTTAGCAGCAATTATAAAATTAACTAATATAATTATGACACCACAGATACTCGATAATTAACTTCTATATCCTTAACTTATCACTACTAAAATAACAAAAAATTATGTCCAGAACAAAAGAATTAACAAGTGATTCTACAAACGTTATAAAAATCTTGTCACTTCTGTCGACAGTTCAAAAATTAACTCTCAAATTAAGAATTTTGATAGTTTTGATCATTTATTTGGATTAAAATGGCAATACTATAGTCATTTGTTAGGACAAATGCTAAAAATTGCGTTTGAGCGTTAAATTGTGGCCCAAAAATGATTTGAGAACTAGTTCTACAGCCGTGTCAAAGTTAACGAGTCACTTCTAAATTGGATATACAAAAGATAAGCAACGGATTAAAAATAATTCGTGAGTTGAGCCTTGTTTGAAACGTTGATATTTATTCTAAAACTGATTGAGTTCAATATAAACTCAGTATTTTGTTGTTTTTGTGACGGTATTGTAAAATTTCTCACATCTGTCGACGTCACACCTGTTGACAAAGTTGTCGACAGAAGTGATATTTGGCGACAGAAGTGACTTTTATGGGTAATTGCACGGTAATAGATAAAAAAGTTTTTAATTTTTTTTTACTAATTGTCTTTAATATGCTGCTTAAAGGTGAATTCATCAATCCCGTAGCTTAAATCGTGAGTATTTTTTGGGAACATCACCTATGACTTTCCACTATAAAATAAAGGTTTATCGTCGTAAAAAATACATAATTTGTGGCATTAATAACTTTGCTCTTTATTTCCACCAACTATCTCGCATAGTTTCTCCAGACTTTATTCAAAGGTGAACAATATTCTCAAAAAAACTCGTAATCAGTTCCACCAAAGCACAGGCTTCAAGACAATCACTAGATTTAGTTATCTGTTGCTTACTGCTTACCACATTATTTTTACAGGAATTCCCAGGTTTTTTGGTTTTATAAAATGTGCTTTGGAAGCGACGGTGATGTTACTGATGATAGGTAGACACCACGACAACACCCCAAAACCTAACAGAGTGAACCCCAAATAATTCACCAGAATAACAGAAAAGTGCAAATATTTTGGGTTAGGGCTTTCTCATTAGCGATGATAACGCTTTACTAATTAAGGTCTATCATCGACTAAGAGTGTTATCGTCATCACCCGACGAAGATTTATTTTTATTATTGTCGACATAAGTGATGTCAGTTCTGTCGACATTTCTTGGTATATTTTTTAACTGAAATTTAGTAGTCGGATACTGGTTGACTTGAAAACATTATGACTTATAATGTTTAATTAAAGTTTAGAACTACTTTTTACTTACGTACCGATTTTGTTTATGTTTAAACATGTGATATTCATCACTTCTGTCGCCATGTGTGTCACGTCTGTCGACGTACAAAAAGTGAAAATTTCATTTTTATCGATTTATTTTGAATATTGATCTGTAATACTATTTTTGTAAAGTTAGTATGACATCAACATGTACTTTAAGCAAAAAAAACTTGATAAAAGTACAATTTTTAATTTATTTATTTTTATTTGCCACTTCGTAGAACCACCCTTATGCCAATTTTTATCGGTGCCACATCCATTGTATATTTTTTTTTATTACCGCTTAATGTCGAGGCATTTAAATTTGAACCCTTTTAAATTTTTACTTTGTTTCAGTGCCCCTTTGAAGGAATTTAAATTTCAGCTATAACCATTAGGAGAACATTTCCTCATTGTATAATTTTCACTTAGAATAGGGGTTTGTAAATTTAGAGGTCACATTGTGAAGCCCATTGCTGGGAGGAATTGAATACATTTGAGTAATCTTGAGGAAAAAACTGTTTTTACTAAACGAAGAAATGGAGGTTATTAGCAACCACAACTGTGCAGTGCTAGACACTGTATGTAACACCAAAGAATAGGTATGAAATATAGCTAGCAAACAATCTCAGAATCGAAAAATGTTTTGATATGAAAGGTTTTTAAGTAAGTACGTGTGGAACATTTCACCAAATGATTATATATTGTAAACTGAAGTAAAATGAACGTTCATCTCTTGAATTTAGGAATTCTAAAATTCAACTGAACAATCTTAATTTCCATCGAACGACGAATAAGTCTTTTTACTGATCCATCTTAGCGACTACCAAATCACAAAATCTTTGAATCTGGGAATTTCACAAACTTCCTAAATAAACGAGGAGCTTATTGCCCTCCCAAACGAAATCCAACTAAAATCTTTCGTCAAAAATGAGGCTCCAGCCGCGAATTTTAGAAGATTTCAAGAAAATATTTACACTGCGTTCAGAAAACGCCAGCATTATTTTCTCAGAAAACGCCAGCTTTATCATGTCTCGTCTATTTTTGAGTTTACTTCCTGTTAGGGACGACACAAACGACCAAAAACCGATTTAAGTCGTGTTAATTTTCGTTAAACCTATGTTTTCAGGAGTAATCGTACACATACATACATACATAATACATACAATCACGCCTTTTTCCCATAGGGGTAGGCAGAGACTACTTCCTTCCATTTGCTACTCGTGGACTCTATTAATTTATCAGCTCTTAATAAAATGTAATAAAAGTTGTGCGCTCATAATGCAAGAAGCTACCATAAATTATTGTTTTCATATCCCTAAGTTTCTTAAGCTTTTAGCTGTGTGACGCCCGCGCGTACCCGCAATGCGAGGACTCGTGCGAAATTCACTCTCTTCTTTTGCACCGCTTTGAGTAAAGTGAACTTCGCAAGCGGACCAATACGCGAGTACAGTCTGCCTGACGCAACAGACGGTCTCAGGCAAAGATGTTCTTTATCACCAGTCAACCCTAAAATCAGTCACGAGTAAAATTTCTTTATTCTATCGGAGCTGACGATTCCGCCACAGCATCCAAAACCGTCCATGTAAAACCCCCAAACCCTCAGTGAATCGATCCATGAATTTGAAAGTGAAATTCGTGAACTCCGTTTTCTTAATTACTCGACCCCTCTAAACAGTTTCATGGTAATTATGCCATACAATTTGCATACCCGCCGGCTTTATACTGGAAGCTACAGGTCCAAGCCTGCTTGCGTAATAAAGGAATTTCAAAGATTTTTGTTTTTGTTTAGAAGCCCAAACAGTTTTCTTTGTCTCAATATCATAGAGATTCTACAAGACGGTAGCTCATTTTCATTTAAGATGCGATACAAAATTAGATGACGGTCACGCACCGCACACTATCGCAGTTTGTGACAGCTAGTACCTATATGTCTTCTGTATACTAGAAACAGGCGATTCACACACGATTGTCTGGTATTTTGCGGGTTTTGATCATTAAATTGTTGCTGGCACACAGGTAGTCAAAGATTCTCCATTGTATGAGGCTGTCAAAAACAGCAATAATATCATCATAGACAAATATCATCCACGGCCTGTGATGTGAGATCCACTTTTGCTCTGGGTGTGGGGTGCTAGCTGAAAGCTAGGTATACAGGTCCAAACCTGCTTGCGTAATAGAAGAAATTCAAAGGTTTTTTCACTTTTGTTTAGAACGCAAACAGACTGTAGTTTCAAAATTGTAAAGATTAGTTCTGTCACGCATAATTTTCCGGTGTTTTTTGGATCCAATATTCACGACTGTCAAGCACTGCTTGTCATTTGTATAGTACCAGGCCTGCTTGCAGTGTTATAGCGATTATTCTTTGTTTTGCAGGCGAGACTACCTTTGTCTTTAACCCTTTATTTGGCAAGAATATTTTCTTTAAAAAAAGGCTATTTTGCGCGAATAGTCTGTCTTTTGACATCCTTAGAGACATAAAAAAAATATTTAAAAAAATCTTATTATACAGATTTTTTGGAAAAATGATGTTCCACACACGGAACATTGCCAATTATCCAGTCTCAATGTTTAGTGGTGTATTGATGGGGTAACTAGTACTACTACGTTATGGATATACACTGTACAGGAAAATCCAGTGGAGACCAGCTCAAGTAAGACACTTGCAGCGTTATGTTAACTCTTAGGCAGTTTACACACGGCACCACGGCGGTAGCAGCATCTGTCTGCCTTGGATTTCTATAGACCCTTACGCACGACGCCGCGTAAGGCTCCATTCAAATCCAAGGCAGACTACTGCAGCGGCGCCACGTCTGCGAGGGTACCGCTGCCGCTGCGGTATCGTGTGTAAACAGCCTTATACACGACGCCAAGTGGCGTGCGGCGTGCGGCATGCGGCGTGCAGCGTCGTGTGTAAGGAAGGCTTCATACAAATTCAAGGCAGACTACTGCGCGTGTCGTGTGTAATGCTCCATACATATTCAAGGCAGACTACTGCGTGTGTCCTGTGTAAGGCTTCATACAAATTCAAGGCAGACTACTGAGCGTTTCGTGTGTAAGGCTCCATACAAATTCAAGGTAGGCTACTGCAGCGGCGCCATGGCAGCGACGGTGCCGCTGTCGCCGCGGTTTGTGTGTAAACAGCCTTATAATGTAAGAACGGTGCAAATGCCAAACTGTCTAACTTGAGGTACGTACAATACACGTGACATGCACATCAATCATTCCAATAAAAACCAAAATTTAGTGATATGTACAACAAAAAGCAACATTTTAGTAGTTTACTCGGTCTTTGGCAATGTGCCGCACAAGGAACAAATCCGCGCTCCGGTAGTTCACGGTGTATTTGGCAATGTTCCGTGTGAGGAACACGCGACTTGAACTGTAATTTAGTGAATAAATACTGCATTTTTTTCTTATAAATCGTATGTGTGTGACAAGAGAATATATTATCTTTATAAAATAATATAATTTATGCAATGGTCAAGGCCTAAAACCATCAGAAAATAAAAAAAATGCTTGCACAGTACATGACGTCTCTGTCACGGTGGCATGATTTTGACACTACTGACATTTAGGTGTTGACAGGGCCCACATTTATTTTTTACGAGAAATAAAACAGTGCTGCCAAAGTACTGACATAAAAAGTTTTGAATAAGTGCATGTTATTTCGCCACCAGATTTTTTTCTTATTTATGTTCCTCACATGGAACACCGTCAAATTAAGGGTTAAAGACACAAAATGCTATGTCTTCTGTGTGAAAAATGACAGATACTTTTTTTTATGAACCCTGTTTCATCAGGGTTTGCACCTTGTAGCAACGAATATTAATAGCACCAGGCTTGTAGCAGGATACACTATAGTTTGTGTGCAAATTCATGACATGACTATCCTGAAGTACGCGCCTGCTTGTCACATAACCTCTGTTTTACTGGCAATGCAACAGGGAAGCGCATATTTCAGGATAATCTTTAAACTCCGTGCAAGTGTGGGAATGCCTCGTTTTTAGTACGTTTTTATGTCTAGTTTTGTGCAGTACAACGTTTATGGGGCTTTAAAACTCAACCTTAGTTATAAAAGATCAACCTCATAGAGGATTTTACGAAAATCCAAAAACAATTTTCCTTCAAAAACTTAGCATATAAAGCTCTGAAAAGCTCTTTCAAAGGCACCAGAGCATGTCTGAACACAGCTTTGTGTTCCCTAATGATTTTTAGGGTTCCGTGCCCAAACACAGACAGGTCACGCCTCTATCTCTTGTGGGGTAGGCAACGGTCATTATCGATATTGAAATCACGAATCACTCATTATTCACTATTATTGACACGATTTCATAGCCTGTCATCCAAAATTGTATAACGTGAAACCCTCCATTCGTTTAGTCGTCTCTTATACTTGTGAAATACAAATAGGGTAGGTAATGCTATTCTAAGCCGGCATAGGGTTAAAATAAGACTATTACTGAGACTCCATTGTCCGTCTGTCTGACTATCACAAGGCTGTATCATAAAACGTGATAATGAAACAGTTGACATTTTCAGAGATGATTGAGTTGCTTTTACCGCAGAAAAGAAACACAATCTTGAGCTGTATGCATTTTTTTTAGCGGCGTGAGTTAATCCCGAATTTAGTCAAAATACTTCGGATCGTCATACCGGTACCAAATTTTAGTATGTTAATAAACATGACATAAACTATAGAAAACCACCGGGAGACAAGCTGAAGAGGGCTTGTCTCCCGCAGAAATGACGTCATCAAGATGGCGGCCGCCACATTTAGAAAACTGCAAATTATTTGAAAACCATAAGTTGCATTGTCATGTGCATGGTATCAAATGAAAGCTAATTAATTGTTCTACATATTTGTCTGGAACTACGACCAGGTCCATAGCATAATTTCGTAATTAAAAGACTTTATGTAAAAAAAAATCAGCAAATAATTTATTTGTGTGGCTATAGAATTCAAAATAATCATTTTTAACAAAAGTGACATAGAAAAAAAGTAACGTTCAATGCAATAGCAACAAAAATCTAAAAGCACTTTCTTGTTCGGGTAAAGAGAACTTAAGTTACACTGATTTGAGAACAACGCTGTCTCTTTCCGCGCCACGACTATTTGTTGTATATGTGTCGCAGTACGATGGCAGAATTAGGTTTTTGGCCAAAAACCTAGGTTTTTGGCCAAAAGCCGGCATATGGCAGAATCGTAGACTTCCTTCGACCATCGTCCTAAGCTGATCCAGGTTTTTGGCCAAAAACCTAGGATTTTGGCCAAAAAACTAGGATTTTGGCCGAAATCCTAGATTTGTTTAGTATTATGGCTTTTTTTTGCATTTCGGGGGAACTTCTTCGTCTTCGAGTGGTACACCAAGTCGCCCAACGAGCCGATGGACCCTGGTATCAGAGTTTTCAACCGCCTACTGCAAGTAGCAGGCCTCTAACATGATTGTGTAACGACCGCCGCCGTCTAAGTGATCGATCATAGAGAGCAATCGGGACCGACGGCTTACCGTGCCCGTGTGGTTCGGGGGAACGAGGAGTGGAGAGGTACGTTATGCACCTCCCTCTGATCTTTTGAGGGTACACTAAGACACCGTAAATGGACACCCTGAAAGACGGGGGGTAACATCAGACAGTCTGAACAGCAGGATTGCCTCGAATTCCCTGAAGGACAGGGGGAAGCTTCAGACGCTCTAGAGGATTGGTGGTAGCGTTGGACGCCCTGGAGACCAGGAGGTAGCGTCGAACCCCCAGAAAATCAAACGCCCGTTATCTTACATCCTCCAGAGTGTCCGACGCTACCCACGCTCTCCAGAGCGTCTGACGCTACCTCCCACCCTCCAGAACGTCCAATGCTACCTCCTGCCTTTCGAGGTGTACGCCTGAACTACACGGGCACGTTAAGCCGTCGGTCCCGATTGCTCATTATGATTACTTAGACGGCAGTCGTTACACAACCTTGTCAGAGGCCTGCTCCTTGCAGTAGGCGGTTTAAAAACTCTAACACAGGGTTCATCGGGTCGTCAGGGCGACTTGGTGTACTACTCAAAGAAGAAGAAGTTCCCCCGAAATGCAAAAAAAGCCATAATACTAAACAAATCTAGGATTTCGGCCAAAATCCTAGGTTTTTGGCCAAAAACCTGGATCAGCTTAGGACGATGGCCGAAAGAAGTCTACGATTTTGCCATATGCCGGCTTTTGGCCAAAAACCTAGGTTTTTGGCCAAAAACCTAATTCTGCCATCGTACTGCGACATATGCACGGGTATGGTGTCAAATATAAGGTAAATAATTGTTCTGCATTATTCTTCTGATGCACAACCAGCCAAATAGCATAGTTAAAGAATTAATATTAAAAAAAGAACTTTGAAACCTATTTTTTGTGGGGTTATAGAAACTCAAATAATACTTACTACGCTGACACAGCGACCTAAAGTGGATTTTGACCTCCGCTGCAACTGCACGCCACACTTCCCTGTTCTGCGCAGTTTGCTTCCAATGAGGCTTTTGGAGTGAGTGCAGGTCCTTCAGAATTTGGTCAGTCCAGCGATATCTAGGTCGTTCGACAGGAACTCCGAAACAGGTTAGAGGCTTTGGAGGTCAAAAAATTCATTGAAAAAGGCTGGGAAATTTCCGAACCCGAGCGAGACACACTAAAGAGGTGAGACTTAAGATCTTAGGGTGAAAGAAACTACACTGAAAGAGAAAATGGTGGACACAATGATGCGAAATAGATGTAGAAGAAAGAAGCGGAACAAGATAAAGAGTGGCAGGATAAAAACGATAAATTGCACACAAGATGAAAGAATACAATAAGAAATGCAAAAGGACACTTCCTAGAACGCAAAGTTGGAGAAATAAAGACACCAATCAGATCAAGTGAAGTTCGTAAATTTTATCAGGAAAAAGATTGGTCAAGAAAGGATACCAGCCCGTCGGTCAGTTTCTTGAAAATGACGAAGGAAACCTCGTTTTTGACCCGGAGAAGCTGAAAACTGAACGGTACAAATATTTTAAGGCCCTGCTAAATTGCTCGCTGATAGTTTTCAGTCTAAATTAGCGAGATATATGTGAAGCGGAAAGCTATTATGCACCTGAAGAACAACAAATGTCCAGGGATTGACGACATGCCGGTAGAACTGTGGAAGTATGGCAGAGGAGCACTACAGTCCCAAATGAGAATATTGTTACTCTAGAAGGAAGAAAATCTGCAAAAAGAGTGGAATATGGGAGTTACCTGCCCGATTCACAAAAGAAGCTCTTGAAATAAATTCTCCAACTATAATGGTAGGTACCTATCGCGCTACTCCCGACTGCCTACAAAGTACTGTCTTCTTGTCTCTCGGATGCTTTTGAAGTGGACACAGGATTCAAACAAGGAGACGCGCTTTTACCTATGTTGCTTAACTTGATGCTCAAACACGTGGTCCAAAAAGTTCGTTGATGGAGTGGAGTTAAACGGAATGCATAAAATAATAGGTTATGCCGACGACCTGGCCCTAATAGGTAGAAGTGCTGCAGACGTGAGAGCAATGGCCAGTACACTGGAGGAAGAAGGAAGAAAAGTAAGTCCCACGGTAACCCATGACAAGACAGAGTACCTCCACATGAGAAGATTCAAGAGCGCCAAGACTAAGAGAAACAACCTTATAGCCAATGACACCTCCTACAAAGGGGTGAACAAATTTAAGTACGACGAAATCAACATTCGCGTCCAGAATGCCCCAAGGTACTCAGCAGCCCTGCACAATGTGTTGACATCGAAACTTGCAGGATAACAAGGGTTCGTATTTACAAGATCGTCATATAACCTTACCTTAAGGCCTAATAATGTACGGATGCCAAACATGGACTTTATCCTTGACGGAGGAAGAAAAGCTCTTAATATAGGAAAACACTACGGAAAATCTTGAGACCAACTCAGAATGAGCATGACACTTTTAGAAATAGAAAAACAGGAGATAGAAAATCATCGCCCAATACCATCGGGGAGAGTGAAGCCGATAGGCTGCGCTGGCTGGCTTGGCCACGTCGAGCAGATGGAAGGGGTCGGCCGACGGGCAAGCGTCGTGTCGGACAACCTACGTATAGATATCGCTGGACTGACGAAATCTTATTTCCTGAAAATTTGCGAATTTCACTTGATCTAATTAGTGTCTTTATTTCTCCAATTTTGCGTTTTAGGTGGTGTTTTTTCGCATTTTTTATTCTTGCATCTTGTGTGCACTTTATCGTACAACTCTTTATCTTGTTCCGCTAGGATTTTGTGATTTCTCCTTTCTTCTACATCTATTTCGCATCATTGTGTCCACCATGTTCTCTTTGAGTGTCGTTTCTTTCTCCATAAGATCTTAGTCTCACCTCTTTGATAAGTCTCATCGGGTCGTTAAACGACTCGGTGCCCCATACGAAGAGAGAGAGAACGTGTCTCGGGTTCGGAAATTTCCCAGCCTTTTTCAATGCATTTTTAGACCTCCAAACCCTCAAACTTGTATTTTGTATTTGTATTTGTATTTATTTTTATTAAAAAAAAGTGTTTCATTTACACCGTATATAATTTAAATGTAGAAAAAAGCACTCGTATATTTTTATTCGGTGTCTTAAATATAGCAGCCCAAAAAGGCCAAGGCCTGCGCTAGGGCTAACTATTTTGTGTGACAATAAAATGATTTCATTTGTTTTCGACTGGCAGTCTGAATAATAGGAGTTTTTTTTTTTATGAAGTATTGTATCGGAGTTCCTGTCGGAAGACCTAGATTTTGCTGGACTGTCGGAATTTTGAAGGACCTACACTCCAAAAGCCTGATTGGAAGCAAACTGCGCAGAACAGGGAAGTGTGGCGTGCAGTTGCATCGGAGGCCAAGATCCACTTCGGGTCGTTGAGCCAGCGGAGTAAGTAAGTATTATTTTAGTTTCTATAACCCGACAAAAAATAGCTTATAAAGTTTTTTAATTGTTGTAACCATGCTATGTACCTGGTTGTGCTTCAGAAGAATATGCAGAACAATTAATTACCTTTCATTTGACACCACACACGTGCATATACAACAAATAGAAGTGGCGCGGAAAGAGACAGCGTTGTACTCAAATCAGTGTAACTTAAGGTCTCTTTATTCGAACAATAAAGTGCTTTTAGATTTTTATAGCTATTGCATTGAGCGTTACTTTTCTTCTATGTCACTTTTGTTAAAAATGAATATTTTGAATTCTATAGCCACACAAATAAACTATTTGCTGTTTTTTTTACATAAAGTCTTTTAATTTCAATATCATGCTATGTACCTGGTCGTAGTTCAAGACAATTATGTTAAACAATCAATTAGCTTTCATTTGATACCATGCACGTGACAATGCAACTTATAGTTTTCAAACAATTTGCAGTTTTCTAAATGCGGCGGCCGCCATCTTGATGACGTCATTTCTGCGGGAGACAGGCCCTCATCAGCTTGTCTCCCGGCGGTTTTCTAGAGCTTATGTCATGTTTATTAACATACTAAAATTTGGTACCGGTATGACAATCCGAAGTATTTATCGGCTAACTTACGGGACTATTTAAGATTATGGCACGGAACCCATCATGCGTGAGTCAAACTACCACTACACCAGTTTTTTGTTGATAGACCAGGAGCCTGTATAGTTCAGTGTTTACAGGGCGGTGCGAGGCGTTAATGAGAGATAGGATTGTATGCGCTTGACCGGGGTAATTATTTATGCTTGTTACCTGTCTACTCCTGGACTACTAAAGAGCGTTTTAAAATACTTTTACTGCAAAACGTTGTCAGCTAATTATGCCAGCCATATTTCCTACATGTGTATCGTTTTACTGTAAAAACGTTTTGCTTAATTTATTTCGTTACTTAAACAGGCAGGTACGCTAGAAGTAGATAACAGGTATGTGTGTATGAACAAGTTTCATAATGTTTTACAGAATTACCTACTGCTATTTTTGTATATCTGCCAACTACCTAACGTTTTACATAATTATAGCGCAAATCCGTGGTTTTCCCTGTGCATCACAATTATAGAAAGTAATTTTATTCAGTTATATGGTCACCAACCCACATTCATTAAGTGATCCACCTTTTAGATGATTTTGTCTTATAAATTTTATGATTAACTACATCCCTCAAAGATCCCTCAAAGTAAAATGTAGGTCAATAGGTTTATATGCTGTTGGTATACTTACCTACATTTCTTTCCACATTTTTGTTTATTTAGGACGGGACCTACTTTTTGAATTTATTTCACCGTTTAAAATTTAAGTTGTTTTAATCTTTACAAGTTTAAAAGGGACGATAAGGCTTGTAACTTCAATTTAAAAGTTTCCTAACTCAGTTCCTTCCTCTTTCGCTGCGAATGTTTATTTTGACTAACTCCGCTCTGCCGGAAGTATTAGATATTAAATTTTAGAAGCATATTGCGTTAAAAGCCTGCAAAACTTACGAGACTTGAAAATATTTTATGTTGTTTGAGCATTTTATAACGTAAGAGTAGTAGAGCTTACCAGGTTCATAAAATATCAATACATAGTATAAAATGAAGTCGTTTTTTGCGTATCTCTGTCAGACGTGAAATTTTCGAACTAAACCTATCACGCAACAGATTTTGATGCGGTTTTTGTTATAGATAGAGTAATTCAAGAGCAAGGTTTTTATGATGATGTTTAGAGGTATATTTTCCGCGAAAAATGAGTTGCAGCGGGTGAAACCGCTGACTGACCGCTAGTAAGTAGGTACTAATTTTGAAAAATTAACGCAAATAAATCATAAATTATACAAAATTGTCTATGCTTTCGTAAAGTTATAATAATGGAAATAGAAAATTTGGCACTAGTAGTTGAAACTTTCTAAAAGTTCATTAGAGCAGCCATTCTACAGGCTGAGTGAACCTACAAGAGGTTTCGCATAAATTCGTTCAAAGTTCAAAATTGCTAATAAGTTAGGTGCTTACTGTGCTTAGCAACGTCTGAACTCATTTAAGGATTTTAAGAGGTCAACTTACACTGGTTATTCCTAATAACTGGCATCTCAACCAGTATAATATAGGTCCCTTAAATTGTTAACCTCTTGGTGCACCAACAATCTCAAGGCACACCAAGACAGCATAAAATCTAAGCGATAAATTGTACTGCATCAGTTGCCGCGTCAGCTTGCGATTTATGTATCGTGCGCCGAACCCAGCGAGAGATGTATAGTATCCGACGATCGTGTAACTGAGTTGGGAAATAAATACATAGATTAGCCGGTAAGAGCTTTTATGGAGAAGAATCTGTAGTCAGTTTACTAGAAAGATCGCGAGTTAAGTAGAAAATGTGTAAAGAGGTCCAATTTATTACTAGCCTTAGCGGCTCGCTGGCCGAATGTATGGAACATGCTGCACCTGAGAGAAGAGTTCTGAAATTTGGTACACTTAATCTTTAGGGTCAATGAATCGATTTGACCCGTAGTACACAATTTTAAAAAAATCCTATGAGGAGTAATGACGTCATCTTTTTTTTGTATGGGAAAAAATTTTTTTTGTTCCAAAACCTATCGTGTGTGGTATCAAATGAAAGGCCTTGCTAAGCCGATTCTAAAAATATATCACATTATTATATTTAAGTCACTTGTATAAAACTAAATAGGAAATAATTCTCGAAACATGCCACGTTTGGACTTCTCCAGGTATGATACGGTTGAATCATTACTTATGAAATATACGTAATATAATGTGTAATATCCTCATTTCTAACCTTAAGAAAAGTACTACGGATTTTTTGTCTTTAAGTATTTTTTTTCGAATTTTAAAGTTACAGAAATTTATGAAAACACACTTAGTTGAAATTTGGCATCGAAAGTTCAATTTTGGTTACCGAGAATGATAAAAATATAGCCAGATGAGATTTTAATTATATGTACATCATATTCGTTTTGCAAAAATAACATGTTATGTGCTTCGGAGGGCACGGTTAACCCTCGGCCCCATCGCAGTCGCTCTCTATGAATAATTAGTCGGCGGCGGTCGGTCAGGGTCGATAGATAGGGGCCGAATAGTAACCATGGTTCATCGGGTCGTTCGTAGACTCAGTGTCCCACTTGACAGAACAAGATTTATTAATTATAAGATGATAAATACAGATGCGAGAGGAGTTTTGGTTCATCTTTATAATTTTCATTTGTCTATACACACATTATTCCCACACCAGCATCCTTACATTTATTCCCAGGTTATCCATCACCTTCATTAGCTATTTGCCAGCAGAAATGTCCCGCCATGCTAAATATTCTTTTCCTTGAGGCCATATGTATATCTCATGTACCTATTAAGCTGGGCTATTTTTGGTACTCCTGATGGTCTACATCAGGTTTTCAAAACCTTTGATTTCTAATTGCTAGCAGGAGGGCCCAATCAAGCTGAATTATTTTTTCTTCGGGGACGTATATGTATCTCATGTAGTTCTCCAAACCTTCGATTTATATTCGATTTATAACAATTTTTGCTTTGGGACTATATAATATGTGTCTCCTGTAGTTTAGCTGGGCTCTTGGAGGTGCACCTGGTGGTCCACATAAGGTTCTCCAAACCTTCGATCTATGTTTGCCAGCAGGAGCATTCCATGATGCTAAACAATTCTTGCTTTGGTGCCATAAATGTATTTCCCATTGTTTAGCTGGGCTCGTGGTTGTGCTTCTAGTGGTGCGATAGCAATCTTTGTACCAAATTTTATCAAAATCCGTTCAGTAGTTTTTCAGGATGCTGTCACATACAAACATCTAAACGGAAAAAATATGTAAAAACTTTTGAAACGTGTTTTGTTATCAATTTCAAGAATTCGCTGACAATTTATTTTCCAACATCTTTTATGTACAGGCTTTCGACAGCTTTGGACCCTCTACAACTTTATTATTATGTATAGATTCCGTTAATTTTGCCGGTGTGTATATAATGTGTGTATAGAGAAATGATCACTTTAGCCATCAATCGAAAACTTCTCTCGCATTTGTATTTATCATCCTATTATTAATAAATCTTGTTCTGAAAAGTGGGACACCGAGTCTACGAACGACCCGATGCACCATGGTTACTATTCAGCCCCTAACTGACGACCCTGACGGACCGCCGCCGTCTTATTATTCATAGAGAGCGACTGCTATGGGGCCGAGGGTTAACCGTGCCCTCCGAAGCACATAACATTCTTTTTGCAAAACGAATATGATGTGATGTACATAATAATATGATTGTAATCTCAACTGGCTATATTTTTATCATTCTTGGTGTCCAAAATTGAACTTTCGATGCCAAATTTCAACTAAGTGTGTTTTCATAAATTTCTGTAAATTTAAAATTCAAAAAAAATTACTTTAAGACAAAAATTCCGTAGTACCTTTCTTGAGGTTAGAAATGAGGATATTACACATTATATTACGTATATTTCATAAGTAATGATTCAACCGTATCATACCTGGAGAAGCCCAAACGTGGCTTGTTTCGAGAATTATTTCCTATTTAATTTTATACAAGTGACTTAAATATAATAATGTTATATATTTTTAGAATCGGCTTAGCAAGGCCTTTCATTTGATACCACACACGATAGGTTTTGGAACAAAAATTTTTTTTTTCCCATACAAAAAAAAATTACGTCACTACTCCTCATAGGATTTTTTTAAAATTGTGTACTACGGGTCAAATCGATTCATTGACCCTAAAGATTAAGTGTACCAAATTTCAGAACTCTTCTCTCAGGTGCAGCATGTTTTGAACTACCGCTAGGACTATACGAAAATGTTTTCTGCTGCAATTTATCCACAAGGCCCTATTCAAATCTGCGCAGTATTCCAATGATTACTACCTAGGTAGCATTAGTCTGATTCGTACAATTGGATGCCGCTACTAAAGTACACAACGGTATAACGTTCACATAAAATCTTCGATATCATGTTGATATCATATTTCAAGTATAAAAAATATACACATTTATGTTTGACGTGTTACTGCTATGGTAAACATGGTATCAAATCAAGCTTCATCAATACAATATAAGTAAAGCCGCATCCACAAGCAATTCGTGCATCCATGAACAATGTCTCGAGCAGAAAAGAGAAGGGTTTTTTTGTATTTGCCTGTAGTCACACGACTTCTTGGGGAACAATCGGTTTTCTTCGGTCACCTCTGGCTATAGGTACCTCTAAATAAGGTAATTTTTTGGTTTTCCACTTGCGGAGATAAAATCTTTGATCAAACAATTTGAATTTTAGTTATCATTCAGCTTATACCTACTCTATGTGACCTATTGCCACAATTTAGTAAAACGGCGCGCGGGCGCCTTGTTCTATTGCGGTGTGATGCCGGCTTAGAATGTCATCACCCCATTTCTTTCCCGTGGGTGTCGTAAGAGGTGACTAAAGGATAAATTCATCCAAGGGTTCAATCCCTGGATGTATTTCGCAATCGCATTGCAACATCTTGCATGTCGCTCACCAACCTGCCTGCCAAGCGTGGTGAGTACGGCAAATACCCCCCTACTAGGGGGAGACCTTTGTTCAGCAGTGGGCTATATTGTGGCTGTTATAGTAGTAGTATACTCTATGTAAGTATCTTCTGTATCGTTATTAATTGTAATTTTAAAAAATGCCCTCTAAACAATGTTGGCAATCAGCTGATGGGTGTTACTATGATTATGAGAGATAAAACTTGACTGATGATGAAAATTTTGGAAAAATGAACTAGGTACTTCGTATTAAACCCATTCTTTCAGTATCGGTCGAGCTGGGTATTATGTACAGTAAATGATAAAAAGACGTCACGATGTCCGATAAATTTGCCGCATCGGTTGCCGCGTCCACAGGCAATTTATGCTCCTAGCGTCGTCTCGGCCGAGAGATGTATTGTATCCGACGTGGCTATAGACATGTTCATTTGCCGCGGAGATTTACTACCGATGCATGTACTGTGGGTCTGGGTGGTCTGGGCCTGGAAGGAAACGTCAGCGCCATCTTGAGGGAGAAATAGACGGGGTTTTTGAGCGTGTAAGCCGATTCTATTAAGTGCGTGCTGGTAGTTAAATTGATACTGGAGCTAAGATTGAATTGAACTAAACTCATAGTCAATTTGACACATAAATAAAGATTTCTAGATTCTATGAAATAATGACAACATGATGGAAAAATATTTGATGTCATATTTAAAAGTTGAAAACTCATACAGAGTTACTACAAAATCATTTCAAAATCAATCACCTCTAAATATATATTTCTTATGTACTATGTAGAATAAGAATAAGAATAAGAATAAGTACCTATGTAACCTTCTACTAGGTCTATACCTGTCGACGGGGAACGCTAGAAGCTGGACTTTTGATGTACTGTAGACCATTTTCAGGATTTAGGTCGTAAGCTAGCTCGTCTCGCCCTGGATGAATACGTAATCATAGACATCATGCATTCTGGTAGGCCACGCTGTTGTCTGGCATAAGCAATGTACAAGGTGTTACTAAAATACCGTTGCAAAACCTCGTACGGGTGAAACTGGATTTGAAAACTGATGTAAACCTTTTGGAGCCAGGGTTCACCGGGTCGTTTGTCAAACTCGGTGTCCAACACGATAGAAGCAGCTGATTGTAGTCGAATATACCTATCCTAAATACGAAAACATTTTTTCCTTTTTCGAGGAGCACTGAAATACAATATTTAAAATTTCCACAAACAGGATATTTTGGGAAATCTCCAAAGACTGAATATTTTAGTAAGATATAAAATGAGCCGTGGATCTTGCTCGCTGTCACTCATTGGTTCATCAAATTATGCCAGACTCAAAGGTCACGGACAATATTAAAAATTCTTTTCAATTTTTTTTTTAAGTGCTACATAATAACAACGACTAAAATAAGAATAAAAGTACGAATGCACACCAAAGCCATCATCAAGCAAGTACCTCTGAAATTACTTGTCCATTCTTTCCATTTAAATAAGCTTATTTTTACTTTTTGCACATTTTGGTTCAAACATCGCAGATCGAATTATTTGATATTTTGCCTCACAAATAAGTCTTAAGTCTAGACCTACACAACCATATAGCCATACCAAATACGCTTCTCTCAGATTTTATGTAAGAAATTGATTTTATCACTAACCAAAGAAATGATCTCAAAACTCAAATAGAGGATAACCTTTCGCTTTCAAAACGTTCAAATTTATGGTCGGATAAATCATTCTATCTGACCCAAAGGAAAACTACCATTGGTTTCAATATCTCATTGAAAAGTCACTTTTTTGCACCGTGCTCCGGGGGTAATGCTGTTCCGGGCACGTCGGGCAAATTGGACACGTTGTTTCGGGCATCATACTGAACAACTTTCAGTATGGAACCAATGATGAAAAACGAGAAGAAAATCTTAACCCGGCATGCTTAGTCAGTCAGCTGATCGAGAATTTTGTATGGGAAGGCGTTTTATTTTAATTGTTTTTCAATATTGGTCGGTTCTGGAGAAACGGCGTGTCCACATACCTCCGGCACGGCGCCGGCGCCGTGGAACGTCACGGTGTACGCCGTGACACGGCGCGACGTCGTGTCGTGCCACGGCACGGCGCCGTGCCGGACCACGACGCCGTGCCGTGACAATCCACGGCGTGACACAATTCTCAGTCACCAAAGAGATTGCGTCTCTCAAAAAGAGAAATAATTATTGGTTTGCCATAAATTTTGATTAGCGAAAAAAACTTACTTACTTACTAAGGTGGCTCAATGACCCAAAGAGGATCTTGGCCTCCGACGCCAGAAGTCGCCAGCTATCTCTATCTTGAGCTGTCGTTCGCCAGTCAGGGTGCTGAAGCTGCAGGAGGTCTTTTTCTGCTTCGTCGGCCCAGCGATATCTAGGGCGTCCAACCGGGCGTTTGCCGTTTGGTTTCCCCAGATATGCTCTCTTCACGGCGCGATCCTCCCCCATCCTTTCTAGGTGTCCGAGCCAGCGGATTCAGGCTGACTTAATTTCGCCTATAATGTTCGGCTCGGCCACCAGCTCTTCAAGCTCCCGGTTCTTCCGAACTCGCCAGCTGCCGTCGTCTCGTCTAGTTGGTCCCAGCATCTTCCGGTAGATCTTTCTTTCTGCCACCAAGAGTTTATTCTCTTCCTTCCGTGTCAGTGTCCAAGCTTCACATCCGTACATCAAGATAGGTCTAATAACGGTTTTGTAGACGCGTATCTTGGTTTTTCTGCTAATCAGCTTGGACACTAACACCTTATGTAGGGCTGCGGAACATCTCAGGGCATTCTGTAAACGGATATCTATCTCTTCATTGCTCTGGTTGGTATCGGTTACAGTGCACCCTAGATATTTAAATTTATCTACTCCTTTGTAGGTCCTTCCATCTACGTGCAGGTCTTTTCGCTTTTGTCTAGGGTTCTTATACCTCCGCATGAGAAAGTACTCCGTTTTATCACGGTTGATGCTGAGACCAACCGATTTGCCCTCTAGCTCTAAAGTTCTGACCATGGCCTCCACACCAGATTGACACTGTCCAAGTAACGCCAGATCGTCGGCATAACCAATTACTTTGTGTTTACCGTTCAACTCTACTCCTCCGTCCAAAGCTAGTACTTTACGTATGGCGTGTTCGAGTACCAAGTTGAACAGTAATGGTGACAGCGCATCCCCCTGCTTGAGGCCAGTGATCACGTCAAACTCTTCAGTGAGGCTCCCTTCGGCTCTAACTCTCATTTTGCTGGTCTTAGTCGCAACTTCCACCATTTTCACGAGTTTTAGTGGTATTTTAAAAGATCTTAAAATTGTGAAGAGCGTTTTTCTGTCCACACTGTCGTAAGCCTTGGAGAAGTCAACAAAGAGGCAATGCATACTCTGGGCGTACTCCCACCTTTTCTCCATAATTTGTTTGAGGAGGAAGATTTGATCCACCGTACTCCGGTTTCTTCGAAAGCCACATTGATAATCGCCCAGAATATTTTCAGCGTACGGTTCTAATCGGCCCAGGAGAATGTATGATAGCACTTTATAGGCTGCTTTAGCGAAAAAAAGCGACTTACAAACTTTGGGCAACAATGTAATAACTTAGTCCGAAAAATAACATTAGGGCTGCAAATAATATTAAGTGATTATGGGGGCAGCAAAATAATAATTTGAGAAGCAAGTTTTTACAAGCAGCTTAAGTGTCTTGCGGGCAATCTCTCATTTCTTCTATCCTACCTAAGGTACATTAGGTCGACGAACGACTTGACGAACCAGGAGACCTCTGTTAAGGTTATTTAAACGTTGACTAGGCCTCTAATATGGTAAAGTAGGCCTCTGACATGATTAAGTACATGACAGAGGCCTGACTTCTGATATATTTACAGTCCAGCAAAAAAGAGTAGAAATTAAATTAAATCTTAGGAAATAAAAAATGTTCATACTAAATTGTTGCCATCCATAGTCAATGTTGCCATATAATATTGAAATTTCTTACACAGTGGCGCTCTCATTTTTTGTCTACTCTTTTTTGCTGGACTGTAAGTATAGTTGAGCACACCCATCGACATGATTGACATAGCCTCTGACACGGATAATATTGTGCTTAGCAAGTACTTTGGTTTTCATTTTATTTGGACGGAAGAGGAAGACTGCCGTAAGCAATTAAAAACACTACCATTGTGTATTTTTTGAGGCTCAACCTCGACATATTTGATTGATTATTAAGTTGCTATTCAAACATAAAAAAAAAATTACGTGCTGTGTTGCCGTGTGATGCCGGCTTAGAATAGCATCACCTCAATTCTACCCGTGGGTGCTGTATAAAGCGACTAAGGGATATTTATCCAGGGAATGGGCAGCAGCGTTCCCTGTAAATGCGACATCTTGGCACTGCGCTCGCCAATCCGCCTGCCAAGCGTGGTGAGTATGGCAATACCCCCCGATAGGGGGAGGCCCATGTCCAACAGTGGACTGTTGTGGCTGTTATGGTTATGGTGTAATCGTATAACAAAATTTTTATACGTATGACACGCGCATTGAAGTTTTCTTATTACTTATGTTTACATGTCTGATAAAATATATTGTTGTTCAGAAATATTTACTGTCCAAGATTTGCTTAACAAATAGCAATGTCTGCCTAACAAAGTAAATTTTTAGCATTACAAATAGCATTTTTTTGCTTACTGCTTAAATAACACCCGAAATATTTTGCTTTTCATGGATGGAAAGGATATGGTCAAAATGTGCCCCAAAGCTAACAAATGGTAAAATATTGACCAACAGGTTTGTGATGTATGTCAATTAGGAGAACATAGTAAGGAGTTAATTTATTACTATACTGACATTTCTCTAATGTGTAGCATAATTCCTAGAAAAATCAAATTTTGTTACTACGTAATTCATATTACGGCACAGAATACTACAAACAGCTGCATTTAAACACTTGTTGATTATGCTAAAGCCTTCCGCCGTCAATGCTCTTCGCCTACAAGGAATAGATGAAACATATGTAACTATTTTTGAATTAGTTTAAAATTACAGTCTGTTGAGCAAGCTTCCTCCATAAAACTCGGTGCAAGCAAAGAAATCCGCTTTTACCTAGACTTAAGAGCAATTATTCCAGAAACTGACATATACACGGTAGCTTAAATAGTAGGTTATAAACTCATAACCAAGCGCGTTAAGCGTAAAATAGAACTAGAACAGTTAGATACATAGTCTCTATCCAAAACCACTAACTGTTTTAGTTCTATTTTACGCTTAACGCCAAGCGCGAATAGAAAATGCCTGGAAAAGCTACTGGTCCATTGAAGACTTAATTAAGGGAGACCCATTTGCTTAAAAGGTAAACTTATCCACTTGCGCATCCTTCCCAGCTAAAACAATGTCTTACAATAAAAAAAAAACTAAACGGGTAACTAGTTTTACCGTAGGTCAATCAAGGATTTTTAATGCAATTTGTTTCAAACTTTGTGATTAGATTAAGCAGTTAAAAACCGCAAGTAAAACCGCAGGCAAAGTGCTTGACAGATGATATTATTATTATGCATGATAAACCTCCATGTGAGTAGAAATAGAAAATAATGAAGTATTAAAAGACAAAACACCGTCTTCAGGTCTATGATGCAGGTAAATCGTCTGTTGCATGTTCATAGCTAGTACTGGTAGCTGACTGATGAAAACAAAAAGAATGACTTCACGACATGGAACGACATTAAGTCAAATTAAAAAAAAAGCGGCCAAGAGCATGTCAGACACGCTCACAAATAGGGTTTCGTAATCAGTCAACGTTTAAGTATCTTTCAGCGTTATAAAGTTAATTTTGTTGTTCGTTTGTTTGCAGCTGTATGGTTACCAACCGCAAATTGAAAATATTTAAGATTTCCCTAATCTTAAGTGGTACAGGATTCGTTATAGTTTTCATGGTAACTTCATATTAAGAACTATATTCCATACTTTTTTCAAATTTTTTAGCATGCATACTTTAGAAGTTACAGCTGGAACAAATTATGGCTCAAAAACGCACCTTTTAAAAGCAAATATCTCGAGACAGAAACATTTTAGAGAATTTGCTTCAATGAAACCACCCCTTAAAAACAATAAAAATATTTTTTTCTCATCATTTCTAAATTTGGTTCGACACGATCTATCTTCACACCAAATTTGATGTCGATTGCTCCAAAACCAGGGTTCGAAGATATATATCACTTGATATATATCATTGATATTTATCGGATATATATCAAGATATTTACTCCTTAATAAATATCAAGTGATATATATCAAGGATATATATCGCGTGATATTATGATATTTATTTTTTGGATATATATCACGCATTTTTCGTTAAGGATTAGTGAATATTTTTGGTCAATTAGACTAAAAAAGAACTCGCTAAGTACGCCACCAATGAATATTTCTAATTAATATTAAAACACCACTTTTTTATGCATTAGAAAGAAACCAATTAGTATGATGTAGCTAAATAATTAATGTATTTTTCTGTTTTTATTTTTGCTTAAGTTATATTTTATTAATATTAAAGTTATCTTAATTTTTACCCGACTGCCTCAGAAGGAGGGTTATGTTTTTTGAGAGTATGTATGTATGTATGTGGACAAGAAAATTCTTTTTCACGGGCTACAGCCCAAACGGATAGTTGGATTTTGACATATGAGGTGTCGTTAGACTCGTCTCAGCAGCGCGAGTGACACTAGCTATAATAAAAATTCTATAATTCAGGATGGCGGATTTTTATGGCGAAATACAACTCTGTAATAACCGCAGTCGAGTTTTTGTTTTCTAATACATCAGCTTGTTTTCTTTGATATTTATTTAGATAGACTCGTAGATTTAATAGATTTAATATTTTATTTGGTGTGGAAGGTAAATAGTTTATTTGGAAGAGCATTTCCTGCGTGCGGGCTCATTATACGATGCTCAAATTATTGAATTCAGGTATGCACGTGTCCACCATTGTCCACCCGTTTTATGTGTTTGCTTAACTGGTCAATAAATACGGTATTTTCTATACCATTTTCATTTAAAAATATACTATCATATAATTTAAGAATACCCCGTATGCTAGAGAAATGTCGCGATAGTAAAATATAAACACTTGAATGACTATGTTCTATGTTCATACAATTCAATTCTGCTGATCAATATTTTTTGATATTTTATATTTAGTTAGAGGAAGAGCCTAGTTCTCATACAAAAATGTTCCAAGTCCTTTAAAGAACAATATCTTAACTATGACTGACGTAGCTTGTCATGTGGCCTGACATGACATGCGCTGTAACAATTATGCCAAAATAAGAAAAATTTAAATGTGATGTACCCTCGCCCTCGATAACTGATTTGTCGATATCGATAATATCGATTGGTGAGGACTGTTCTTCCTCTGAAGAAGAGTGCTTTTCGGAAGATTTTATGTATGGGTTGCATAAGTAAATACATTCGTTAGATTTGTCTCAGCAGCGCATATGTCATTGATCATATGGGGTGAAATTTTACTAGTGACCGACAGCGAAAACTCAGAACCGGCTGGTGATAAGGAACAACTTTCCCCGAGGAACATAGGTCGAAATATGAAAAAAACCTCCCCTTTAACCTAACCTTTTGACCTCCCATACAAAATTGCCGAACAGCTTATTTGAGTTACTTTGGGAGGCCAAAATTTTTTTTCGTATTTCGGCCTTTGTTCCTTGGGGAAAGTTGTTCCTTATCACAGTTAGTTCTGAGTTTTTGCTATCGGTCACTAGTAAAATTTCACGAGAGATCGTTTCTGACCGCGCTCGGGTTCGGACGTGCCCACAGCTGAGGAGAAAACGGTCCGCTCTTTTTTTAAATTTCTATAGTTTTAGTGCCACCTATTGTTCTCGCCGCCCGCCACCGCACGTCGGGTTGAGGCTAGCAGAGCAAAAGTGTATAGTGCGCGAACTATAAAAAATACATCTACAAAGTTAAAACCGCGAATCCAGCCAAATTTCGTGCAAGCGTGCACCCATACTTCGCGTTTGATATCAGTGTATAGTGCGCGATCAATAATAGTTCATACGTAAAATTAAACCGCGAACCCACCCCAAACGTGTGCAAGCGGGTCTCTATCTACCGTGTTTGATATCAGTGTATAGTGCGCGATCAATAATAGTTCATACGTAAAATTAAACCGCGAACCCACCCCAAACGTGTGCAAGCGGGTCTCTATCTACCGTGTTTGATATCAGTGTACAGTGCGCGATTAATAATAGTTCATACGTAAAATTATACTTACCGTAAACCCACCCCAAACGTGTGCAAGCGGGTCTCTATCTACCGTGTTTGATATCAGTGTATAGTGCGCGATTAATAATAGTTCATACGTAAAATTATACTTACCGTAAACCCACCCCAAACGTGTGCAAGCGGGTCTCTATCTACCGTGTTTGATATCAGTGTATAGTGCACAATTAATACCTAATAGTTCATACGCAATCTCAATCGAAACAGCACATAGCAGGGAGTGGGTAGCGTCATCAGAAAGAAGCCTAACGCCTACCGCCAGAACCTGACAACATCCTCGTTCCTTCTCAAGCTACGACTTCAACTCAACGGCGACAACCAAACCCGGTGAGCCCGTTCCAGTTAAATGATATACCTATCTTTTTTCCCTCTTATAAAAACAGGCTACACACCACCAGGACAGCCAGAGAAGCCAGCCGCCGGAGCCATTTTTTCACGGGTTCTTTAATAATCCGGATAAACAAGATACCACAATCCGGACGCCTCAATATCCTCAGGACACAGGGCTCCTTATATTAGTCTAAACCCAGCAAAAATAGTTTCTCTTAATCTAATGTAATAGTATAAGCACATCGTGCGCCATTCGGACACCCCCATACCAAATAACGTCTTTCAAACTACGAACCTCCACCAACAATATAAAACAAACCTAGCTTATACAGACTGGAACACTAGACATACGGGTAAAACCTAAATCAAGACATATAAATATACCGTATACTCACATCGCAGTAAAACGAAGACACAAAAGTTATCTTTCAATCTGACATCCAACAAACAAAATAATTCTGTCCTAAAACAATAATACCCATATACCTATCTCCATACCAACCCCGACCTACCAAACTTTCGTCTCGGTATGGTCTCGGCAATATAGTCACACATTTTACAAACGAATACAAAAGACAACAGATCTATGACCTCAACACTGTGGGAACACGGAATTCGGAGCCATAGACAACTAAAACCCTTCCATAAAAATCCCGTTTACCCCGCTCACTAATTTCTCCTTACTCCATTACGTAAGAATTGCCCAACAATTACCCGGACCGAAACATCCCCCGAACTGCTAAACAGATTTCTTCACATCTGGCAAATACAAATAAATTATAAACAATAGCAAAAATAACAAAAGTCACAAAAAATAAACGAAACGAACGACCATACTCATAAAATTGAATTCTGAACAATTGACAAAAATCTTTGTTACCACACGAAGCAAGACACTCCAGCTGCAACTAATAAAAACAGTACCCATTGGAAATTGCCTATACCATTTAATTGCACAATAGATGAATGAATTATTCGGCCTAACGTTCAGCCACCAAATAAGGTGGTAAAAATGTTATACGTTATACGTGAATATCCTACCTACGGACTAGTTACCTACGGACGCCATCATCTGCAACCAGCGACGTGTATGTTCTACAGTTAGATACCTACGGACGCCATCGTCTGCACCCAGCGACGTGTATGTTCTACAGTTACCTACGGACGCCATCGTCTGCACCCAGCGACGTGTATGTTCTACAGTTAGATACCTACGGACGCCATCGTCTGCACCCAGCGACGTGTATGTTCTACAGTTACCTACGGACGCCATCGTCTGCACCCAGCGACGTGTATGTTCTACAGTTACCTACGGACGCCATCGTCTGCACCCAGCGACGTGTATGTTCTACAGTTACCTACGGACGCCATCGTCTGCACCCAGCGACGTGTATGTTCTACAGTTACCTACGGACGCCATCGTCTGCACCCAGCGACGTGTATGTTCTACAGTTACCTACGGACGCCATCGTCTGCACCCAGCGACGTGTATGTTCTACAGTTACCTACGGACGCCATCGTCTGCACCCAGCGACGCGTATGTTCTACAGTTACCTACGGACGCCATCGTCTGCACCCAGCGACGTGAATGTTCTACAGTTACCTACGGACGCCATCGTCTGCACCCAGCGACGTGTATGTTATACGTGAATGTTATACAATTATCTACGGACACCATTGTCTGCACCCAGCGACGTGAATGTTATACGTGAATGTTCTACAATTATCTACGGACACCATCGTCTGCACCCAGCGACGTGAATGTTATACGTGAATGTTCTACAACTATCTACGGACACCATCGTCTGCACCCAGCGAAGTGAATGTTCTGCAGTAGTCTACGGACGCCGTCGTAAGCACGCGACACCAAGCTTCCTGAATTATCTACGGGACGCCCAAACCACTCCAACACCGGCCGACATGGACGTCTCGAAGATCATCAACGCTCATTCCTTCGTCGAATATCCCGTCTTCCCCTATTCCTACTCTGGCTACACCGGACGGCGGGTCGGATCTGATCGTTGGGTTGCGGTCCTTCGATCTCCTCTCCCTCATCCTCGAGCGTGTCTCTCCCTAAAATTATTGCGCCCCCTGGTTTACCCGGCTTGCCCGGGTCAGGCTTGCTCCTGGCTGGGTGGGTGCTCATCATCATCATCATCATCATCACTAGTAAAATTTCACCGTATACATATAACTATTCCTTAAGGCGAGGATCCACGCCGAAAAATACGATTTCAACATTAGGGTCGAGGGGGGGTGAGATGCGGGTAGCGAGCGGGGCGGGAGGTCAGCAAGAGGCTGGTTTCACCGCGAGGACCGTCCATATTTTTGAATTCACAGTTACCACAGAAAAGGGCTTAAAAATTGAATCGAACGCAACGCTTTTCTGCGTTTTCTTTCGAATCCCAGCCTTAAAATATTCTGTGCCTTAAATTACAAATGACCGATTTGAGACGAAAAAAAATCTTTTGAAATTGCTGCAATTAGGTTTCTGTATTTTTGTGATGATCGCATTTATACTAATTATTTATACAGGGAGTAACGGAAAGGGTATAACAAGACGAAAGAAGGTCAAGGTACTCATGAAACTGAACAACTTTCCCCATGGAACATGGGTCGAAATGTGAAAAAAAAATTTGGACCTTCCATAGTAAATCAATTGGCTGATCGGCGATTTTATATGGGAGGTCCAATATTTTTTTTGACATTTCGACCCATGTTCCATGGGAAAAGTTGTTCAGTTCCATGAGTACCTTGACCTCCTTTCGGCTTGTTATACCCTTTCCGTTACTCCCGGTATAATGTAAAGAGAAAAGATTTGTTTGTTACTTAGTTTGTGTGTTATTGATGAACCTCGAAAATAATTTCAATAAATATTTTATGGATATTTTTACCAAGGAAAGATAGTTAATTCCCCATAAATAACGGAGAAAGAACTCTTCGCTGTATTGTACCTAGATTATGTAACACCATCAATATCCTAGATGAAAACATAAGTAAACCTGTACTAAAAACAAAACTTAAAAAGATACTGCTAAATGAAAGTGTACCTACCTAATTAATTAAAACCTATCTATGGACATTAATTATTTCATACATTATTTTATATTAAATACTTATAACTAAAACTTAATTGCATGATAGAAAATTTATTATCTTTAGTGGCTAGGCAAGAATATTAAGATGTAAAGTGACGTAAAAGGGTAATGAGTACAGTTTGCCGTAATTCAAGAATTGTAAATCAGGTTAAGTTTAAAATGAATAAATGCCTTTATTATTATTTATATCGATAAATTAGAGGCATCCCTATCGTTCCATTTTCAAAATGAAAATATGGATTCCTTTTAAAAACACTTTTATGTAAAATGTCGCCGGGCAAGAGCATACAGTCAATTTGCAATCCTTGGGTCAATTGACATCATGATCAGCCTATGCGGGAGGCCAAGTTACGGTGGTCTCAATACTTAGGTACTACGCGTCCAACTTAACTTGGCCTTCCGCTTAGGCTAGTCATGACACATAACACTATGATTTTGAATGGACTATACTCTGCAAAAAAGATATATAAATCATAAACAGTGTCAAGCATCTCAATCTATACGCCCTATTACACTATTACATATGTCTGCATACATATTATCTGAACCCTAGTGGAACTCTAGCATAAAAGTGAAACCTTCATAACAACCGGGTGGTGGAGAGGAGATGAGAAATAATACAAGTTGTTTTTTTGCCACTCGCATGGGTATAAGTGATAATGATAAATTTTTGTCTACACACGAAATTTCAGCTTCTTATTACTTTAGAAAGTATCCTAACAATTTGATGATTCTCAGTGTCTCAGTGAGTCAGTGGTGAGTAACAAAATCTGCGTAAGACATAAAAAGTATTAGATTTATAAAATGTATGCATTCATGGTATAATAAGATACTCCGCCTGGTATTTCTTTCCGAGACTCGTGAACCACGTGACCAACACAAGACTACGTCATCATGCTTGTGGGTTACCAGAATTACCCACTCTTATGATGTTTTTTGTAAATCATTTATGATACTGTTAACTAATAAATACAATTGAAGTGTTGTTGTAAAGTTTAAGTTAATACACACGTAAATCTAAATTATAAAATTATTAAGAAATATTTTAACCCATTGTTCTGAGATTGAATTTACCCCATAACGTATTTTATTGAAATAAAATGGCAATACTAAGTGACGTTCTCTTGTGTTTCTCTGGGAAGGAAAGACCATGTTTTATTAGACTATGTATGCATTGTACACAGTGATAAAAAAGGTGAACCCCATTTTAATATAAAATTGCAAGAAATGTACTTATGATAATTATATTAATTAATAATATTTTACTATCAAAAAAGTTGTGTAGAAAAAAATAGGCAGCCTTTAATTAACGCAGCATGTTGCAACCTTAAACACGTTGTGTAATCATTAAGACAGCAGAAGCAACCCTATCAATACAAAAGATATTTGCCCCACACGTGAGATTCTTTACACTGCCGTTGCCGTTTTTTTTTTTCGTTTTTCTGTTAATTCTGTTTATGATTGACCACATAGTGTTTGTTTTATTTTCAGTAAGTGACATTATTTTGTTATAATTTAATTTAGATAATAGTCTCATCTCAACGCCGAGTATCGGGCGGCGGATGTGATAACCCGACCCCTGGTTCACCAGCAGGCTACAGTGGCCTTGAGGATTAAATGCCCTCTAAAAGACTAAGGCGGAAAGGAAGGGGATACTACCGCTCACACTTATCCCAAGAAAACTTCATGGGCAAGAATGTTAAAAGTAAGATTCTGTCGGGCAATCCGGCTGACCCCCGGCGCCAGCCTGCGTCCGGGACAGCTGGTGTTAAATATGCTACCGGCCTCAAGGCTGTGCGGCAGCAGGCTCCTTGTGGAAATTATGCGACTGCTGCATCTTTAACGCCTCCTAATAACACCAAGGGACAGACTCACAACTACCAAACTCTCACGATAGCCACTTGGAACGTCCGTGGCCTCTCAAAACCTGGAACATCTGAAGTGGTGGAAAAAGAAATGGATAGGTACATGATTGATGTTCTTGGCATCACAGAAACCCACATAAAAGAAACAGGTCATTACACTAGTGCTACAGGGAAAATGGTCATAGTATCAGGAGTACCGGAAAACAGCTTCAGTGGAGTGGCTGCGATGATTTTTAAGCCTCTAGCAGACAAAATGCTGGGATATGACTGTGTCAATGAGAGAATACTCCAAGTCAAGTTTGAAGCAAAACCAAACCCGTTCAACATAATAATTGTCTATGCACCAACATCAGGCTCTACTGACGATGAAATCTCTGCCTTCTACAACTTACTAGAGAAGACCTTAAAGAATATTCCCAACAAAGAACCTGTATTAACTTTGGGTGACTTCAATGCAAAAATTGGAGCCACAACCGATGATGACCACCTGAGGGATATTGTTGGCAAGTTCGGACTAGGCGAGAGAAACGAACGCGGTGAGATGCTTCTAGACTTTTGTATCGAGAATAAACAGTCGGTCATGAACACTTGGTTCCAGCAACATCCGAGACGTTTATTCACCTGGACGTCACCAAACGGTCAACACAAAAACCAGATCGACTTCATACTGGTAAACCAAAGATGGAGGTCTGCTGTCTACTGTGCGAAAACAAAACCAGGAGCCGACTGCGGCAGCGACCATCAACTGTTAACAGCTAAGTTTAAAATTCGGTTAAAAGCACCTAACAAACCGAGGAAGAACAAACCGATTGTCCTCAATGAAGCTGCTCTCGTGAGCTATAGAACGGAGATCCAAGAAAAACTTAAAATCTTTGAGCAAGACCCGTTTGAGTCATCTGAGGCATCTTGGTCAAACCTGAAGTCTACCATTACAGATACAGCCAAAAGAGCTGCTGACATGAACAAAATCACCGTCCCTAAAGCCGATTGGATAAGTGTGGAGGCATGGAAATTAATCGAGGAGAGAAAAGCCCTTAAATTGCAAGGCTCATACTCTGACAAAAATAGCCGCTACGCGCATCTCCATCACGCAATCCAGAAACAGTGTAGAACTGATAGGAGGCCTACATTGACAATATATGCTCGGAGTTACAGAAGTGTTCGGATACTGCCCACTCGCGCGACATGTTCCAGAAGGTGAAATTACTTTCAGAAGAATTCAAGCCCAAACACTGGACGATCGAGAGCGAGACTGGTGCAACACTTTTGGACAGGGAAGCGATCCTTGATCGATGGCGGCAATATTGTCAGCAGCTATATAGCCAAAACTACACAGGCGAAGAACTTGACCGGTTGGACTACGATGAAAAAGAACCCGATATTCTCCTTTGCGAAGTGGAATCTGCAGTCTCTAGATTGAAACCCAAAGCTTGCGGCAATGATGGCATCTCCGCCCAAATGCTCCGTAATATGGGAAAGGATGGCCTAAACATACTTCACAACATATGTGTAAAGATCTGGCGAACGGGACAGTGGCCTGAAGATTGGACCGACTCTGTCGTTGTTCCTTTACACAAAAAAGGCTCTACCCGGAAATGCGAAAACTATCGAACTCTGTCGCTCATCTCCCATGCCAGTAAAGTCCTGTTGCACATCTTAAACAAGAGACTGGAGCCATACATAAGTTGCCAGATACCCCAAGAACAAGCTGGATTTGTAAGAGGCAAAGGTACTAGAGAGCAAATTATGAACATTCGCCAGCTCATCGAGAAATGCAGGGAACATAACATCAACGCTGCACTATGTTTCATAGACTATGCTAAAGCATTTGACTGTATTGATTGGAGTAAAATGTTCAGAGTAATGCGCGAAATGGGAGTACCACAACATCTAGTCTTCTTAGTCCAGAATTTATACATGAATAGCAAATCCAGGGTAAGAATAGAGGAAGCCGTATCACAGCCCTTTCAGGCAGAGCGTGGACTACGCCAAGGCTGCATTCTTTCGCCGCAATTGTTCAATCTAATCGGTGAACATATTATGAGAAGGGTCTTGGACAACTGGGAAGGTGGAATCCGAGTGGGTGGTCACTTGATTAATAACTTGCGGTTTGCGGATGACACCACCATCATTGGTGCTTCTGAGTCAGAACTAGCCTTATTGCTGGAACGTATTGCCACTATCAGCAAGGAATATGGGCTCCTCATTAACAGAAGTAAAACGAAGTTGATGTTTATCGATAGGCAAGGAACATCGCAGCGCACCAATGAACTGTGTGACCTTAACACCGTTAGGAAATTCGTCTACCTGGGTTCGCAAATCAGCGACGATGGTGACTGTGAGCAAGAAGTCGTCAGGAGGGGCCAAATGGCTAAGTCAGCTGTGAAGAGGCTAGAGAAGATATGGCGCAACCGGGAATTAATCGCAAAACGAAAGTTAAATTAATGAGGACCCTTATCTTTTCTATTTTTCTGTATGCCTCTGAAACCTGGACATTAAAAGCCTGCGTCCGAAAGAAGATCGACTCGTTTGAGATGTGGTGCTGGCGCAAGATGCTCCGAATATCCTGGACGGAACGCCGCACCAACGAGTCCATCCTTGAAGAGCTGAAAATAAAGACCAGGCTTTCCACCATCTGTACCCAACGCGTCCTTAAATTCTTTGGGCACACAGTCAGACGAGCCCCAGATAGTCTGGAGAGGCTTCTCATAACTGGCCGTGTTGAAGGCACAAGAAGCAGAGGACGGGCGCCATCTCGTTGGAGTGACACCATACAAGAGGCCACACACACCACCTTACAAGCGGCCATACACATGGCTCAGGACCGTGAAGTTTGGAGGAAGCTGGTGACGAATATAGCCCAGTGAGGTCACGTCCCTCAGTCATGAGGATACGACAAAGAAGAATAGTCTCATACTTTTGATAATAGTCTCGTACTCATACTCTCATACTTTTGCCCTCGCGATATCTTTTTCCCATTTTTGCATGGCTTGTCTTGGCCGAAGCGCGACCGTGCGCCCAGATAATACTTGCCCGTCTTTGTGGCCAGTGTCTGTAGCAACAACCAAAGAATATAATACCAGCGTCAGCTTTGACGCCGTGACGCTAACGTGACGCACGCCGTGACGCTGACGTGATGCACGCCGTGCCATAGCACGGTGTACACCGTGGCACGGCACGGTGCCCGCCGTCGCCGTGACTATCCACGGCGCCGGCGCCGTGCCGTAGGTCTGGGGACACGCCGAAAGACTTCGATGTCGTCTCGCCATCTTCTCCTCAGCCAACCATGACGACGACGACGAAGACAATCCTTTGGTATCCATTTTGTGGTTATTATAGCGCAAATTCATTAATCACATTACAATTACCGCGTTATCACAGAATTGCAATGGACAGCCTCTGCACCAAAAAATTACCCGGAGCGGGAATATACTTATATCTTGAACTTTGCGAACTCTTACATCATTTTTTTATTTACAGAAATTATATTTTATTTATTTCATTACGGATAGAATTTAATACTTGCTTCATTAAAGATTAAAAAGTAATTCTTTAGTAGTAGTTAGAACTTGAACAATAAAATTGACTGATTGATAAAACCCATAGTACTTACTTGTACTACGTACCTACTGGTCTTGATCCAGCATCGAGCACAAAGTAAGTACTGTCGGGCGCCTAATACAGAGAGATGGGTACAAGGAACCGTCATAACATAAATTAAATAATGAGAAAATTGAAAAATTCACTATCATACATTCACACAATATAGCGCTGTGAGTGCATTAAAAATTTCAATACATTGGTTTAAGAGGCTACTATACCCAGCTGACAGATCGTGAGCTGTCAGTTGATAAAAATATTTCTATCTCATTTATGCATCCCACCCGTCCCGCAGCCGTAAAAGAGACAGTTATAGCTCGCTACCGGAAAATTTGCGTTCTGGGTTTACCAGGTTCCCCGTTCGAAAGCGCCACCAAATTTGTTGATAGTGGCATTATTTTGTTGCCAATGAAATATTCTATGCCCGTATCATTTGTTTTGCTGAAATTATTGTCATATTTAGAAGATACCAAGGCGTAAACTTAGTTATAATTTTAGAGCATTTTGCCACGGCCATATCTTTTTTAAAATGCATTATTACAACCAGAAAAAGAATATGGAGCATAAACCTAGTCCAGAAGAGTTACCGTTCCAAAAATTGTGTCGATCGGTTGCGAATTGGCAGAGGGATACGTTGAAAGCGTTTGTATGAAAAATAATGACTATAGATCCCTCAGCAAAATGCTTCATCATATGGTTTGAAACGTCGCTACGAGACAAGCATCAAGAGGTTGAGAAATTCACCAGGGTCCGCTAAGCGCACGTAGCTCAGTTGGCAGAGCGGTGGAATGGTGATCCACAGTCCCGGGTTCAAGTACCGGCGGTCGCCAGTGAATTTTTCACTTTTCACATTATTTAATTTATGAGAATAATATGTGCTGTGAGTGCATTAAAAATTCCAATACAAAGGAAACGTCACTACACTCAAACACACATCTACACGGCGTCCGTTTACGCGCGATTTCGAACCGGCTAGTAGCGTGCACTTCGGGTAGACGGCAAAATGACGACTCGCAAGTGCTAATATTCTTGTATAGTGTGTAGTAGTGTAAGTTTAATATATCGTAAGTTATGTTCCTATAAGTATGTTCAACCCAGGTACCACAATGTATTGAACTATCAAAAGGAAAAAGTAGCAACCCTAGAGTAGGTATAGGCATTAATGGTAGGGAAAAGCGAGCTGTCCTTCTGTAAATTTCTCTATTTTGTGCACCGGACGAGGGCCAAATCTCGATTCCATTGAAATCTTTGTCTCGCCGCGGTGAACGCCGATTATTTGGCTTGCAAACATGATTAATAGGAGGTCTCAGGTAATCCTGGCCCCTGTGATTAATCGCACAGTCCTGGGAAAGATTTGTTCCCCGTGTATTGTTTGTTTTGTTGCGAATGGGGAAACTTATTAATTTTATGTGAATGTTCGCTGTTTCTCTTATGTAACTTCTTTCAAGCACCTTATCATATCCATTCAAGGTTTTTGATAAGTTATATAGGAAAGGAAAGATCGCGGAAAGAAAAATTAATTGCCTTAAATATTTACCTAGTACCTACCAACTGATCGGTGTATCACGGTAACATAAGAAACCCGTTTTAATATTTTAGGCATCTTGTGAGTTTCATCCTCTATGATAAACCACTAGTTTCTATAGCGGGTAATCGTATTAACTTAGCTAGCACTAGCTGCCCGTCAGCGGTTTCACCCGCTGCAACCTATTATTCCGCGGGAAAAAGCATTATTCGCCGAGAGATGTCGCTGTTAGTTTTCGGCGAAAACGTTTAAAACGCGAATCGGCTCAGTCACGCCACCTATTTCAAAAATATTGGAAAATGCGTGATCCCGTGGGAATGAGACATTTTTCCGTGGTAAAAAGTATCCTATGTGTTATTCCAGATGCCCTTTTATATTTCTGCAAAGTTTCATGTCAATCTAATCAGCCGTTTTTGCGTGATGTCGTAACAAACACACACACAAACATCCGCCTTTATAATATTAGTAGGATTTAATTTACAAAAAAAAAGACGAAAGGAGATCAAGGTGATCATGAAACTGAAGAACTTTCCTCTGGGAACATGGGTCGAAATATGGAAAAAGAATTTGGACCTCCAATACAAAATTGCCGATCAGCTGATTTGAGTTACTATGGGAGTTCCAAAACATTTTTTCACATGTCGAGTCGACCCATGTTTAATGGAGAAAGTTGTTTAGTTTCATTAATACCTTGACCTCCTTTCGGCTTTATTTGTTGTTTTGTAACACCCAGGCATAGAAGCATTCTGTTTCTATACAGCAGTACCCATATGCGGTATTTTCCCGCATTAAAACCTCATTTCCGGCCGGCCACCGGGAATTTGTGCAACCGCCCGCCGCGACTAAGCGGGACAAATTACTGCCACAGCGTTTTAAAATATATTGTGCATTATAACAAACAAACTAAACAAGGAAGCTGGTTAATATGGTATAAATCATGTCTACTTTATACAGGGTGTAAGGGACAGGTCTCCGAATACTGATAGGGTGCATTCAGACCATGAAACTGAACAACTCCCCATTGAAATAGATTTCAGGAAACGTAAAAAAATTTTTGACTTCCCATAGTAAATGCAATCAGTTGATCGTGATTTTGTATGGGAAGTCGAAAATGTTTTTTCGTTTCCTGAAATTTATTTCTACGGCAAGTTGTTCAATTTCATGGTCTGAATGCACCCTATCAGTATTCGGAGACCTGTCCCTTACACCCCGTAGGTAGACGCTGAATGAGGAAGGATTTTAATAATACATGGTTATATCACGCACGCCTATATCCCTTGTGGGGTTAGCAGACGTAAACGGCTGTAAAAGTAGCTATTCACACCACGTCTGACAAAAGTTTGAGAGCCACTCAGAAGACTGTGCATCACCATAGAGACAGGTTATCAGCATGTTGCCTCAAATTGCAATACACACTCACGAATCTCTTAGTTGCTTCTTACGACACACACGGGAAAGGTAGGGGGTGATACTATTCTAAACCAGCACCACAAAAAGGATTTAAACCACCACTTAAGTATAAGATTTCTGACGTGGTTGGGTAACGAATGACATCTAAGAGGCTGCCAATACGGACAATCAGATGGTAGCAATTTCATACGATACTAATATCCTATTCATAAAGGGTGATAAATTGATAAAATTCAATGTTTCAAACAAAATATTTAGGGAAGTGCTGTTTTTGGTGTAGCTCGACACCCAGGACAGAGATCAGCACTACATTTTAAAATGTTACATCTTATGAAGGTATTACCTCCTCAGAAACATTTCTCTTCATACTTTCCTCTGAAGCCAGCGTAAGCTTTTCTCTTTTACGAATTTCAAAACTCCACTCCCGCCAAGAATTTTAGTGCAAAACCTGAGCGAACATTACGCCAAAGTGTTATTGAAAGAAAGCTCAACGCAATAATAAATGGTCGAGTTTCCTGTGAGAATTCAGCACAAAATGGTGGCCATTAACACGAGTCTAGAACAAATTATTTTTGCCCGCACCGTGACTTGCTGGAGCCACTAAAATATCCGCCATTAGGGCGAGAATCCACCAGAGCTGTGCGAGTAAAATGTGTCGTACGAGGATGTGTAGCTGTGCTGTGGAAATGTGTAGGGGTTTCCACCAGAGCTGTGCGAGGTAAATGTCTAATACGAGGATGTGTAGCGGAGCTGTCAAAATGTGCATTAATGTGCGGTTCTAGGATGCGTTACGAAGCTGTGAAATGTGTGAGCGGGGAGAATGCGATGTAGTGGAAACCTCGCAACATATTCCTAGCACAACATTTCTCGCAACACATTCCTCGCTACACATTCGACGCAACACATCCTTCGCACGCATTTCTCGCTCGTTTTGTATGTAAAATGGTCTCGCTTCGCTAAACCCTATTCTACCAGAGCTGAGCTGAGCGAGGCTAGGAAAATGAAGTGATTCTATTGGTGGATTTTTCCTCGTACACCGCTTAGCTACCTCGCACAGCTTTGGTGGATTCGCAGCCTTACCGGGCAAAGCCGTCACTTAGAGTCCTTATTGAAACCGTGTGAAGGGGGCCTTACGGTAAGACCTGTCTTCAATTTAGGGATGTGCAGTGTGATTCTGCACATAAAATATACAGGTGTAAAAATAATATAGAAAATATTTCATGGGGTGTGTGGCGAGAACCCTAAGTAATTGGGATAAGGGCAGGAAGATGATGATGGTTTCATGGGGTGTGTACCAACACATGAAACTGTAGGAACAACTTTGGGTAAGTGAAGTAGACACGAGATACAATTGACATAAATGTCTACGTGGTAAAACATCGATCTATCCAAACGGGTCAAATGTTAAATTGGCAAAATAACAAAATGGCAATGACGAAATGGCATAATTTTGGACTACTACTAACTTAGGAGGTTCATCAAGTTTTTCGTCGACTTTTCCAAAACGATAAGCTTATTGAGAGTTTGGAAGCGCTTTCGAGAACATTACAGATACTGTAATGCGCACTTCTGTATTAAACAGTTTGCATCAGTTTGCATCAGTTTTTTAGTGGCGCAGTTTATTGAAGACTGATTGACATACAAAAGGAACAATGTCACATGATAAGTTTGAAATATAAGAATGTCTACTCCCCCGCCTCAGTGGCCAGTAACAATTTTAAAAGGATTTTTCCTTTAATAATTTTACCTACTTGTGCCATCCCTATTCTCTGAAAATGGCAAAATCACATCTAGTTTACTGGACATCGACACCTCTTGTGAATCATTTTCAATTTAACATTATTGGAAATAGGTGAGACTTTAATGGGTTCCTGAATCTGAAACTGAAACCAAAGTTGAATAATTGAGACTGTATATCCCACCCAAAACATAAATGTGAAAGGCTGCCAAGTTCGACAATATTGAATGCTTCGCCTATAAAAGAAGTGAGATCTAAATAAGTACCAAGTTCCATACACAGACCTCAGTTAAAAATAGTTACAGGAATGCACACTTGATTTTCCGCAGTTTGGAAAGTAGATTCTGAATAAATATCATATTAATACCTAAAATTCTAATACTTACAAAAACGCAAACCTGTTTTTCAGCAGTTTCCTTTCCTACTTTTAATGATATAACTTGCAAGTTTTCACACACTTTGTTATTTATAAACCTACAAAACGCAATGAGTCAAGTATATAATTTTCTATTAAAACTTGCCAAGTTATATCATTAAAAGTAGGAAAGGAAACTGCTGAAAAACAGGTTTGCGTTTTTGTAAGTATTAGAATTTTAGGTATTAATATGATATTTATTCAGAATCTACTTTCCAAACTGCGGAAAATCAAGTGTGCATTCCTGTAACTATTTTTAACTGAGGTCTGTGTATGGAACTTGGTACTTATTTAGATCTCACTTCTTTTATAGGCGAAGCATTCCAATATTGTCGAACTTGGCAGCCTTTCACATTTATGTTTTGGGTGGGATTTCATTTATTTTTGTAAGGTTTTCGGTCGGTTGCAATTTTAGGTCGGTACGACCATTGGAAGATATAGATAATTTTTTGTATTAGTTCCTTAGGGTATGAATTTACACCTTCATTATTTTTAAAACCGACTCACACTTGGCCATTTTCAGATTTTTTCCTTTACCTTGACCTAAAGACCTACCCCTATGCCAAATTTCAAGTCAATACGACCACTGGAAGTGGTCTAGGTTTTTGATGAGTGAGTGAGTCAGTCAGTCAGTGAGTGTATAGTAAAAATAGCGATTTTCTGACGTCAATATCTCAAGACCTACAATAGGTACATTAATGAAATTTTGTATTTTAGATGAGTAAGTAGATCTCAACAGATACTAGAAATTTCATATGCGTAGATAAAATAGATTTTGAGTTATAGGTGGGTCGAACTTGGCCCGAAATGGTTCGTGTAATATAACCCACGGCCGGTGTGTCGCTCGAACTTGGCGGACACACTGCCGTGTGTCTAGATATTTCAGTAACGAAATTTAAATTTGTGTGGAAACACGTGAAATTTTTGTAAACGCCTGAGGTAGATTTCAAATACTGGGTAAACTAGTGACCGATAGCGAAAACTTAGAACCAGCTGGTGATAAGGAAAACCTTTCCCCAAGGAGCACAGGTTAAAATATATAAAACGCTTTGGACCTCGCATAGTTACTCAAATCAGCTGATCGCCAATTTTGTATAGGAGGTCCAAATTTTTTTTTTTCATATTTCGATCTATGTTTCTTGGGGCAAGTTGTTACTAGCCGGTTCTGAGGTTTCGCTATCGGTCACTAGTAAAATTTCATCCTATCGCATAGTTACTCAAATCAGCTGATCGCCAATTTTGTATAGGAGGTCCAAATTTTTTTTTTTCATATTTCGATCTATGTTTCTTGGGGCAAGTTGTTACTAGCCGGTTCTGAGGTTTCGCTATCGGTCACTAGTAAAATTTCATCCTATATTTGAAAACTCCGTGACTGAACTAGGTAAGTATAGTCAGGTTCAGTAAGAACTTACCAGCGCTATGGCAGCATGTACCTAGATCCCACGCGAAATTATAAATTGTATGAAATACTAGCTGCCCGTCAGCGGTTTCACCCGCTGCAACCTATTATTCCGCGGAAAAATAGCATTATTCGCCAAGAGATGTCGCTGTTAGTTTTCGGCGAAAACGTTTAAAACGCGAATCGGCTCAGTCACGCCACCTATTTCAAAAATATTGGAAAATGCGTGATCCCGTGGGAATGAGACATTTTTCCGTGGTAAAAAGTATCCTATGTGTTATTCCAGATGCCCTTTTATATTTCTGCAAAGTTTCATGTCAATCTAATCAGTCGTTTTGCGCGATGTCGTAACAAACACACACACAAACATCCGCCTTTATAATATTAGTAGGATTACAAATATCTTTGACGTCTCATATTAAACAGTCCGAAATTCTACAACCAAACTATTCACAACTTTCATCGCGACTATCATCATATTTAGGGATAAAAGCTTTTGAATCCAAAACCTTTGATATTAACGAGACTCCGAAGATAGTGATAATATTGAGTCAATTAAGTTCCCTATAATAAGTGACTTTACATAAAAGGTTATTTTGTGCTCCCTGAAGTGGCTTTTGGGGAATGAAATCCCAACGCAATCTTCTGTTTCGATAATTGTTTACCTACTTTATAAAGACCATGGGGATGTTCAGGAAAACCGAATTTCATTAAGTGAAAAACTCATTAATTTGCCTATAGGTAACTGTTTAATGCAAAGCACTGAGCTTTTAAGTCCCAAGACGTTCCAATACCAGTAGTAGGTATTGGAACATCTACTTTGGGACTCGAAAACTTAAATAATTTATTGAGTCGTCATTTTACTTGTCACTTTTGCAGTACTAAGCAGTAGCCGTGCGGTAGCGGCTAAGAATACTGCCACCCCCAGTCCAATCAGGGTATTTTGTAAAAGGCGAACTCAAGGTGGTCTATAAAAAAGATTTTTACCTCGGCTATGGTCAACCGCATGGTGGCGGTGATACCACCTACAACATTCCCAAAACGGGTCAGGCAAGCAACCGATATAAAACATTGCCAAATTCTCTTGCTTACTTCATGATTTTTGTGATGTAACATGTTGCGCTGACACCATCTGAATTCGGATAAGGGCATGCATATGAATTTCAATAACAACCCTTACCATGAACTTAGTCTAACCTCATTTTATCAACCAGTTCAGAAACATCAGATCGTTTTCATTACACCGAAACCATACTAAAATAATGATTAATCTAAACTTTTGCTCAAGAAACCAATGTAATTTGAGAACTAGAACGAGGCTATTTTTGGTAATTTTGTAGTGATTCTATAACACAATTATCTACATTGATTTCGTACAAATACATACATATTAAAGATTGTTTATTTGATTGCGCTTGAGCGTAGGTACTAGGTACCTATATGGTTTTTGGATGATGCCTCCTCGTATTACATTAATAACATTTTAAGTCCACGACCTGATTTAGGTATAGGGATTTTTTGCTTATGGCTGGTTGACATAGCATGACATAGCCATATCCATAAAGTAATGGATAAAATCTAAACTTCAACCATAAAATTCAAGGGTTTTAATTTGAAACCACTGTTTGGGTATTCGAGGGAATGGTATCAAATACTTTAGTATCGAACTGATTTGTACTACATGTCAGAAACGCATAAAAACTTTTGATTACCATTTCGAGTTACGATATAACCTAATTCTGGCTGAACCAGCGGCCTAAATGAAAAATAGCCTTCTGTGGTCGGCTTACACCGATTGATCACATTTTCTTTAACAATTTTTCACAACGTAGAGCTTTTTAGGGTTTCGTAGTCTACTAGAAACCCTTATAGTTTCGTCATGTCTGTCTGTCTGTCTGTCTGTATGCCGCGCCCTCATATCTTCGTCAGTCTTAGAGCTATCAACATGAAATTTGGTGAGAAGATAGATCGTGTTGACCCAAATATAGAAATGTTAAGAAAAAATATTTTAAATGTTTTTGGACCCCTCCCATACAAGTGAAAGGGGGCAAAATTTTTTCTTCTGTAATATTGTGTAGGGTATCGTTGAATAGGTTTTTTAAAACTAAGGTGAGGTTTCTTTGAAACAAAGTCGATAAAATGTTTCTGTCACGAGATATTTGTTTTTAAAAAGGGCTTTTTGACCCATAATTTGTTGCAGCTGTAACTTCTAAAGTATAAACGCTAAAAAATTTAAATAAATATGGAATATAGCTTATAATCTGAAGTTACAATGAAAACTATGACGGATATTGTACCCTTAAAGGTTTCAGAAAAAATTGAGTTTTTCTATTTGCTTGGTCATCATACTGCTGCTAACAAACCAACAACAAATTAAGTTTGTAATGCTGAAAAACCTGATATTTAAACGTTGACTACGAAACCCTATTTGTGGGCGTGTCTGACACGCTCTTGGCCGGTTTTTTTTTACTATCTCCTTTTCATAGATAACCGACGAGGAACTGTGCATAGCGCATTTTGTTTTCTTTATAAAACTCGACCTCTCTTGGCACAACTCCTATTTAATTTCTTTAAAAAAATTAACTTGCAACATCTTCGCGACATCAGTGGAGGCAAAGGCAACAAAGAGTACTGCCAACGGCAATATCATTATTTCATACTCTGGGACCTCGAAGCGAAGAAAAAAAAGTAGTATTGCAAACCCTACGAGCAACCAAACTGAAGCAAGAAAAGAAAGTCATCTCACTATAATTTTTTTATCGACACACTTAAAAAACATCGTTGTCTCTAGTTCTGATTACAGATTATTTTTAAACGGCATCATATTGCCTTAGATTTTTGCATTTTTTCTACGGCGGTTATTTGCGGCTGTTGCTCGCTGTTGTATAAATTTGACAGGATCTAATTTCATGCAACGTTAACAATATTTTCTAGTGAAGCGTTTCTTTTGTAGGATCATATTTTATGTTGCACTTACGTAAATACGACGGGTTCGGTACATAGGTAGGCAAGTAGATGTTTTGCGTTTTGTGAGCTTAATTGTGTTCAAACTCCATTAAAACCAATCTGAGTGAATCAATGTTTTGTTGCTTGCCTGCGGTCGTTCCCAGGGTTCCGTCTAAAGTATTTTCAAGTCTTTGAGCATGGGACCCGTTCGAAAACGCTGGCCCATGTTTATTGTACGATCTTCTTTCAACGAGAACGAGATTACTTTTGTAAATTTGGCAGGCGCTCGCGGTGCTTATCTGAAAAGCGTTTTTGAGTGCGCGCTGTTTTTGAAAGAAGTTAATTAATTCAATGATAGAAAAACTGGACTGGACCAACTTTTTTTGGAGAGAAGTTTTGTGTGGATTTCTGTGTTGGAGATTTGGTTAACATACGCATGCTTTGATCTTGCCAATGAAGAGTTTAAAAAAAAAAACAAATGTTTAAAGCCCATGTTTATTGTACGATCTTCTTTCAACGAGAACGAGATTGCTTTTGTAAATTTGGCAGGCGCTCGCGGTGCTTATCTGAAAAGCGTTTTTGAGTGCGCGCTGTTTTTGAAAGAAGTTAATTAATTCAATGATAGAAAAACTGGACTGGACCAACTTTTTTTGGAGAGAAGTTTTGTGTGGATTTCTGTGTTGGAGATTTGGTTAACATACGCATGCTTTGATCTTGCCAATGAAGAGTTTAAAAAAAAAAACAAATGTTTAAAGCTTAAATTAGAATTGCTGCTTTAAATATATTGACATAGCTCGTGGTGCATTTTTAAAATAATTGTTGGGTGCTGATTCCGGCGTAGTTTTTGTTGCCGCATTTTGATAAGTACGCCTACTCAATCTACCGAGCCCAGCGAGGCAATATTTAATCTAAGGTTAAAACTAACAGGTGTGAATGAATATATTATATTTTTAATTTAATGTAAATTAATATTTATAATGTTGGTCGACCGTCTATCTCTTTGGACTATCCACTTCATATTTTATCCTATCGCATAAATTCAACTGAAAACCACTATGCATAAATCAGGACAATAAATATAAATACAGACGAAGGCTATTTGCACCTTTCACGATAATTATTTACAAAATAATTCAAATAGATGATTTATTCATATGTTTTGTTCCGAAATCCGAAATAGAAGTTTAGGTCCATCCATTACGGGTATTAATATTTATAACGATTCCAAAGTTCCCGCGACTGTTTTCCCGACTGTCTCAGAAAGAGGATTATGTTTTTCGAGAGTATATAGGTATCTATGTATAGAAAATTATAAAACACTTACTGTACCATTTCTCCCTCTCTTCATGTCCTTGTCCTTGTCCATAGACTCGATGAACTTTGGTGCAGAGTTTTTTTTTAATTTGCTTAAGGCGAAATCAGCTCAGAAACGTCCGCGAAAGCCTTCGGAATTTTCGATGCCATTTCTTAAAATTTTCATAAAATAATAAGAAATTATTTTTATGATTATTTCAAGATATATTCTACAAAACTATGGGACCCAAAACACGATTTAATAAAGTTGCCTCGATAGAAAAAAATCGCAAAGTAAGCTCGAATTTTCCGTTTTTTTGTCTGAAAACCAGAACGATTTCATTGTTATTCAATATTTATTATTCTATTTTGTGTCCTCTTCTTCCTTTTTGAATTTATAATGAATGTATGGGCTAACATTTTCAAATATTTCTATGTATCATTTTATATTACAAAAAATGTTCAGATTTCTCGATTAAAGCGTCATCGTCTATTTCTCTCTAACGCAGCAAAAAGGAAAAGGACTTACTTTTTGGGACTGATTTCGCCTTAAATTTTCTACTACAGACAGGCCTGCATACCTGCTACTTTCTTCATTAGTACTTACTGTACTGGCGATGCTTACGAAATTGTGCAATAATTAAAATGAATTTACAGTAGCTGTGGTCGTGCACGGTTTACCTTAAAACTATCACGATAAGACCCGGTTAAGTAACTATAATTAAATGTGAAAATAATTGCTAGTACTTAAGGAATTATATCGCATAATTTAAAAGTTGAAATTACCGCCGTCGGGTTTTTGTTTTTTAGTGATTTGTTTTCATGAAATTCCTACGGGGTTTGAGAATGTTTCGTAGCCCGGGTTTGCTCGCAAAAATGATATTTCGTGGACAATTTTGCGAAGGGTTATTCGAGCCGGCTTCTGAACTATGCTCGCACGAAAATTTTCTGAAACTTCAACGTGAATCCTAGTAATATTAGTTAGTTAGTAACGGTTGGTGTTTTGGTAGGTTTGTTTTTTTGAAAGGAAATAAATCTGAGAATTACAAGTTTAAGCGAGGGGCTGAAAACCTGTCACTTCAATGATGTTCACTTGTGAAATGAAATGGCTTCTGAAATGATTCTTAAATGTTTATCGTGGCAAAAACAAGTTTTTGGCGGACTGAGTACAATTTTTGTATAGAATAAAATTTAAAGCGTTTTCATTAGCGGATTAAGTGGATGGTACAAAAGAAGACTAACTAATCTAAACTAATTAATGATACGTACCTAGCTCCTAACTATATATATGTTACAGTCAAAACCCTTAACCAGTTAATAACGTTAATGACTGGCAAAACCAGTCAATAACGTTATTGCCTAAGGTACTCAGTCAAAACCCTTATTGACTGATTTTGTCTAATAAAATCAGTCAATAACGTTATTGACTGACGTGCCTAGTCAAAACCCTTAATAGGTATGTCCTGGTTGGTCTTAGATCACCATCAGAACCGTTAGATGGTCGCTGCCAGAGTGGAAGTCTACTGTCTCGATCGCCGGTTGTTATTCCATAAGGACATGCCCAAGTCGTAGACGGCTCTTCACTTATGTTGACGGCAGCAAATACGTGGCCTCCCCTCCCAGAAGTCATAGACCACCCGGTAGTTACTCGAGGACTCGGGCTCAGTGCCACCGGCGAGCGAAACAGTAGACTTTCACTCTGACTGCCTCCATCTTCTATCTTCTATAAGATGCATTTCAGTGAGCGTGCACAATCGCCCCAAGACCTGATTATCCCAATTCCACCTCCGGGGATCGCGTCGCTGACTAGGATTACTCCTTTTATCAGCTGGTGAGATAGCAGACAAAAGCGAGCCTATCTTATTTAAAAAAAATATATTTCGATCCTGACGGTTACTATGCAGTAACCACTCCTACCCGCCGCATCGCACCGTAGCTCACCGCACCGTACTGCTACCCGCCGCATCGCATCTAAACTAACCGCACATCGCTCATAATCTCACCGCAAATCAGTGCTACTCGCCGCATCGCACATCGAAACTCTCCGCACCGCACTGCTTTTCGCCGCATAGCACATAAACTCACCGCAACGCCGTGCTATCCGCCGCATTACTCATAATCTCACCGCAAATTAGTGATACTCGCCGCATCACACAACAAAACTTCCCGCACCGCACTGCTTTCCACCGCAAAGCACCTAAACTCACCAAAATTCGGCGCTACCCGCCGCAACACACAACAAAACTTCCCGCACCGCACTGATTTCCGCCGCAAAGCACATAAACACACCGCAATTCAGCGCTACGAGCCGCAACACACAACAATACTTCCCGAACCGCACTGCTTTCCGCCGCAAAGCACATAAACTCACCGCAATTCAGCGCTACCCGCCGCATCACACAACAAAACTTCCCGCACCGCACTGCTTTCCACCGCAAAGCACCTAAACTCACCAAAATTCGGCGCTACCCGCCGCATCACACAACAAAACTTCCCGCACCGCACTGCTTTCCGCCGCAAAGCACATAAACACACCGCAATCAGCGCTACCCGCCGCAACACACAACAATACTTCCCGCACCGCACTGCTTTCCGCCGCAAAGCACATAAACTCACCGCAATTCAGCGCTACCCGCCGCAACACACGACAATACTTCCGCACCGCACTGCTTTCCGCCGCAAAGCACATAAACTCACCGCAATTCAGCGCTACCTGCCGCAACACACGACAATACTTCCCGCACCGCACTGCTTTCCGACGCAAAGCACATAAACTCACCGCAATTCAGCGCTACCCGCCGCAACACACGACAATACTTCCCGCACCGCACTGCTTTCCGACGCAAAGCACATAAACTCACCGCAATTCAGCGCTACCCGCCGCAACACACGACAATACTTCCCGCACCGTACTGCTTTCCGCCGCAAAGCACATAAACTCACCGCAATTCAGTGCTACCCGCCGCATCGAACACCGAAACTCTCCGCACCGAACTGTTTTCCGCCGCATTGCACATAAACACACCGCAACCCAGTGATACCCACCGCATCGCGCACCGAAACTCTCCGCACCGCACTGATTTCCGTCGCACTGCACATAAACTCACCGCAACGCAGTGCTACCCGCCGCATCGCACATAAACTCACCGCAACGCAATGGTTACTGCATAGTAACCATCAGGACCGTTAGATTTTTTTTCAAAACCCTTAATAGGTACGTCCGACCCGGTGGTAGCAACCTAGACTGCCTGGCTGGTCTGAAATCACCATCAGGACAGTTAGATGGTCGCAGCTAGAAGAAAGCCTACAGCCTCGCTCGCCGATTGAACTAGGCGGGAGCCTAACAACCACCGTCGTGAAGTCTATGACATCTAGGAGGTGAAGCCACGTATACGCTAATGTCAGCATTAGATAGTGAAGAGCCGTCTGCGACTTGGGCATGTCCTCAGGAATAACAACCGGCGATCGGGACAGTCAGCCAGCCAGTCTAGGTTGCTGCTACCGGGGCAGAAGTACCTATTAAGGGTTTTGACTGGGCACGTCAGTCAATATCGTTATTGACTGCTTTTAATAGATAAAACCAGTCAATAAGGGTTTTGACTGAGGCCCTTAGGCAATATCGTTATTGACTGGTTTTTCCAGTCAATAACGTTATTGACTGGTTAAGGGTTTTGCCTGTAACATATATACAGAATAAAATAGAATAGAAAAATATAATGTAAAACACTTCCGGTGCTAGGTATAATTACTATCTTAATCAGTACAAAACAATACAAACTGAGGTATAATAAATTCAATTCAATTCAAATTCAAAATTCTTTATTAAATAAACATAAATACTAACAGGTAGGTAATACTATACAAAAACAATTACGAGGCTAAACTGTTTCCTAAACTAAGAATAGTTATTCCTGTGTCTTAGGTAAACAGTTAACCAGCATAATTGTTCTAAATAATACTATAAATAACAATAGACTACGACTATACAATTAAAATAAACTTAAATATACTACTAAATAACACTTACATAACTACGTAAAATTAAATTTGGGAGTGTTCTGTGGAAGCCTTCCTCGAAAGCGGCGGTAAACAACTCCTTTCGGCCAAAACTCTGGCGTGGTGAAGACGTCCAAGTGGGCAGTTGGGACTCGCACCACGAACGAGGTGAAGCTCACACGATGGTGCGATTCCAACGCCTCCACGAACACGCCGAGCCTCGGATTGTCCTTGAAGACACCCGCTTTATGCCTCGCAAAGATGTAGTCCAGCACGTCTTGCTTTGTGGTAGACTCGTGCAGGCGGGAGACATAGAGCGATGTCCTCGGCGTGGCGGCGCGCAACGGTGAATTGGGCTCTCCCGATGCGGTGCCGCACTGGTTCTGGCGATTTTGCCTACTGCGCTTCTTCTGGACCAGGGTGTATCCCTCCGCATCTACCTGGTCGCGGCGCTGGTTCCGGGACGGCTCGCTAGGTCTTGATTGAGCCTTTCCCGTTCTATTCTCCGCTGGTAAAGCGGGCAGCTGAGCTTGCCGGTTTGCGATGTTCCGGCGCTTCGCTCGCTGACGTTTAGGTTTGACAGCAGGGTCAGCAGCCACAGCGAGCGCAGCAGGCGGCGGCGGTGGTGCAGCGGGGCGGGGCGGGTCGAGCGGCGCGGCGGCGGCGGGGGGGCGCGTGCGCTGCTTGGTCGGTTCGCTCAGCAACACGAATAGTTCTGTGTCGAGGCGAATCTGCTGACGGAGCGCTTTTGACCGATGTATGTGACTCACCGGCTGCACGCATATCACGTCGTTCACTGTCAGCAATATTTGAAATCACAGCTGACCCAGTTACTGAATTACGCAACACAACAATTTCGGCACGTAATTCAGCAATTGTATTCTGCGAGATTTCGAATTGTTGCTTGAATTCTTCCAGGCTTGCCTGTAGGGATGCGATGTCCTGCTGCAGCATCCTGTTGACTTTGGCCTGGTCGAGCGTGACGGGTATCGTCCTGGGTGCCGGGGTAGCGCACCACTTCGGCAGGTGGACTGGATCCATCTCTTTCAGGACTTTCATTATGTCCTGAAGGCTCTTCTTGCCATTTTCGTCCCCTGATCTGTGGGGCACACACTTAGCGCTTATATTGAGCGCTTCACACAGCTGCGCCTTCGCCTCGCATATTTCGACCACGGTAAAATAGGTCGTGCAATACTGGATGACGCTGCTTACATCCGTGGCGTCCCGATTGTGATGCAGGTACGCCAGGAGTTCATTGGACAAGAACACTGCACCCATCTTGATCCACAACAAGCACAGTTTTATAGCTGCGCTGATACGAATTTATTTTATTTGAAAAATAATTACGTCGGCAAACGCGTCCGCATCGCACGGCGCATTGCAATAAGGGTGATTTGGAGCTTTCCGTAAAAAATATCTAGACACACGGCAGTGTGTCCGCCAAGTTCGAGCAAAAAAAGCGACACACCGGCCGTGGGTTATATTACACGAACCATTTCGGGCCAAGTTCGACCCACCTATAACTCAAAATCTATTTTATCTACGCATATGAAATTTCTAGTATCTGTCGAGATCTACTTACTTATCTAAAATACAAAATTTCATTAATGTACCTATTGTAGGTCTTGAGATATTGACGTCAGAAAATCGCTATTTTTACTATACACTCACTGACTCACTCATCAAAAACCTAGACCACTTCCAATGGTCGTATTGACTTGAAATTTGGCATGGAGGTAGGTCTTTAGGTCAAGGTAAAGGAAAAAATCTGAAAATGGCCAAGTGTGAGTCGGTTTTAAAAATAATGAAGGTGTAAATTCATGCCCCTAAGGAACTAAAACAAAAACATTATCTATATCTTCCAATCGTCGTACCGACCTAAAATTCGTTACGAAGGTTTGTATTTAGTCAAAGTAAAGTATAAATGAGATATTTCCTTGCCTAACTTAATCATAAGAAAAAAAGAAAATAAACCTTACAAAAATAAATGAAATCCCACCCAAAACATAAATGTGAAAGGCTGCCAAGTTCGATAATATTGGAATGCTTCGCCTATAAAAGAAGTGAGATCTAAATAAGTACCAAGTTCCATACACAGACCTCAGTTAAAAATAGTTACAGGAATGCACACTTGATTTTTCGCAGTTTGGAAATAAGAATCTACTTTCCAAACTGCGGAAACTGTTTTGGGTGGGATTAAATTCATTCAAAATATGACAACATAATAAATAACATAGTATTTATTTTATAATATTTACAAAACAACTACACAAACTCCAAATATTGTGTATACCTTGTGTATACCTATACACAAGGTTATTAGGTATTAAGATAATTTCCGGGCCCTCAGTTGGCAACATTACGGTTGACTGGCTGCGTCCCTGAGGCCCTTCTAATTGCGTCCCTGCGTCCCTGCGTCCCTCCCTGTCTAAACCCACCCGATAGTTTAGGGATTTACCAATAAAATATCGAATTACACTATATTTTGGCGAAGAAAATTGAAATATTTGGTGCCAGAAATATAAAAGTGTAAGCACAAGGCGCACCGCTCGGCGCTTCTCTACTCTGATTCTCAGTGCTTCGAGTATCATCATCATCTGCCTGCCCTTATCCCAATTAATTTGGGGTCGGCGCAACATGTTTTTCTCTTCCATTCATCTCTATCAGCCGTCAAATCTTCGTTTACACCTTTTTGATGGCGCGCTTTTGCCTGCTATCTCACCTGTTGGTAAGTAATGGTGCAGACGATGTTGGAACCATAGACTTATATGTTGGAACATGCTTGCCTAGGTAGTACTAATTCACTCTTAGGCCTTTGACTCGATGTCCTACACAGTATAAACGAATGAATGAATAACTATCGTCTTTTGCCAACCCTAAACTTGCCGACCGGTCACTCGACATGGCGAAATCAAATTATTCAAATATTTAGTCAACGCTGGCCGCAAATGAATTTAAATTAGTTAGAATTAAGCTTCAAATGGAATTCGAATTTCAACTAATTGTCATCGTTGTATTGTGTTATGGCTGATTCAATGTAAAATCTATAGCGTACCTACACGTAAAGTCCGTGGCTGCGCGTTTTTATATAACGGTCGATCCAATCAATAGGTCATATTTGACAGCTGTCAAACCCATACTAAAAAACATGTCAAAAATACAAAATGGACCATAATTATGTCACAGTCATAGCGTTAACATTATTTTGACAGCTGTCAAATATAGGATAGACGCATCCACCAGCACTGCGTATCCCACAATGCTGTAGCAACGGATGCATCTGTCAAACTGTTTAACATGAACCGTATTTGTATGCGAATAAGTTGGAAATCTATATTGTGCTAACGCATGCATTACGCAGAGCTAAAATAGCGCAACAATGGACGTTACGGTGTGACCTCCGCCGTACTGGTTTTGGAATAGTGAGATTTGGGTTAGATTTCAATTGGATAGGGAAATTACCTAACATTATCTAATCATTTCAATACCTGTGTCTAATAAACAGCTGATCGGCAGTTTGGTATCGATTTAATATGTTAATTGGGAAGAATTGATAGTTATCATGGACACGGTTCAAAGAATTGGCACCCTTGTGGATATATTTGAATATGTTTAGCAATCTAACAAAAAAAAACTCTGCCAATAGGATAAATTGGTTCGTTGGAGGAAATAATAATGTTTACTTGAAGGTATTATCCGTTATCAAATCAATTTGACAAGTCTCCTGAAAAATCTTTACGTTTCGATGCGTATCCTATGTGTATGTCACACTCAATAATAATTGAGGAAGGAAAGAAGAAAAACGTAATGCAAAAAAACACTCAAGCTATTTTGGGTTCTTATTCTTGAGTGACCAAGTAGATCACAACGAACTCTCTCATTCATATATCAAGTTTATAACTTCCACCAGCGACAACGCGTAGTCTAAGAGGTAAACGCGTTTTTGGTTTGAGAGCGAACCCATTTGAGTATTCATTTGCGAAAATTTTGGATAATCCTACTAATATTATAAAGGCGGATGTTTGTGTGTGTGTTTGTTACGACATCACGCTAAAACGGCTGATTAGAATGACATGAAATTTTGCAAAAATATAGAAGAGTATCTAGAATAACACATAGGCTACTTTTTACCACGGGAAAATGTCTTATTCCTACGGGATCACGCATATTCCAATATTTTTGAAGTAGGTGGCGTGACTGAGCCGATTCACGTTTAGTGGGGAAGCACATCCGTTGATTCAACGGTCAATCTTGAAGTCACTGTGGCGTGGTCGTAGTGCGCTTGCCTTCCAAGCAGGCGCCTGGCGTTCGAATCCGAACCGGAAATTTCTACTTTCTTGTTTTTATTTTTTCGAACTTTTATTTAATTTAAGTTTTGTTTTACGATATTGGCCAATGGTACACACTGGTCTTGCTATACTTCCTATTCCTACTTTTATTATAAAGGCGGATGTTAGTGTGTGTTTGTTACGACATCACACAAAACGGCTGATTAGATTGACATGAAACTTTGCAGAAATATAAAAGGGCATCTGGAATAACATATAGATTTGATATAGGATACTTTTTACCACGGAAAAATGTCTCAATCCCACGGGATCACGCATTTTCCAATATTTATGAAAAAGGTGGCGCGACTGAGCCGATTCGCGTTTTAAAAACTAACAGCGACATCTCTTGGCGAGTAAGTAAGGCAAAATTAATATATATCCCACAACACATGCACGTACCAAAATTACAAGCCAATAAAAATGTTTTATCAAGATGTTGGATTGGATCCCACAAATACATACATCCGACGTTCAAAAATGACAGTGCTGTGAAAATGTTTTAACAATGTATTGGATCCTACAAAATACATACCTACATTCGTTGACCTTACATACTACGTCTAAAGTAACGGGGCTGTAAAATTGTTTCACCAAGATTATTTGACCCCGAAATACATACATACTACATATAAAATGACTTGCCAGTAAAAAAATATTTGCCAAGCTATTGGATTCTTCAAAGTTTGTTTGGGAGTCGAGACCAGCTGCAAGCGCCGGCACGGGGGGTTGAGGGGGGCTTGCCAAAGAAAAAAGATAAGCAAAAGTTTATTTGGGAGACGAGACCAGCTGCAAGCGCCAGCACGGGGGGTTGAGGGGCTTGCCTCAAAGAAAAGATAAGCAAAAGTTTGTTTGGGAGACGAGACCAGCTGCAAGCATCAACACGGGGGTTAAGGGGCGAAACTTCAACTCCTCACAAAAATAAGCAAAATTTCTATTTGAGAAACGCGATACCTGGGACTAAAACAGTCGTGTTCTTAATTATAGTATGTTTTTATGGTTAATATTAAATATTTCAATTCTTTAAAAAAATATCCCCTTGCGTGAAAATCTTGATATTTGCGTAAGTACTAAGTTTATGTATCGCTTTTATTACGTGGGATAATTTATACCGTTTAAAAAAATGACATAAATGTCATAAATATTTGTCCAATATATTGGAAAAACAGCGACATCCCCCATCGAGTAGCTGAATCGGGAAAATGACATGCGTCATGCATGTCAAAAATGTTTGACCAAGATACTGGAATACAACCATAAATACAACGGCATTTCCTATCGGGTAGCCCGTAGCTGTTCCAAGATTGTCTTATCTATGTGACAATATATTATTTGCGTAAATATTTTGTGTGGGATAATATATACCGCCTACAAAAATGACATGTATGAGCATGTATGTCAAAAATATTGGACTAAGAAATTGGAAAACAGCGACATCCCTCATCCCCATCTGTACCGCCATGATTTTGGATGACATCGACATTTTCTATCGTGTAGATGAACCAAGATAGTCGTATCAGTGGGATACTACATTCTGTTCACAAAAATGAAATGCAAGATTGTCGTACAAATGGGATAATACATCGTACGGCGTACAGAAAATACATATAAGCTAAAGATGATCGTTCGACCAAAATCCTACTAATATTATAAAGGCGGATGTTTGTGTGTGTGTTTGTTACGACATCACGCTAAAACGGCTAATTAGATTGACATGAAATTTTGCACAAATATAGAAGAGTATCTAGAATAACACATAGGCTACTTTTTACCACGGGAAAATGTCTTATTCCTACGGGATCACGCATATTCCAATATTTTTGCAAAGGAGGCGTGACTGAGCCGATTCGCGTTTTAAACGTTTTCGCCAAAAACTAACAGCGACATCTCTTGGCGAGTAATGCTTTTTTCCCGCGGAATAATACGTTGCAGCGGGTGAAACCGCTGACGGGCAGCTAGTAATTTTATAAATTTTGGAGCACTCGCGATTACTTTTACACATAATTAGCTACTTTAACGACGGGCTTCCAGGTAAACGCTTATTTACTTAAAAACTATCGCGATAAGACCCGGTAAAGTAACTATTATGTGTGAATTATTGCGTGATTTTGGATTCTTTGGATATGACACCAAATATTTTCTGCCCACGTTATCTTATTTCATATCCAATTGTTAAACATTTAAATAGTCAGATTTTAAGCTAAATTGATTTATGATCACCGATTGTCGTCAGGCATGAATGACCTTGGCCGAAAGAAGGCAAACAGTTGCTGGCCTATCCAAAATTCGAAATTCGTGGCCTCTTCTCGACAACCCGCTTAATCAACCATCAGCTTAGTAAGTTCAAAAACTAACTACGCCTAGCGATGCAAAACACTGCACAAGCTCTCAGTCTAAGGTGACTCCAAAAAGATGGATGTATCTGCGTCTCTCTCGGCGGTATTACGCTGCGGAGCCATTACGTGGCGCGTGTACTATCATACTTCAATGCAATATACTTCACAAACTCAGTCTAAGGTGACTCTAAAAATATGGATGCAGCTGCGTAGCTCTCGCAGGTATTGATGCGCGAGAACTGAGGTATCTAACTCTGCAGTTGATTTGACTATCATACTTCAATGCAATATACTTCACAAGCTCTCAGTCTAAGGTGACTCCAAAAAGATGGATGTATCTGCGTCTCTCTTGGAGGTATTACGCAGCAGAACCAGTGCGTCACACAGCGTGACTCACACTCGATATACCTACGTCATGTCATATTTCGATACAAAAAACGTCACAAACTCCCAGTCTAAGGTGACTCCAAAAAGATGGATGTATCTGCGTCTCTCTCGGAGGTATTACGCAGCGGAGCCATTACGGTGGCGCGTGTACTATCATACTTCAATGCAATATACTTCACAAGCTCTCAGTCTAATGTGACTCCAAAAAGATGGATGTATCTGCGTCTCTCTCGGAGGTAATACGCAGCGGAGCCATTACGTGGCGCGTGTACTATCATATTTTTACGACAAAGGGCTCTGGGCTATGACTGCCTTACTCTTACGGAATACTTACCTCTTTTTAAGTCAGTGCGTGCGTTTTCTTCTTGCGTTTATAAGAGGAATGTATTTTTTGGGCTGCAGGTGCAAAATTTGTTTACATGCTTGATATTTGTTCAAATGCTTTCTGAGTAAAGTTGGGCACAATTTACTATGGAAAATGATTTATTCCCGTATCAGCCCGAGAAACCACAAAGTCTCAATGGTTGGAGTGTTTAAAACTCGTATAAAAGTTCTTTGGCATCTCTCTCATACAAATTGAACAAAACTGATCGGTCACGTGACGTTACGATTTGAGTCAGTTTGTGTGAGGTTTCGAGGTATGGGGTGTCAATGCACTTTTGTTCAAAACACACCAACTGTTTGATTCCGAAGCTGATCTTAGCGCAGTGGAAGCAAATTAAAGTTATCTTAAAATCTAAAACTAAATGGTCGATCAGCCTCGGAACAACATTTGACTACGATTCGTAGTGCTCTTTACTATAGCTAAATAAAATAAATTTAATGAGAGAATTTTGTTCCGGAAAGTTTCCGGCCGAGAAATTCTTGTTTCCAAAATCTACTTAAACAGGGCCCAGCAACGAATTGCTTACCGAGCGAACGATGACGCCGTTTCTTTGTGAGTTTAAGTATGACAGGAATCAGGTATTCAGGATATTGTGAGGAGCACAGGAATAGGGAATAACCTAAACTCACGGCACTGGAACATCCGCTCGTTCTCGAACTCCTTTCCTCCAATCTGCACTATAGTTCACAGTTCGACATCACATAATGTTTTAGGGAAAACCACACGAGAAAACCGAAGGCACATTAAATTACACCATTTATAATTAATATTCGCATCAACGATGCGGGCGACGGCAGAGGACGTGACAATGACAGAGCAGTGTTGCCAGCACCGCGCGCCCATTTTATATGAAAACTAAACATTCACCCGCCCCGGACCGACCCATCGGTCCGCTCTATGCATGGCAGGCGTGATAATGTAGCTACTGCTCGCTTAAGGACTGAATCCCCCACCTGAACTTCTGCAACTCGAGGAGTGCCATCACTACCCGGAAACAGGTTGAGAATGCGCCCCCGGCGCCAACGCAGTGGCGGTAGGTTGGCATCCTTAACCAGAACGAGATCCCCAATGCAGGGGGGGGTTCAGTCCTGTCCGTCCACTTAAGGCGTTGCTGCAGAATGTGCAAGTACTCAAGCGACCAACGCTTCCAAAAGTTTTGAGTCATTTGCTGCAACAACTGATAACGCGACAAACGATTGCTATTCACCTCCGTATAGGGATATTCCGGCAAGGCGTTAAGTGGGCGGCCAATTAAGAAATGCCCTGGCGTCAGGGCCTCTAAATCATTTGGGTCTGAGCTGAGCGGACACAAAGGACGCGAATTGAGTACAGCCTCAATTTTACAAAACACGGTCGCCAGCTCCTCGAAAGTCAAAATTGTTAACCCTACAACGCGCAACAAATGCGTCTTAGCGGACTTTACAACCGCTTCAAAAATACCACCCCAGTGAGGGCACGCTGGTGGATCGAACACCCAGGTAATGCCCTGACGGGAGAGGCCCGTGCTGATGGCTTCTTCGTTCTCCCTTAAGAACGTTACAATTTCCTTCATACACCGATCAGCACCCTTAAAGTTGGTACCACAATCCGACCTGATCAGCGCTGGTCGCCCTCGTCGCGACGTAAATCTCTCCAGCGCTGCCAAAAGGCCTCCGTAGATAGGTCGGCCACGAGCTCCAAGTGGACGGCCTTGGTGGCTAGGCACACGAACACGCACAAGTACGCCTTGATAGACTTTGCGTTCCGTAGGCGTGATGCCTTTACCATGAAAGGGCCTGCAAAATCCGTTCCCACACCTGCAAACGTCCAGGCCTCCGTCACCCGGTCCGGTGGGAGATCTCCCATCTGTGGCTGCATTGTGGCTGCCTTCAAGCGGTAACAAGGCAAGCACCTAAACACAACGCTACGTACCGTTCGTCGTCCCGATAAGATCCAGAACTCGCGCTGTAGGATGGCCAATAGCGCATTACAGCCCGCGTGCGAGTTTTTCTCATGACGATCCCTGACTAAGAGCTCAACTAAGGGTCCCCTTTTTGGAAGTAACAGTGGATGCCGAGCCGAAAAGGGCAGGCTAGCGTTCCGAAGTCTGCCTCCAACCCTGAGCATACCTTGCTCATCCAGGAATGGGTTGAGGCGCACAATTCCTCCCTTCAGCTTTCCACGTCCATCCCTGAGCAGCCTGACCTCCTCTTCAAAATGTTCCGCCTGGACGACTCTAACCAATGAGCATAGAGCCGCATTCCGCTCCGCAGGCGAGAGGACAGGTGTAAAGTTCCGTTCTGCTTGAGGCTTCCTGCAGTTGTTCACGAACCGCTTGATCCAACCTGTCACCCCAAGAAGTTTGTCGAGGGAGCTATACCGTTCCAGCAAGAAAGCTGGGTTAGGCTTCGGTACGAGTTGCCCCACGTTCACTCGCAAACCTCGATCAGGTGGCCCAAGCGGCGCCCTGCACTCGTTGAATGGCCATTCCTGCGGCGACTCAGTCAGCCATTGAGGTCCCCACCACAGTGGGTGACTCACCAAATCAGGTGCCCTGCACCCGCGCGAAGCGCAGTCCGCTGGGTTCCATTCTCCCGGTACGTGCCTCCACACTAACGGAGTTTCCGACCCCGTAATCTGTGACACCCGATTTGCCACGAAAACCTCAAGTGTATGTACCGACGTCTGCAACCAGCACAGAACTATCCGACTGTCAGTCCACGCGTACACCGTTTCATCCAAGTTGATGGTACCACGCAGATTGCAGGTTACATGATTTAGCAAGCGCGCTAGAAGAGCTGCCCTGCCAATTCCAATTTGGGGATGGTCCATCTAGTTCTGACTGGTGCCACCTTACTTTTGGCCATAACCAGACGCACGTGCACAGTTCCCGTTGAACTTGCTGTCCGAAGGTATACAGCTGCCGCGTACCCTCGCTCCGAGGCGTCACAAAACCCATGTAGGGTAGCCTTACATCCCACCGATGGGACTAACTTGCGGGGTATCGCGATGTGCACAATCCCTGGTAAGGTGGTCACAAACTTGAGCCAATCCTTCAACAACTCTCCGGAGAGTTGGTCGTCCCATCCTAAGTTGGCTAACCACAACCTTTGTAAAAAGCACTTCGCCATGAACGTAACCGGGGCGATCCATCCGTTAGGATCGAACGTTCTAGCGATTGTCGACAGTACCGACCGCTTAGTCCAAGTTTTCTCCAAACAGGTCGGGCTCAATCTTGTACGTGAATACGTCATGCGTTGGCCTATATTGCACCCCGAGGATGCCCAACGTGTTTGGATTGTCCGGGTTCTCAAAGAGGTGCGGGTCCTGATGGAACTCGCCTGGCAAACCGGCCAGGAGCTCTGGGCAACTGGACAACCATTTCCGCAACTCGTAACCTCCTGAACCCATGATCGCGATCAACTCGTCTCGTAGAATTAGCGCCTGCTCCACGCTATCAGCACCCGTGCAGATATCGTCCACGTAGACGTCGCGATCCAGTACTGCTGCGGCTCGAGGGTATCTTACCCTTTCCTGAGCGGCCAACTCTCGCAGCGTACGTACTGCCAAATACGGACTTGGCTTAAGTCCATACGTAACCGTGTTAAGTTCGTATGTGACCATCGGCTCATCTGGGCTCTCACGCCACAAAATCAGCTGATACCGACGGTCATCCGGATGTATCATGGTTTGGCGAAACATCATTTTGACGTCTGCGACGAACGCTACCTGGTGTAACCGAAAGTCTGTGAGAATGTCCACAATGTCCCGGTTCAATTTAGGACCCGCGTGCAAACATTGGTTTACAGACACACCATTCGAGGTAGGAGCAGAACCGTCAAACACCACCCGTATTTTCGCCTCAGGTGACTTCAAGACAGCCAGGTGTGGAATGTAATAATGCTCGACACACCTCCAATCCAGGCTGGACACCGACATGTGGCCAATTTGAATATATTCCCGCAGGAATTCTATACAGGTGTTAGGTGTAACGAATGCAGGCGTGCTCAGACCATCAAACTGAACAACTATAGGTGAAACGAAAAATTTCCGAGCTCCCATACAAAGTCAGTCAGCTGACCGTGAATTTTGTATGGGAGGTCGGAAATGTTTCACCATACTCCATAGTAAAGTTGTTCAGTTTGATGGTCTGCACGCTTTCGTTACACCGTCCCTAACACTTCTGCCGAAGTGCTGGGTCTCGCCTCATCTTCCGCTCCATTCCGAGTAGTCTCCGTTCCGCGAGCTGTCGCGAACTACCTAAAGCGGGGCGGTTTGGGAGAAAAGGTAGCCTGGTCACGAATCTGCCTGACGAGCATCTCGCAGTGTTGTATTGATAGAACAACTCGCACTCGTCATCCTCTGGCTTCCGTCTGTCCGCCGTGGGCGGCTCTTCAGACTCCCAAAACCTCTGCAGCACCTCTGACAGCACACTACCATAGAGGACCGGATCCCTTCTGGTAGGTCCTGAGGTCTCCAAACTGGGCCGAAAACAACATACCCCTGTGGTATCTACGGCCACCAAACCAGTTTCCTGGAGTACCTTCTTCCTACCGCACCATAATCTCCGAGGACGTCTGACCCGAGAAGTACGTCCACCGTACCAGGAGTATCAAAATCAGGATCAGCCAACTCCAACCCTGTGGTTAACCCTCGTACCGTTGGTGGTAACCTAACCTGAGGGAGTTTCCCAACCACTTCATCCAGCACCACGGCTGAGACTTGATAGCTGACCCCTGTACATGTGCTACCTAATGTGAACTCAAAGTTCGTCTGACCCCGAATGTCAGGCACATTTAGGCCCCGATGCCTACAGCTTCATCCTCACTTGGCCGTACATTTAGGCCTAGCCTACTCACCAGCTTACTCGATACAATACATCCCTGAGCCCCTGTATCCAGTAGGGCTCTTACTTGAATGGTCCGGCCACCGTATCCCCATACCCAAATCTTAGCCGTTGGCAAAAGTACCGTGATTGGACGGGGCCGAAGCTGATGAGTAGGCGGCGATTACCTAGCGGGAATCTAAACGCGGTGAGGCCGCGTCCCGCGGGGTATCCTCGCTACCCAAACCTGTGTATGGGTCCCACTCCTGCTGGTAGGGAGGTCTGCCCATAAAGGCCATGGCTGGAGTTCTATAGTACCCCGACGGCAAACGTCCGTACCGAGGTTGCGCCTGTAGCCGCGGGTACTCAGGCATAGGCGGAGGCATGCGTGGGTCTTGAGACCCAACCAGGTGGCTCAAGCCCGCAGAATACTGCATGTACCCTGGTGGCTGCCTAGTGCTCTCCTGACACCCGCCCGTTGGATCCCGTACCTGGGATGGGTGTCCTTGACCATGTCCCTGTGTCGTTCTTCCCCAATCCGGCACCTGCTGCCGTGGTGGGGATCGTCCCCACGTCCTTGGTAAGTGGGCTCCGTCTGTTGACGTCCCCTGCCTGTCCCTGTGACCGATGCGGAGGTGGGCTCCTCCTTGGAGGGTGGGGCGTTGCTCCCTCCCTTGGTGGGCAGGCTCCTTCGCTGATCCGATCCAGCGCTGCCCCGGCGTCTCCGGAGCGATTCATGCAAAGCAGCGGATGGTGTGCACCCTGGCAGTACCTACAGTTGGTGCTTGAAGGGCACTCGCACCTGATGCGGCCCCAGGCACCGAAAACACCAACGCCTCTGCTGTGCCACACCCGTCTCCTCTGAACCCGCTGCGCAGCAAACTCCTGACACGCTGCCACCCCGTGGCCTGTCTCCCTGCAGTAGGCACACCCTGATTCCAATGCGGTGTTGTACCGCCTGGGTTGCCCACTGTTGCCTCCTCGCGCCGGTGCACCCGGCCGTTCCGGGTGGCGAGGGCAGAGGTCTCCTTGCGAGGGGCTTCACCAGCCTGGACGTCCACTCGCCTGCTTTCGGCCTCGAGGAACGACTTCAGATCCTCGTAGGTCGGGAGGTGGTCCGAGGACTTGCCCCATGTAGCTGCTCGAATCGAGCGACCATTTCGCTCGGCAGGCGGCGAAGCACTGTGTGGACCAAGATATAACCGTAGCCCGCCACTGGCAAACCCTGTCGCTCTAGTGCGCTGACCGCGACACTGACTGGGTGGAAGATTTTCTCGCGGAGGTCCGTACCTCGCGTTATGGTTGGTATTGACAGCCACTGGTCTAACAGCCTGTCTACAATCAGGCGCTTGTTTCGATACCGGTCGGTAAGGATCTTCCACGCCACCTCATAATTGCTATCCGAGACAGCCAAATGCGTCAGCAATTCATGAGGCTCTCCATGTAGCCTGGACATCAGCTGAGCCATCTTGTACGCCGGCGTTATGTCCGTCCGTGTGTGGACCACACTGCTATACAGGTCCTCAAACGCCGGCCAGTCGGCGTAATCGCCTGCAAAGACTGGAACCGTAACAGGCGGAAGAGGCACCTGTAATCCTTGTCCCACTTTACCACGGAATGGCTTTTCCTTTCCGTCACGTCGCCTAGATATGTCCGCAGCTGCCTGCGCAATGTCCTGTGCCAGCTCAAGCACTGGCTTACATCGCCCTCAACCAGCTCCTTATCTTCAGGGTTAGGAGCTTCCTCAAGGAGCATGAGGCACTCTGTGAGGTGTTCCGACACAACCCGAACCCGTTCATCTGCCTGTAGTGCACTTTTCAAGAGCGCGTCCTCCCGGTCCTCGCGGCCGATCATTGCCGCTGTGGTAGTAAACCACCTTAATTCTGTCTTTATAGCAGCCTTATACCTGGCGATCGAGGAGCCATGGTACCAACTTTTACACACTCGACTTAATAAAAACGAAAACCAATAAACAAATACCACAAAATAAATGTTAGTTGACTGGCCTAGACCTTACCGATAAGGTACCGTTCACTAGGCAAACAATACAGTCACAAAAAAACCGAAACAATATTTTCCAAAATTAATAAAATATGTGGGTAATATAAAAACACGCTTAATACTAAATTACGGCTAACTATGTTGCAATAAAGCAACCACGCTCTGCTACCAAAAATGTTTGATTCCGAAGCTGATCTTAGCGCAGTGGAAGCAAATTAAAGTTATCTTAAAATCTAAAACTAAATGGTCGATCAGCCTCGGAACAACATTTGACTACGATTCGTAGTGCTCTTTACTATAGCTAAATAAAATAAATTTAATGAGAGAATTTTGTTCCGGAAAGTTTCCGGCCGAGAAATTTTTGTTTCCAAAATCTACTTAAACAGGGCCCAGCAACGAATTGCTTACCGAGCGAACGATGACGCCGTTTCTTTGTGAGTTTAAGTATGACAGGAATCAGGTATTCAGGATATTGTGAGGAGCACAGGAATAGGGAATAACCTAAACTCACGGCACTGGAACATCCGCTCGTTCTCGAACTCCTTTCCTCCAATCTGCACTATAGTTCACAGTTCGACATCACATAATGTTTTTTAACACAAATAACTAAAAGATTTCTCTCCGAATGAGAAATCGGCCCCGTTAGCCTCCAATCATTTATAATTAAAATACGTAGCTATCGGCAGCCACGACGCGAGCCAACGAAAAGTGAGGTTATATTCTGCCGGCGGTCGCGTGACTCTCAATCAAAGCGCCGGAACCAAAATCACTTGGTTCACTTCCCCACCGAACAGGGAAAACCACACGAGAAAACCGAAGGCACATTAAATTACACCATTTATAATTAATATTCGCATCAACGATGCGGGCGACGGCAGAGGACGTGACAATGACAGAGCAGTGTTGCCAGCACCGCGCGCCCATTTTATACGAAAACTAAACACCAACCGTAGTAAATAAGAGCAAGACACTCGTGATGCCTCGCAGATTCGCATTCATAGTCCATCTGGACTATACATACCCTAAAAGGTTGTCGCATGGACACTTCCATACCTGATGATCCGAAACAAAGTTGAAACAACCAGGACCTTTACATCGGTACTTCGGCACTCATCGTTTCAGCTTAAATGCTGACTAAGTAGTAAATAATACTAGCCAAAATTACGAGACTGAACTACACGCAGGTAAGTAACAACCCTAAGTGAAATCCCCAGAAGCTCTAAAGCCATATAATTATAGAACTAAAATTTAATTTGAACTCTTAGTCAGCAGTAGTTAATAGTGCATAAATGTTATCAGCAACGACAAGTCAGTTAGGGGCGGATTCCACCAAAATTAGAACGTTTTACTTTTACGTTTTACTGAAGAAAATAAAATTTTTAAAAATATCAAGCGGCTAACGCAGGGCCAGAGGGGAATCGTCCCTCTGTGAGTGTGATAATTATAAATCGAAATAAATTACTTTTTACTTATCAGAGGTACTGAGAACTGAGGATAAGCTCGCAAAACGGAAAAAAAATCTCGAAAGAAAATTATAACAGATGAACTTTTGTATAAATTTGGCGATTAACTGATGACTGCTAAGTTTCTAAAAGAAAGTTTCTTGTAGTGTTCAGTTATTTTAAGGTAGCTAGTATATTTGTAGAAGTCTATAGATTTCAGCTCCAAAACGTAGTTTTACGTGTTAGTGGGATCGGGCCTAAATGTGTGAGACAATTTCTGTGTCGTAAAACCGGCGCTCAGTTTACGGCACACCCTGTTTATCGCGGCGTGGCCAAAGACTAGTTAACGCAGAAGGAGACGCACAACGCAGAACGCAGAAGTGAATAGCTAGTTTTTGGTTCAAGTGGCAGTTAGTAGGACTGAAGGTACAGTTTCCATTTTAGGTGCAATACTTTCTTTTCACATTGTTTACCTTTTAAAAAGATTTTTTTTTGTAAATGTGGAGTAAAACGACACTGTAACTTGCTACATTATGTTGAGCTGCAGTTTGGAAGAAGCTCTTTGCACAACATCAGCCAAATCTTATGCTATGCCGAAAAATAATTATGTACAGAATAAGCCTATACAGACATTAAAACTCTATGTGAGCGTGAGCAGATATATTTCACCATAGACACTCTTTAGGCATATTTAGCATTTTAGCCTCTACAGTGCCGAAATACAATTCACAGATTATTTGCATTAATGACCCATCTGAAAATGAATGATTAGCAGCCTATATGGGCGTGGAACGATGACGTAGCATACATTTCGTCGCAGACACTCTTTAGGCAACATCAGCCTACCACCACTGTGCAGAAATAAATAAAAAATAAATATCTAAATAAATATATACCTGGACGAGACACACAGCGCCACCAACCCCAAACTAAGCAAAGCTTGTACTATGGGAACTAGACAACTGGTATAATACATATATATTTTTTTGTAAATAAATATATAATATACATAGAAAACACCCAGACTATACACAAATATTTGAAAATTGACTTTACAAATATTTCTGTCGGTGGGAATCGAACCCACGACCCTCGGCGTAGAAGGCAGGGGTACTATCCACTATGCCGTCGGGACAGTCGATATGATTAGATAAATATGATTTGCACATTGTGCACGGTAATGACTATGTCCCATCTGCATCATAATTATTAGTCTATGTGGGCGTGCAACGCTCACGTCGCTTGCATTTCGCCATAGACACTATTTAGGCAACATCAGAGATTATGCACGGTAATGACTATGACCCATCTGCATAGAAGTTATAAGTCTATTTTGCCGTTTGTGACATCTTCAGCCAACTACAGGTAAGTTTCTTCTATGTCAAAATATTTTTATGCACGGTAGATAATGACTATGACCCATTTGTATCAAAATAATTAGTCTATGGAAGCGTGCAACGCTGACAACTCATGCATTTAGCCATAGAAACTCTTTAAACATATAAGCTTCTACCATTGTGCCGAAATATGATTCGTAGATTATGAACGGTAATGACCCATCTGCATAGAAATTATTAGTCTATGTGGGCGTGCAACGCTCACGTCGCTTGCATTTCGCCATAGACACTATTTAGGCAACATCAGAGATTATGCACGGTAATGACTATGACCCATCTGCATAGAAATTATTAGTCTATTTCGCCGTTTGTGACAACTTCAGCCAACCATAGAAGCAAGTCTCTTCTATGCCAAAATATGATTATGCACGGTAGATAACGACTATGACCCATCTGTATCAGAATAATTAGTCTATGGAAGCGTGCAACGCTGACATCTCATGCATTTAGCCATAGACATTCTTTGGGCATATAAGCATAGTATAAAGAAAGGGGGGAAATAAGTTATCTTAGAACAACCGCACCGCGCGCGGCTTGTATGTGTGCGCGATAGTATCTACGCGTCGCTACACGCACACACTGACAAATCTCGGTACGTTTCGGGCAGCCTCGGTCGTTTTTGTCAGTGTGTGCGTGCAGCGACGCGTAGATACTACCGGCGCACACATACAAGCCGCGCGCGGTGCGGTTGTTCTAAGATAACTTACTTCCCCCTATGATATAAGCCTCTACCACTGTGCCGAACTAGTAATTCGTAGATTATAAACGGTATCTGCATAGAAATTATTAGTCTATTTCGCCGTTTGTGACAACTTCAGCCAACTATAGATAGGTAAGAATCTTCTATGCCAAAATATGATTATGCACGGTAGATAATGAATGAATATGTAGTCTATGGAAGCGTAAAACGCTGACATCACATGCATTTAGCCATAGACATTCTTTTTGCATATACGAGTAAGCCGAAATATGATTCGTAGATCTTCTCTTTTCGTGTAGGACACCGAGTCGTTCAACGACCCGATAAACCCTGGTGTCAGAGTTTTTCAACCGCCTACTGCAAGTAGCAGGCCATTACATTTGTAGATTATGAACGGTAATGATGACCCATCTGCATAGAAATTATTAGTCTATGTGGGCGTGCAACGCTGACAACGCTTGCATTTCGCCATAGACACTATTTAGACAACATCAGAGATTATGCACGGTAATGACTATCACCCATCTGATTTAAAGTTATTAGTCTATGTGGGCGTGCAACGCTGACGCCGCTTGCATTTCACCGTTTGTGGAAACTTCAGCGTACTATAAGTAAGCATCTTCAAATCCAAAATATTGTTATATTCGGTAGATAATGAATACGACCCATCCGTATCAGAATAATTAGTCTATGAAAGCGTGCAACGCTGACATCCCATGTATTTAGCCATAGACACTCTTTGGTCATATGCGAGTAAGCCTCTATCACTCTGCCGAAAGATTCGTTGATTATGAACGGTAATGACCCATTTGCATAGAATTTATTAGTCTATGTGGGCGTGCAACGCTCTCGTCGCTTGCATTTCGCCATAGACTATTTAGGCAACATCAGAGATTATGCACGGTAATGACTATCACCCATCTAATTCAGAAGATCACTATCACCCATCTGAGTCTAAGGAAGCGTGCAATGCTGACATCCCATGCATTTAGCCATAGACACTCTTTGGGCATATACGAGTAAGCCACTACCACTGTGCAGAAATTATGATTCGTAGATTATGAACGGTAATGACCCATCTGCATAGAAATTATTAGTCTATGTGGGCGTGCAACGCTGACGTCGCCTGCATTTTGCCGGTTGCGGAATTAAATCGTTCGTGGCCTTTGTTTAAATGGGGGAGTAACATAGAGTATGTATAAGCAAGCTATGTGCGCATATGGCCCCGCGCCGAACTGTCAAAACGTAAGCAGTTGCTCCCTAGATACAGACGTCAAATGTATGAAAAGTTGATGAAAAGTAATAGAGGTTCAATAGTGTTGTCACTGGCGTTTTGCTACTGATAGACAGAGAGGTTGTGTTCTGACCACTGCCAACCGTTCTTACTTTTTAGGTGCACTCTATAGCTTGCTTATATATACTCTAAGTTCGTGGCCTTTGTTTAAATGGGGGAGAAACATAAACGGATATGACGCGACCGTTGCTCACAGATACACATCTTTGGTCCAGAAATGAGCGGTTTTAAATAATAGCGCTGTATGGCCAACCGTGAAACTTTTGTACGGCGCTGCTTTATTCTTATTTTAAAACTGGGAGAAAAGAAGAAAATATACCAGTCGTCGTGCTCGTCCTCGTGTATGGTGGATTATGTCATATTTGTACGTCGACAGCGGCAAATGTGTGATAGTTTTTAAGCCTACCAGCTAGCTATGAAAACCTCACACATCGCTCTGACGTGAATTGGTAGAGATGCGGCGTGGTCGCTCTGACCGCACGCGCGGCGCACGCTTCACGGTGGCTGCCGCTGGACTAACGTTTCTGTTCTCGTAGCGGTTTAGAACTGCTGAAATCTACTTTTACTACGAGAAATTAAATTTAGTCTATAATCCCCCGTATAGTATAAGTCTACGCTAGCTATGAAAACCTCACACATCCCTCTGACGTGAATTGTTAGAGATGCGGCGTGGTCGCTCTGACCGCACGCGCGGCGCACGCTTCACGGTGGCTGCTGTTAGGCTAACGTTTCAGAATTGTAGCTCAAATCTGTTTTTTTTTTTTTAGGAATTTCTATTAATGAAATCATATCTACGTTACATATGAAACACCGTGTATAATTCTACGCTAGCTAAGAAAACCTCTTATATCGCTCCTTTCCGTCTCGCTCAAATCTTCTTTTACTACGAGAAACTAAATTTAGTCTATAATTCCCCGTATAGTATAAGTCTACGCTGGCTATGAAAACCTCGCACATCGCTCTGATGTAAACTGGTAGAGATGCGGCGTGGTCGCTCTGACCGCACGCGCGGCGCACGCTTCACGGCGGCTGCCGCTGGACTAACGTGTCTGTCCTCGTAGCGATTCAGAATTGTAGCTCAAATCTGCTTTTACTATCTGAAATTGTCTTAATTTAAAGCAAGTCTACAGTAAATATGAAACACCCTGTATGAGTCTACGCTAATCTTGAGCCAATAACTCAATGTTGATATCTGTCAAAATCATGCTAAATCTTTGACATTAGGTACCTATACATTCCTTTCTTGACACTTCTTTTAGTATGTAACTGACAGCTGTTGGCCTTTTGGTAAGGCTCAAGTTTAGCTATGAAAACCCCACACATCGCTCTGACGTGAATTGGTAGAGATGCGGCGTGGTCGCTCTGACCGCACGCGCGGCGCACGCTTCACGGTGGCTGCCGCTAGACTAACGTTTCTGTTCCCGTATTGTTTCAGAAATTGTTCCTCAAATCTGTTTTATTATTAGGAATTGCTTTTAACGAAATCATATCTACGTTACATATGAAACACCGTGTATAATTCTACGCTAGCTAAGAAAACCTCTTACATCGCTCCTTTCCGTCTCGCTCAAATCTACTTTTACTACGAGAAACTAAATTTAGTCTATAATTCCCCGTATAGTATAAGTCTACGCTGGCTATGAAAACCTCGCACATCGCTCTGATGTAAACTGGTAGAGATGCGGCGTGGTCGCTCTGACCGCACGCGCGGCGCACGCTTTACGGTGGCTGCCATCAAACTAACGTTTCTGTTCTCGTAGCGTTTCAGAAATTGTTCCTCAAATCTGTTTTATTATTAGGAATTGCTTTTAATGAAATCATATCTACGTTACATATGAAACACCGTGTATAATTCTACGCTAGCTAAGAAAACCTCGCTCCTTTCCGTCTAGCTCAAATCTACTTTTACTACGAGAAATTAAATTTAGTCTATAATTCCCCGTATAGTATAAGTCTACGCTAGCTATGAAAACCTCACACATCGCTCTGACGTGAATTGGTAGAGATGCGGCGTGGTCGCTCTGACCGCACGCTTCATAGTGGTGTTTCTGTTCCCGTATTTTTGAAAATTGTAGCAGATTTGAGCTGCTTTTACTACCAGAAATTGTCTTAATTTAAGGCACATCTACGGTAACTATGAAACACCTTGTATAAGTCTACGCTAACTATGAAAACCTCACACATAGCTCTGATGTGAATTGGTAGAGATGCGGCGTGGTCGCTCTGACTGCACGCGCGGCGCACGCTTCACGGTGGCTGCCCGCTGGACTAACGTTTCTGTTCTCGTAGCGTTTCAGAATAGTAGCTCAAATCTGCTTTTACTACGAGAAATTGCCTTTAGTCTAAGCATATTTACGGTAACTTTGAAACACCTTGTATAAGTCTACGCTAGCTATGAAAACCTCACACATCGCTCTGACGTGAATTGGTAGAGATGCGGCGTGGTCGCTCTGACCGCACGCGCGGCGCACGCTTCACGGCGGCTGCCGCTGGACTAACGTTTCTGTTCTATGAAACATCGTGTACGGTAACTATGAAACACTTTGTATAAGTCTACGCTAGCTATGAAATACCTTGTATAAGTCTACGCTAGCTATGAAAACCTCGCACATCGCTCTGACGTGAATTGGTAGAGATGCGGCGTGGTCGCTCTGACCGCACGCGCGGCGCACGCTTCACGGCGGCTGCCGCTGGACTAACGTTTCTGTTCTATGAAACATCGTGTACGGTAACTATGAAACACTTTGTATAAGTCTACGCTAGCTATGAAATACCTTGTATAAGTCTACGCTAGCTATGAAAACCTCGCACATCGCTCTGACGTGAATTGGTAGAGATGCGGCGTGGTCGCTCTGACCGCACGCGCGGCGCACGCTTCACGGTGGCTGCTGTTAGGCTAACGTTTCAGAATTGTAGCTCAAATCTGTTTTTTTTTTTTTTTTAGGAATTTCTATTAATGAAATCATATCTACGTTACATATGAAACACCGTGTATAATTCTACGCTAGCTAAGAAAACCTCTTACATCGCTCCTTTCCGTCTAGCTCAAATCTACTTTTACTACGAGAAATTAAATTATAATAAGATATTGCATTTAGTCAAAGCATAGCTACGTTAACCATTGAAATTCCCTGTATAGAGTATAAGTCTACGCTAGCTATGAAAACCTCACACGTTGCTCTGACGTAAATTGGTAGAGATGCGGCGTGGTCGCTCTGACCGCACGCGCGGCGCACGCTTTACAGTGGCTGCCGCTGGACTAACGTTTCTGCTCTCTGTTCTGTTCAGAATTGTAGCTCAAATCTGGTAAATGTGTCTAAGACTCGTAATGTTGTGGGAAAGCTAGATGTGTTGAATCCTTTATATTAAATAATTTTTACTCTCATTATACCTAGTTATGATAATATTACCTTTTACAACTACCTATCACTCATCAACAACATAACACAAATCCCTTTCAACTATTGGAACTGTAACTGTAAATACTTTTTTGACACCATAAACTGATAAACAAATATGAATAGGAAAATGGTTACGTAATTTAGACAATCAAATAAAAAATATTTAAAACATCGACGCTTATCTTTGCAAATACACAGCCTACAGGTGAAAATTTCATGCATGTATTTATGTTTTACCGGCAAAGGGTTCCGTCGCTTAATTATTTGCCTCACAAAACACCTCTCTACCCTTTTGAATATATTTTAGGACCCTCGCGACCGGATAAGCGATAAAAGGTATCACTGGATCAAAGTAGGAAGACTGGTAGACCCTTCCGATCAAAATTGATATTTTGAAGGAAATGCTTGAAAATTACTGTAGTAGATAGATTTATTTTTAAGACGAGTGTTTATCTTTGAGACTCATTTCAACTTAGACGAAGGTCGTTACTCAAGCATGTCAGAGGCCTGTTACATGTACCAGGTGGTTGTAAAACAGTTTCATTGGGTCATTGGACGACTCGGTGTCCTAAACGAAGAGAGACAGAGATAGCGTGTTGACAACTGTAGCCAACATTACAAAAACACTTTTAACTACAACATCCATGTCGCAGTCACTTAAAAAACCGGGGTATCCTGATCGTTTACGGGACAAAAGGGTTTCCGGGCGAACCAGGGCAAGACAGCGCCCTACGCCCTACGCCCTACCGTGCTTTGCCCTAATTCGCCCTCTTTGTTGCGAGGACAATAGAGGGCATTTAATTGCTGACATCTGACATTAACAATAATTAGTAGGCATCCCCCTTTTTTGCATGGTGCGAGGAGCGAGTGAGCGGCGTTCTAGATTTTTGTAACAACTTTTTAAGAGTCCTGTAAAGTTGCAAAGCTTATCAACCAACATGCTGCTTTCACCGGAACTTGTTCTGATTGAAAAGAGTTTAGATCACCCATTAAAAAATGTATAGCTCTCTCAAACTACGATTCTGATTTTGGGACTGTACATGTGCAAAAAGCTTCGATCTTGAGTAAAGAAGCCACGAAAATAAAAATACGTCTTTATGCTCTTGCGATGTATAACGTGATTTGTTATAATTTCTTACGTCATGTTTCCCGTGTGACTTAGAAAAGCATCAACTCATTTCTTGCCCGTGGGTGTCGCAAGAGGCGAATAAGGGACTAGAGGGCGTCATGTGTATAGCAATTTTAGGTGACAGGCTGAAAACCTGTCACTATAAGGATACACGATTTTTCAGAAAAGTTCTCAAAATGTTTGTCAGATGTGGCGCTTGCGATCGAATTTTAAGGTCGTCAAAGCTCTGTGTACCCCGCAAGGAATAAAGGCGTGTTTTATGTATGAATACGTATAGTTTTCTGTATTTTCCTTCACTTTCTGTTAAAAGTTGTAGAATATAACATTAATTTGACGTCTTTGTCTCAGCACCATAATTATATGATAAATATTATATGCACATCCCCCATTTATATTACGACATCTATCTATCATATATTTCAGCCTATTGCAGTCCACTGCTGGACGTAGGCCTCCCCCAAGGAAACCGCCTACCAGCCGCCTTTTTTAAGTCATCGGTCCATCTGGCCGGAGGGCGTCCAACGCTTCGACATCTACCTAATTATAATAATTATTATTTTGTCTCCTAAGACATGGCCCAAACATGAATGAAATGTAGGTTTACTTACTACTTATCTCTATTGTTGGATATTGTGAATTTCATTATCACTAAAATAGACTGTGACAACGATAATTTTTAAGAAGACTTAGATAATATGACGTACCTACCTAACCTACTGATTGCTGGATGTAAATTCTACTTTTGAAATTGAACTTTTTCGTTTTAATTACTGTACTAAACTACAAAATATAAAACAGTAACGACTGTAATTTGAAATGACCATAATTTTTCTATTTCTGGTAAGTAGGTAGTAGTTAAGAATTCAATCACAAAACTAATTACGAACTAGGACGTAACAGTTTAATTATTACTTCCAGTCCCGAATTAACAATCCAAGTTTTGACGAGAGCAGTACTGGAACAATAGCGCCAATTTGAGGAAAAAATCTTTATGCAATGAAGAATTGTCCAGGGCCTCGTTAGTGAAAAGAAAATATAGGTGTCGATCTCCAGATGCTTAGGTATTACCACGAATTAGAAAGACAGCGCACAGGGCACCTTGTATTACCTGTATTATATCTTTGATTGAACTGTTTCTTTATATCAGCATATGACCAGCATGCACTAAAAAGTTTATACTAAGCATACTGTAGCGCGCAATCTAAATTTTCCTTTCAGTCACATGCCCCTGGACAATATCTCATTTCAGGTTGCGCAGAATATGAGGAAACAAAAACTTGATAGTAAAATTTTTGCACCACGTGGTGACCCGCTCGTCACTATTGCACAATGCCAGATTTATGCCTTAATTACAATTTTCTATTTAATGTTCACTTTTAGAATAGTTTGTTGCTTAAAACACTATCAGAATTATTCACCAAACACTCAAATAAACAAGAAAAACAAAATTATAACCAATTCACATCCGCCATTACGGAATAGCAACGAACGAATCCCCTAGTGGACAATTATAATGAATTATTTCCATGAAGAAATAAAGCTTTTAATGTACCCAAGAAGTAGCTATGAAGTCGCTAGCAGAAAAAAAGAATTAAGGTGGTTGCGCCTCTGACAAGGGTATATCTCTTAAGAGGTTACTATACCGAGCTGGAAGTTCGTGAGCTTTCAGTTGATAAAAATATTTCTATTTCATTTATGTATCCCACCCGACCCGCAGCCGTAAGAGACAGTTGTAGCTCGGTACTGGAAAATTTGTGTTCTGGGTGTACCATGTTCCCCGTTCGAAATCTCCACCAAATTTGTTGAAAGTGGCATTATTTTGCTGCGAATAAAATATTCTATGTCCGTATCATTTGTTTTGCTGATATTATTGTCATATTTAGGAGAATCAAGGCGTAAACTTGCTAATAATTTTAGAGCACTTTGCGACGGCCATCTTTTTTTAAATGCATTATTACAACCAGAAAAAGAATATGTAGCATACATAGATCTAGTCTAGAAGAGTTACCGTACCGAAAATTGAGTCGATTGGTTGCGAATTGGCAGAGGGATAGGTACGTTGAAAGCGTTTGTATGAAAAATAATGACTATAGATCCCTCTAAGAAGATTAGATTTTTGTATCGTGATGGCGTTAGTTTCACGCAACTAGTCACCTGAACAATTAGACCAAACTTCCAGTTCAGCTATGACGTCATAAAAAACTTATTCTAATCACTTTTCCAAACAACGCACCTGGCGATAACTTCCGACCCAGTTGTTGTGTAGGTAGGGACGTGAAAATATAATCGAATATTTGAATAATCGATTTTTTATAATCGATTGTGCATTTTGAATGTAATCATACAGTTAAAATATGGATGTTTACTCCAAAAAAATCAATTTTGCAATTTTAATCATTCCGTAATTTTGAAATATTTTTTGGATTTCGGCGTACAAAAAGTCGGCGTACAATACTTGTGAAATACCTACATTTGCACAAACGAGATATTCCGGTTCTTGTGTAATATTAATATAAATACACGACACCTTCGATTATGTCCCTTGTTATATTTTGTTTGGACGGCATGATATTTATTTTCCTTCTACCGAATTTTTATGATAAAAATTATTATTGCGTAAAATCAAGTTAAATAAATGGATAAATCGATGACTTCAAAAATCGATGTTTTCTTCGAATAAAATAGATTTTTTAGGCAACTTAAAATAATCGATTACTGAAAAATCGATATTTCGTTACTAGAGTTGCATCCCTGCGTGTAGGTAGGGTCAACAGCGATATTCTATTTATGCGCCCCCTTGACTAGCTGACCGTACCTAATTGTTGTCGATCAATAGGGATGCCACTTAAATCGTCAATGGGAATGGATTTGGGCATGGTGGTTGTATGGGGCCCTTATTGGAGGAAAGCAATCAGACGGTCCGAATGCACAATTATTGTTGTGGCTTTGTAATCTCACATATTATAGTGGCTTATTGAAAAGCCTTACTTTTGAGTAGAAGTATTTACTATATTTCCTGCCTCTAAAGACTTATCATAAACAATTCTTCTCAAAAGTAGTTCCATAAGTAAAGTAGCTTATCTATCTAATTTACCTGCAGAATACTAACTATACATACAAGTACATCACCGGAACATAACATAACATAACATAACAGCCACAACAGTCCACTGCTGGACATGGGCCTCCCCCTATCGGGGGGCATTGCCATACTCACCACGCTTGGCAGGCGGATTGGAGAGCGCAGTGCATGATGGTGCATTAACAGGGAACGCTGCTGCCCATTCCCTGGATGAGTATCCCTTAGTCGCTTTTTACGACACCCACGGGTAGAATTGGGGTGATGCTATTCTAAGCCGGCATCACTCGGCATCACCGGAAAGCAGGCAATTATTCAAACTGAACTAAATAAAATAATTTTCACTATAAGGCTATCTGCAAAATTCACGAAATTAATAAAAGCTGAAATCTATATTTTGAATAATTTCTTGTGAGCCGAAAACACTCTGCACTATCGCTAGAAAATTCCCCTATCCATTCAAGGGATTCTGGTTTTCATTTCAAATACCAAGAAAAATCATTATAAATTTTACCCTTAAATAGGTACGCCCTAGGTGCATTTGCCGAAGATAGTAATTTAAATTTAAATGCGGTAAATTTTTGATGCCATATTCATATTCAAACGATGCGGTTGATGTTTGAAGTTAGGATCTTTCCTTTTGGATGATAAGATTGGTATAATTTGCTACCATTGCGAGTTGACTTATAATAATGTCGATTCTGATAAGGTAAGCGAACTAGATACAAATAGTTCCATCTAAATTCCAGCACCTGCATTCTGTCAGATCCGACTTAGAATCATGTCACTATATCGAAGTCAGGAGTTGGACCCAGTGGAACTTGCAGCTGTATAGCATCAGCCTGTCACCCTGTTTGTGCGTTACTGTCACCAATAATAGAGGTGCCAGAGACTTGAGATTTTTAACAAGACTCGAGTCTTTAAAATTTCTATTTCGGAATCAGAATCGGACCCAGTGGAACTTGCGACTATGCAGGCAGGTCATTTTATTTTTAAGTTACTGTCACCAATAATAGAGGTATCAGAGACTTGAGATTTTTAAAAGACTCGAGTCTTTAAGATGTCTGTGTCGAAGTCAGGATCGGACCCAGTGGAACTGGCGGCTGTGTTGCGTCGGCCTGTCACATTGTTTGTGCGTTACTACTACCAATAATAGGGGTGTCAGAGACTTGAGATGTTTAGCAAGACTCGAGTCCTTAAGATGTCTATGTCGAAGTCAGGAGTCGGACCCAGTGGAACTTGCAGCTGTATAGCGTCAGCCTGTCACCTTGTTTGTGCGTTACTGTCACCAATAATAGAGGTGTCAGAGACTTGATAATTTTAGCAAGACTCAAGTCTGACTCAACAGAACTTACAATTGTTTAACGTTGGCCTGTCACCTATTGTTTGTGTGGTGCGTTACCATCGCCAATAATCTTTTCTTTCTTTCTTTCTTTCTTTCTTTATTATCAATAAACATACTTACAAATAGGTAAAATTATACAAAAACAATTATGTTGCTAACCATTTCCTAAACTAAAAATATAAAAATATTCTTGTATCATAGGGTAAACAGGTAGCGAACATAACTATTCTAAATAAAATATAATAGGAAAATAAAATACTGCCATACACTTAAAATAAACTTAAATACACTATAAAAAAATACAATAAACTAAAACTAAGATAATTTGGGTGCTGCATTCCGTACTCTTCCTCGAAACCGTCGGAATACAACGCCCTTCGGCCAAAACTCTGGCGAGGTGAAGACGTCCAAGTGGGCAGTCGGGACCCGAAGCATGTATGAGTTAAAACCCACCACATACCGCGACTCCAACGCCTCCACAAACACCCCAAGTCTTGGTGAGTCCTTGAAGACACCAGCTTTATGTCTCGCGAAGATGTAGTCCAACACGTCCTGCTTGGTAGTAGATGCGTGCAGACGGGAGACATATAGTGATGTCCTCGGCGTAGCGGCTCGCAGAGGTTGGTTGGGCTCCACAGGCGCGATACCGCACTTGTTCGTGCGTTGCCGCTTGCTGCGCTTCTTTTGGACCAAAGTAAACCCCTCCGCGTCTACCTGGTCAGAGCGCTTGTTGCGGGGAGGCTCGTCAGTTGTTGACCGAGCCTTTCCCGTTTTATTCGCCGCCGGGACAGAGGGCGGGTGAGCTTGCCGATTTGCGATGTTCCGGCGCGGCGCTGGCTGACGTTTAGCTTTGTCAGCAGCCACACCAAGCGCAGGTGGCGGCTGCTGTGCGGCGGGGCGGGGCGGGTCGAGCGGCGCGGCGGCGGCAGCGGGGGGCGCTAGCGCAGGCTTGTCTGTTCGCTTGGCAACAATAATAATAGATGACTCAAATTTTTAAGATGTCTTTGTCACAACGAGAACTCGAACTCAGTGGAACACGTGGCTAAGTAGCGTCGGCATGTCAGTTTGTTTGTACGTTAACGCCAATAAAATTGTTATAAAATAATCGAGTCATGTCCCCTTTAATAACATTTAAGTTTTTTTTTCATTTTGACGGTTATAAATAAACTTGGCACATTTTGCACAGGCGTTTGGCAAAAACTCAAAAAGAATATTTTAGTTTCTCGAGAAAGTTAAATGCAGGATGGTTGAATTTAATTTTAAAATGACACCACAAATTAAGAAAAAAGACATGCTGATGTATTGTTTACATGAAGAGATAGAGGTATATTATTTATTCTAAAGTAGCGCTAGTTCTGTCGCACCAATCGCCATAAAAGCCTCGAGTCTTTTCCACCACTAGTCACCAATGCGCTTTCAATATTGTCTTAGGGGTCTCGGGTTAAGGCGACCGCGTTCGACCACCGAGACGCCCGTCTCTGTTTATTTGAGGGTTCGATTGACAGTAATGGGTTAATGGGTGACAGTAACAGGTGTTTAACAGTCAATTGGGGGTTGATCAAAGGTTCAGAGGTGTAGCTATCAATGATGGAGTAATTTTGTAACGTTTGGATAACAGTTGTGTTACATTGTGTCACTTATTTATTAGTTTTTATAAAATTAAACATCATATCAGGCTGTAGCAGTTGACTGCCGGACCGAGGTCTCCCCCAGGCCGGGTACGCCATCATCAAAGGAAAAAAAATATCCCTTTTTCGCCATCCAAATAAATCAATACGTCTTACATACATACATGCACAGTATAAAATAAAGTTGCTCTTTGTGTTTCTCTCTCAATGACACCCTAATTCCTCTTAAACTACGCACGCAACAGATTTTGATGCGGTTTTTTCAATGGGAAGAGTGATTTAAGAGGAAGTTTTACCTGTATTAAATTCATATCAGTAAAACTTCTTGAGTGATTTATACCGGGAGTAACAGAAAGGGTATAACAAGCCGAAAGGAGGTCAAGGTACTCATGAAACTGAACAACTTTCCCCATGGAACATGGGTCGAAATGTGAAAAAAAAACGAGCCTCCCATACAAAATCGCCGATTAGCTGATTGATTTAATATTTCGACCCACGTTCCAAGGGGAAAGTTATTCAGTTTCATGAGTACCTTGACCTCCTTTCGGCTTGTTATACCCTTTCCGTCACTCCCTGTATAAGCGTAGTGTTTTGAGATGACCTGATAGATAATTTTCTTTAAAAATAGTACAAATGTGCTTTGTATAACAGGAATGCTAGACTCAAATAAGAACAGAGAAGTGAAATAAGAAAGTCTTGTGTCACGGCGGCTGAAGTATAAACAAGCACGACATAAATAGTCTAAAGTAAGGCCAACCAGACGAGATAAAAAGTGTAAACAAATCTGAAAGAGACAGCAGACATTATACCATATGATAGATAAGGACAGTTTGTAATAACTGTCACCGAGTCATACAAAAGTTGTTTACATTAATTATCTCGTTTCGTTGGTCATACTTTAGCGTTTGTTTGGACTAAAACGAGATGTAGGTTTTTTTTTCTCGTGATTTTCTAATGTCAACTAAGGAGTTCATGTATGGAGCTTTACCGGAGTTTTGCGCATCGATACATAGACATTGCTAACACCTACTATTACAGCCGATACAATCTACTGGCTAGACATCGGTCTCCCTTAATTGGAGGGTACTTCCACACTCATCACGCGAATTGGCGAGCACAGTGCAAAGTATTCCAGTACTGTAAATATTAACAAGAAACACTGCAAAGCAAAGGACCTTCCGCAAATTGAATGAAATAGAAGAGACACACATGAGACGCGTTACGCAACGATGACTGCTGACGATCACTTGCGATCACATGTCTGACAGATACGTCGCATGTTTAACGTCTACTCAGTGTAGCTTGCGCCTAAGTCCAAACAAAATAAGTACCTACTTCGCTTTCTAAATTCAACATGAAAGGTACCATAAAATATCTGTACAATAACACTACCAATTCTCAAGAAGAATCGCTAAGGCAAATGTTCTGTTTTATATTCTTTTTGACAGCGCTCCGGGTGTCGCAAAGGCGTATAATTTATCTATGAGATTTCCCAACGGCCCCAAGACAAACGGAATAAAAGTCTCCCTTGCAAACGAATGATTCTTGTATCGATATTGGAGATATTCAGATATACAAAGGCTTATAGCGATTTGAATTTTTAAGTAATTGTGAATATTCAATGTCCTGCCAATTTATTTTTATTTTCTTTTTTTCGTTGCTGTTGATATTGCTTGGAAAAGCTATAGTTGAGACGGTCACTCGCTGCATTCGCCTCCAAATGGCAGTTGTGTGGCGCTCCTTTTCTCCCTTGAGTTTACTACCAAGTCAGAAAGGGAGTGGCATACGATTGTAATTTGTTGGAAAATGCAGCTAGTGGCCGTCTCAACTATATTTGTTTGGTTAATCAGATATGATAAAAGCTATGTAATAGCATAAACGGAAAACTTTTTATGTCATATTCATACAACCTAAATTCGCCGAGACCGAATTTGATAAAATATTGCTTGATTTGCAGACAAAATAAAATAACGCACGCGAAAAAAATTGCGGTACGTGAATAAAATTCGCTGTTCGTACATAGATTTGATACATACCCAAATACTTACTTACCTATAAAAAACATAACTCTAGTTCTGAGACGGATCGAAGAAAAAGTATTTGACCTATGATGTTTCGTTTTCGTAACGTTAAAGCAAATTTTATTCTCAGTACCAGCAAGTAATTCACAAAATTTTAAGTTGGTAGCGGCACAAGTCTTTCATTACATTTACCCAGGAGAAAGTACTAATATCTTCACTTCGACCGTCCCGCCTCTCAGTCCTTGAACGCAAACTTGCCCACTTCATTAACGTTTAATACAATTAGGTTGAAGCCTGGCCCGGTCCACTGTTTGCGAAGCCCATGTAAGAAATTATGTACAAACACCGCCTAAACTAATAACTCGATATTACTTGGGAGTTTGAGAGGCTGATGAGAACAGCCTAGCTCACTCCCACTGCGGGTATCCAATGTCAAGACTTGCTGAAATGTTTTGTCCAATAATTTAAGGTGTATTATACTGTGTCGTGTGGTGCAGTGGCAATAGTCCATACATACCAATTCCCATCGTCAACCCTTCAAAAATTTACAAATTCATACTCACACCCATCAGTCTACTTTTAGTAACTACATTTTTTGCTACGGCCTACCTTCGTTGAAATGCCACCCTTCCACTGGTATGGTGTCAGCTTAAAATAACATTAGCCCAATACAGATACTACTTTACTTAGGTGTTTTTACTTTCTAAGACGAAATAAGTAAATGTTTCATTAAGAAGCCTAGAAACTAAGCAGACACGTCTTTATCCTCTGTCAATATCCCCGTCACGCTATGATTAATAGTGTCTACGCTACGAGTGTATACGTAGGGTGCTTGAACACTCCTCGCACATGTTTAGTCACCGTGAAAGGGTTGATTAGGGTGCTCCGGCTAATAGCCGACACCCTTGAAGAAAATCTCAAGGAGATACGGAGAGGCTTTTGAAAACTGAAAGACTTAGGACCTAATTTCATTTGTTATTCAACATCCAGTACGACAAGGTTCTATAGATATGTAAACAAGGAAGAACACGCATTTGTGATTCTTTTTTCTTGTTTCGATTCTGGAGGTTGCGAACGTATTTTTACGGTCGTCAAAGCTCTGCCTTCCCCGCGATTTATGTATGTTTGTTTTATAATCTGAAAAAAAATTAACGGAACAGTAATCACTCCGCAATATTACGCATCCAATAGCTTTCCGTGAAAGCAATATATTATATTTTTTGCGTCTCGAAACAATTCGTTTCTGTGGTGGTGTAGAGGAATGAGGGTTCGCCTTAGGATCGGAATGCCCAGGTTCGATTCTCAGGCAAGCAACCCACCAAGTTATATTTATCATTATCACTGTGTGAATTTGTTAACAGTTTGGTTACAACTTTGAAGGCTGATCCACCGGTTTCTAACGAAAAATGATTTTGTGCTTTGGAGGGCAATTTCAGCTTTTAGTTGCTAGCTTTGTTTCAACAGTGATCGTTACAAGACCTAGTCAGAGGCTTACCGGTAGTAATACACGATGTGACGACGGGTTTCATCGAGTCGTTAGTCGACTCAGTGTCTCACAAAACAGAAGAACCGTCTAAACTGCAATCACTCCACAATCTCGCCCAATATCTTTCCGCGAGAAAGCAATTTAATTTTTGCGTCTCGAAACAATTCGTTGCGTAAGTTATCAGGGTTCCGTATTTCATTTCACTGGGCCCATTGTTGGCGATGATAAAGGAGGGCGGCCCTTAAGCTTCGCCCTTTAATACGATGGCTGCTTACCTGCGGTCAAAGATTAGGTAGCGTACAGAAAGGTATTTAAAATTATATTAATTTTGTTACGTAGCCGAAAGAGGCGCATTTCTAATTCAGTAGAAAACTTTTCTACGAATCACATTATATCTACAAGAAATTGTCTTCTTTTAGTGCGATGGCTGCTTACCTGCGGTCAAAGAGTTGGTAGCGTACAGAAAGGTATTTAGGATCTAAAACATTTTATTACGGAGCCGAAAGAGGCGCATTTCTAATTCAGTATAAAACTTTTACACAAATTACATTATACGCGAAATTGACTACTATAATACAATGGCTGCTTACCTGCGGTTAATTAGATAGCGCACAGAAAGGTATTTAAGATCTAAAATATTTTTTACCTTGCAGAAATGTTCATACATTTCTAATTCAGTAGAAAACTTTTATACGAATCACATTATACGAGAAATTGTCTTCTATAATACGATGGCTGCTGTGGTTAAAGATTAGATAGCGCACAGAAAGGTATTAAAGACCTGAAATATTTTGTTATATAGCAGAAATCAGCGCATTTCTTTACTAATTCAGTACAAAACTTCTATACGAATCGCATGGCTGCTTCCCTGCGGTCAAAGTGAAGGTATGGTGCAAAAAGCAATTTTACTAGTAGGTGCAGCTATAATCCGCTAATGGCGTTGAACGCCACCACTGACACAAATTAAATTCAAAACCAAACCAAACAATACTAGGTACTACTACAGCCACAACAGTCCACTGCTCGACACGGGCCCCGCCCCTTTTGAGGGGTATTGCCATACTCACTACGCATGATACCTATGCGGATTGGCGAGAGCAGTGCAAGATGTTTAATTTACAGGAAACGCAGCCATCCATTTCCTGGACGCATGAATATCCCTTAGTCGGTTTTTACGACTCTCACGCGTAAAATTGGGGTGATGTTATTCCAAGTCAACACCTCACACGGCATACCAAATCATTACGAAGTATGAATTGTTCCATCTGCATTACCAGTTCTGTGGTATTTCTGAGAAAATAATGTACGCTGTGAAAGATAATACTTCTCTGCGGATGAAACAAAATTAAAATTCATAAATCTGGGAGCGTGCGCGGATATTAATATCGGAATAGAGCTGGTATATCATTTTATAGAATTTTATTACCGGCAATCACCTACATCCCGCCTCTTGAATTCTATACAGGATGTAAAAAGAAATTAATTTGTTATACAAACAAATGTAATATAATTTTCAAGCCTATGCAGGGTAAGCAAAGCGCAAACGGCGGCTGAAAAAAAAGACCATTAACCCCACGTCTGACAAAAGTTTGAGATATTCAGAAGACTGAATTGATAGTGACAGGTTGTCAGGCTGACGCCCTAATACCTACACATCAACTCTCATTTTTTTTTAGTAGCTTTTACGAAATCCATGGGAAAGATATGGGGTAATGCAATTGTGAGCCGGCACCACACGGCTATTAGATAAGAATATAGATTTATCATACAAGCTTTAAATGGTAACAGCCCGTTATAGGCCAGAAACGCATAACGTCGCGTTACTTTTGCGCTACTGCATGCGTTAGAAAAATGCTATTTTCACCTTATACAAATACGGTCATATGGTTTGTGCATCCGCATCCGCTAGGGCTGTGCATCGCACAACGCTGGTATGGATGCGTCTGATTTGATTTCAACTGTACATGTATTAGAATTAAGTTGAAATTCGTATTTTCTTAACGCATGCGTTACGCAGCGCAAAAATAACGCACAAACGGATGTTACTTATGTTTCTCGCTTAATGCAAACAATTTTTTATATATTTCGACTTGCGGATAGGGCTCGTAATATAACAATTTGTACAATTTTATTACCGGCAATCACCTAGTACATCTCGCTTTTTTAAATCAATACAGGATGTAAAAGATTTTTGGATCTCTCAGCCATAAGGAATATGTTGAATATTTGTTCCAGTGCCTAACCCGCAACGGATATAGGCGTGATATACGTGTGCATGTATGTATGTATGAACTGAGATATTCCAATTTTCGAATCTTCAACGCAGCTACGCTTTTATGCCTGCTACGGTACTACGGCGTAGCGATTTGCTACGCTTGCTACGAGTTCATTGTGGGAGCATTGATGTGTGCTTTGTCGGTTCGTAAATTGGTGGTGGTGGGTTCAATTCCCATGGAAAAATAAATCAATGAATTTTTGTTTCCTCTAGTTAGAACTTGATACATAAATAGTATAAAACAATTTTTGCCTCTGTCTATCGTGGAATTTGCTATCTCCTAAAAACACGCAACGAATTTCGATGCGGTGTAACAGAGTAATTCAAGAGAAGGTTTTTAAGCAAAACACATTTCGGGAAAATTTCTTTTTCCCGCGGGAAAACGAGTTGCAGCGCGTGAAGCTAACAAGACGCTAGTTTTACCTAAAATCGTAAACCTAATATTATTTTAAAATGTATTCCAAGAAAGCAGGACTTTAGAAAGCGTGCTTACAATACACAAAACGTCCGTTACATAGAAATGTGTCTCCTGGAAGTTCTCTTTGTAGTCTCGGCTGATGTTACAAACAAGGACACGGCCCATGCCATTTCAACACTTTGTACTTACAACGAAAATTCTAAAATGTAAGGAATTCTGTGGAACGTTTTCTCTTGCATTCGCAAATGGCTCATTCAGTACTAGTGACAATTTTGACGGTTACTGACTTAAACTGAAATAACTGGAATCTCAGAGGAACTCAAGTTAACCAAGAAGATTGTTGCCACGAACGTCATATTTCTTGGATTATAATTGGCTTAGAATTATATGCCATTCTTGTTTCAGATTTTGCTGTTTTGATATTCTTTCTTATAGTCCGAGATTTTTGACAGTAGCAACCCCGACAAGTGACAATCGCGATAATCCAAAAAAGAGTTTAGTGATCTAGATTTCCTGTAAACTCTCTATTTGGGGTTGTGGGTTCGATTTCCATGGGATAAATAAATCTACGAATTCTTGCTTACTATGATCAGAACTTTTCGAAGCCAAAAATTTGCATGTCACCTAAAATCGTAACCCTTATATTTTAAAACGTATTCTAAGAAAGCAGAAACGTTAGAAAGCATTTTCGCAATACACAAAACGTCCGTTACATAGAAATGTGTCTCCTGAAGTTCTCTTTGTAGTCTCGGCTGGCTGATGTTACAAACAAGGACACGGCCCATGCCATTTCAACACTTTGTGCTTACAACGAATATTCTAAAATGTAAGGAATTTTGTGGAACGTACGCGTTTTCTCTTGCTTGTACAGATTGCTCATTCAATACTAGCGACAATTTTGACGCTTACTAACTTTAACTGGAAATAACTGGAATTTTAGAGGTACTCAAGTTAACCAAGAAGATTGTTGCCATGAACGTGATAATCCTTGGAATAAAATTGGCTTAGAATCACATGACGTTCTTGTTTCAGATTATGCTTGATATTCTTATAGATTGAATTTTTGATAATAGCAACGCTAGCAAAAGAAACAAGTGACATAAATCTAGACAACGACGAGTGATCCTTCTATAAACTCTCTATTTTGTAGTTGTGGGTTCAATTCCCACGGGAAATATAAATCGATGCACACTTGTTTCCTCTTTGAGAACTTTTTTATTAGCTTACAATAATATTATAAAGCGTGTTTCAATAAAGCAGAAACACACGAAACGTCCGTTACATAGAAATGTGTCTCCTGAAGTTCTCTTTGTAGTCTCGGCTGATGTTGCAAACAAGGACACGGCCCATGCCAGTTCAACACTTTGTACTTGCAACAAATATTCTAAAATGTAAGGAAATCTGTGGAACGTACGTTTTCTCTTGTTTTTACAGATGGCTCATAGTACTTGCGACGATTTTGACGCAGGTGGGCTTAAAAACCAAGCGACTTCCAATACAAACGTTTGTGTGTGTAAAACATACGTTTTCTCTTGCCGTGCCGTGTAGTGACTGCGTAGAATGCCCCATAATATGGAGTGATGCATTCTGAGAAAGATATGGAGGCCATATCTTTCCCGTGGGTGTCGAAGTAGCGACTAAGGTATCTGAAAGTTGATTGACAAGCTGACAACCTGTCACAATTTGATACACAGTCTTCTGAATGAGTCTCAACGATTTGTCAGACTTTGTCGTTTTTTGCAGCCGTTCACGCCCTGCCTACCTCTTAAAATGATATAATTATGTATGTATGTATGTAAGGAATTGAGTTCACAATACACGAAACGTCCGTTACATAGAAATGTGTCTCCTGTAAGATCTCTTTGTAGTCTCGGCTGATGTTACAAACAAGGACTCGGCCCATGCCAGTTCAACACTTTGTACTTGCAACGAATATTCTAAAATGTTGGGAATTCTGTGAAATATAAAACGAACATTCTGTCTTATCAGCAACAAATAGATTTGAACTGCTTAGGGATCAACTTTATATTGGTTTTGTGTTATAATTGGTACAAAAACCAGTATGAGATGATCGGCGCGTAGATTTGATATGTTTTTGTTCTACGTAAGTACCTAGTAATTAATGCCCTTGTAGGAAATATGTCCACATAACCGTAGAAGTAGTCCATTGCGATTTTCGTGATCGTCTCTTATTATTATTTATTACATAGCCAGGATTCCTATAATGTCACAAATCTCAAAGTATAAGAATATCAAAACAGCAAAATCTGATATAAGAACGTCATATGAATTCGAGCCAATTAAAATCCAAGAAAAATGACGTTTGTGGCAACCATCTTTTTAGTTAACTTGAGTTTCTCTAGTCTGAGATTTTAGATCATTCCAGTTTACATATCAGTAAGCGTCAAAATTATAGTCGCTATTACCGCGCCGTTTTCCTAATCTGTGTACTTTTGTGACTCTGATGTCACAAAAGAGCTCAAACTGTCAAGAATGCTAGTCTCAGGTCTCAGGTTAGAGTGTTTAGAATATATCAGTGCGGGGCTTCTACAAAGACTGCCTTGAGTTCTAAATAAACTTTGCCTGCTGTGTAAGTGTGACAGCAATTTCATGATCCTAAAGACATTTTCGAGAGAGAGAGACAATACCTTATATCTTAATTAATTAATTAATTACCTATAATTCTATTTAAATTTAATTAACTTTTTTGACCAAAAATGTATATTAATTCAATTGTAACATTAAATTATAATGTTTGCAGTGCCCTAAACAGGGTTATTACGTGTGATACTTTTTTAAAATATTGTATTATAACATCTGTACAAGTCTGTACATTATTACCATGTAATAGCAGAATAAATAAATTATAAATTATCTTTCCCGTGGGTGCCGTAAGAGATTTGAGAGTCGATGTGTATTGCAATTTAAACGACACGGTCTTCTGAATGAGTCTTAAATATTTGTCAGACGTGGTGTAAATTGCCGTTTTTTACAGCCGTTTACGCTCTGCCTTCTCCACAAGATATATAGGTGTGATATGTAAGTATGTATGTAAATTGTGGACAAAAAAGTTCGCATTGAATTAAAACATTCAAAAGTTTTAGATTATATCCCAAGATTCCATAATATCCTAGTCACCCTCGTCCGCTTAGTGCACAAAGTAGAACGGTAACATTTGAAGGCTTTGCATATCAACATGAAAGTTTCGACAACACTGGATATGCACGCTTTGTGGCTACTATGCTAAAGCCACTCTATTTAATAATAACTTGTATGATCATGATCAATTTTACTGTATTGGAATTTTTAAAGCACTTACAGTGCTATATTATTCTCATAAATGTAACCCGGGACCGTGGGGTACCATCCCGTAAAAGGTTTAAATACTATCTACCGTCCAATGACTCGATGAACCCTGGTGCCAGAGTTTTTCAACCGCCTACTACAAGTACCAGACCTCTACGTACTGAAGTGGCATTACATTGTGCCCCGTGCCAGATTTTGTCTGTTGGATATTTAGACCTAAATCCTGTTGGAAGCGCGTATGCCCTTAACACTTAGGAATGTGCCTGCCATTTCTGATTTTGAAATTCGCACCACTGGTTTACTGGGTCAGTTGCAGACGGACGGATTTCTAGGTAGGTTCATGTAGACTGCCATGTTGTCATAGTTTTTAATCCACCATTTGGTAAAAGTAGGATTTGCGACGGTGCCTTTGGAGGTAATCACAAATAGTAACTCAAATCTTTAACTAATTTTTTTTTGGGAGGGATATAGGTGTCATATTTGTAAGTGTGTGTGTTCTGGACTGGGATCAAGAGCAAGCATATTTTATACCGTCACTGCGGATTACCTTAGCCATACGGAGTAACTTTAGCACAATAGTCTTTTAATGCCTTGACTATTGGGCCAAAAATACCCTTAGGGCTAAAATAACCCGCGGTGATACCGGATGTTTTTGTTTAGTCGTAAGTCTATACAAAACTGCCGCCGGCCACAGAACGACGACATAGTAATACGTCAGACGACCACACGTTCTCTGCTGAAATTAACCGAATTAATGTTACAAATTCCCTCCCTTGTCCGCCATTCGCCTCTGTGCAATGTCACTCTTTTGCATTTCGCGGGCATACACTTTGCGGTCATTTTATTGCTATGGTGTACTTAATTTAAATACCTACCGCCTTTGATGCAGAGTTTTATGAAGTAATGCGATCTAAAATTAGAAGAGCATCTTAACAATATAAAAAGTTAGCATGAATGAAGAATTGTATTTGACACACCTTCTTTGAAAAGACAGGTTGATAACTACTACTTGTAACTGTATATGCACCATAATAATTTTTCTCTTTGAACATAGGTAGATAGTCTCATTTTTGATAGTAGGTAAGTCACAGGTAGTTAAATAAGCACAAAATTTTATTCGCTTATTTTGAACGAGCACAGATTTCATATTTTATGTCATTCATATAGGCCATATAAAATTCATCAAAGACTGTTGATTTTATGTAGCACATCTAGGTCATTTCATATATATGGCATAAGAGATTTACTGATTTAATGGGACACACCTTCTTTGAAAAGACAGGTTGATAACTACACCTTGTAACTGTATGTAGGTATACCATAATAATTTTTCTCTTTTAGACTCAATTTCGATAGTAGGTAAGTCACAGGTAGTTAAATAAGCACAAAATTTTATTCGCTTATTTTGAACGAGCACGATTTCATATTTTATATCATTCATAAGTCATATAAAATTCATCAAAGACTATTGATTTTACGTAGCACATCTAGGTATCACATATGACATAAGAGATTTACTGATTTATAATGGATTCTAAAATTGAAACGTTTTGTTATTCTTTGAATATGTTGAATTTTTCTTTAAAACCCTTTCAACACTCCTAAACACTTCGCCAAAAGGACACTCCGACTTTCTCATTTATTACATTAGTTGGCTCTGTTAAGCAGGTAACTGCTAACGAGTTCCTAATCCGGTGCCAAGTCGCTTGAAGCAGCAGCACCTCCAATTCAAGGGGCCAACCTAATCTGGTTCTTTATAGAGTTACTAAGGCTGACTATTATAGATTGACCCCTTAAATGGGTAGTACCGCTGCACTCGTTACGTTACGTCTAGCCGCCGAGAGCTGGAGAGCGCTAAATCGCTGCAACGTCAAATTGGACACTACAGCGTCCAATTTGTGCAAACCAGAGCACGGAAAGGTACTTTCGCCGTTCCTCCAAATGCTTGGTCAAGAGATTTGTTTAGAAGTTCCTAATAATAATAGTTCATGAGTAAGCACGTAGAAACGAGTGGTAAATAGTTGGGACTGAGTGGTAAGTACTTGGGACTGAGCGGCAAGTACTTGTTGGAACTGAGCGGTAAGGACTTGCGACTGAGTGGTAAGTACGTGGGAACGAGTGGTAAATAGTTGGGACTGAGTGGTAAGTACTTGGGACTGAGTGGTAAGTACTTTGCGTTAAGTATTCAGTACTCGGGACATGGTGGTAAGTACTTGGAAATGAATAATAAGTACTTAGAAAGTAATTTTGGGACGCGACGTGGTATGAAAAATGCCGGGTGATCGGAGCCTTCTTATCATGTCATTTAAAACTTAAACAATAAAGCAAATACACTTCAAAATACACAGTTAAATTTAAACCCAATAAAAGCACACTTTGTATCTCTAACACGAGTGTATTCGTAAATCTAAGCCATAAACTCAATGATCCATAAACGCTGAATAGTTTAAAGTGCACTTTAAACTTTCAATGCGTTTCATGAACTTACAAATGGAATCAAATAAGAGTCTAATAAATTACGGGTCTGGTTTAAGGGCAGAATACACCGCCTCTGTATGCAGGGCCTCAAGTCTGCTAAATGAAAATAGTTTCACTTGGATGTTGATGGCATGTCAGTTTGATGGTTTTAGTATTTTCGTATTCTGCTAATGCTAACCGTTTTTAGTATGGAAAATTACAGTGGCAATGGAATGACAGTAGAGTGTCGCTGAAAAATTATCAGACTTGATATTCATCAACATCATAGCGTATAGAGAGCGTATATAGCGATGCCTGCTTGGATCAAATGTCTAAATTGAGATTCTTAAGCCTATAACGCTGTTTTTCCGGTGGTATGGCTGAAGTACATAAATTCACCCCAAGTGCTGGAACAGACTTGACGCCCAGGATGTATGCGTGCGCGTATAGGATTGTATGAGAGGCATCACACTGCCTGCGTATACGTGCACGTCATCACGCGCGTAACACGGTGTACCGTTTCTCATTTATGATCCTATCCAACGTCATAGTTACACGCGTGACATGCATACTGAGGCGGTGTGTTCTGCCCTTATTGGGTTACAGATTTCAATGAAGATCAGAAAAGAGCATCAAAATCCGTTACATGGCATAGGAGGAGACAGCAAATTCTATGACAGACAGACAGAGAAACGCAAAAAAAGACTTCATTTTATGTTTATCTATTGATAACCTTTTAGTTAGCCAAACAGGAATAAACCTAAGCAGTGTGTCAATAAAATGGATACCGAAAACGCGGGGTCTCTCGCATCGGTTGCATTTTATAGAAAATATTCCTGGATATTCCAACATTTTCCTTTCAAGAGACCACGAATCTACTTTTAGACGAAATGCGAAAATCCTCTTAGGATTGAAATGTTTTCATGTAAAATATATTTTTCGTGGGATAAGTGAGATGTCCGCGGGTGCGCGCTCGTGTGTGGTTGCGACCTGTCTGTTGGTGCAGAATGAAGGCTGACTTTTTCGAAATAAAAGTAATCATAGAATTAAACTAGCTGATGCTCGCACCAAAGGATGTTTATGTGCTAACTGAAGCTGCCTGCACATTATTCTAGACAACTTAAATTAATGCTTAATACATGCCTAAGTATTTGGGATTGCTTTTACAGATAATAATTATCAAGTCACTATTGCCTCCGAAATAGTTAACTTAGGAATAGATCGTCCATCGTCAATCAATTGTTCACAGTTTGGTTAGGCCAGATCAGGCTAAATCACGTGAGTGCATTCATTCGAAAGTTACGGTAAAAACCCTCTAGTTCTGTAGTCATCTCTTACGACACCCGCGAGGAAGGAATGAGGTGATGTTATCCTAAAGCTGGCATCACCCGGCAATGAAAGGCAGTACATTAGAAGGTAAATCTAGTAATATCGGAGTGTTTGAATGTAATCACTAAACACGTCGTGCTGTTAGTTTCAGGTCAATCAAAGAATCAAACCCCGAACCACCTTTTATTTTTCCATGCTTTGCTTTGGAGGCTGCGGCGGTATGTATTTAGATGACAGTCGTTACACGACCATATCAGAGTCCTGTTACTTAATATTTTCTTTTGTTAATTGTAGTGGGTGGTTGAAGGACTCTGACACCAGGGTTCATCGGGTCGATAGACGACTTGGTATTCCATACTCGAAAAGGAGAAGAAGAATCTTATTTTGGCACCAAAAACGGTAAATATACGTGCTGCTGATAGTACTGCTTTATCATTGAAAATCATTCCAAAACGTCACCATTTCACTCGGGCGGCGCGCATTTAATTTGGCTTTAACAAATTTGTGTGCATGACATTCAAATTGAGTCGCAAACTAATTTCCAGTAGTCGCTTTTATACGTACGTATGTATGTACGTACAGTCCGAAATATCAGCGAATCTCGACTCGTTAAAACTTCGCCGAGAGATGTATGGAGCGCTGGAAAGTGCACCGTATTACTAACTGAAGTTGGTGTGATAATGACTGAATAGGTCTATCACCCGTGCATATTTATTGCAGCTATTGTTTGAGGTTATAATATGTTTAAACGCCGTAAAAACAGCATCACCCTAAACACTCAGAATTTGTTTATGTGAAGTATTTGTCTACCGTTGTGGCGCTATGGCAGTGCTTCGATTCTCAGTGGGACACTCACGAAGTTGATATTTATCACTTTGTGAATTTGTTTCCAGTCTTGTTAGGGCATTGCAGGCTGAACCACCTATTGTCCAAAAAGCAAGATGGTTCCGTGCAAGGGCACGTTAAGCCGTCGGTTAAGGTTGCTCTCTATGATTTCTTAGGCGGCGCCGTCTAACGATGTCAGAGGCCTACTAATTGTAGTAGACAGTTAAAAATTTTGACACCAGATTTCATCCAGTTACTCAAAGAAAAAAAGAAGAAGTACAATCGTTTGAAGCCACATTATATATTATCAGAAACTGCATTCGTGGTACTGGCTATCTGACTTTGGTCTCAGAGTCCGAGTATTCTGGTTCGATTCGCCACTTTATTACTTTTTGAAACTATTTCCAATTTTATTTACATTTAGGATACGTTTAACTACTTCTTCTTCTTCTTTTCGAGTGGCACACCAATCGTCTATACGAAAGATGTTTCTGGAAAGCACGGCTATCGTTCCTAGTTGCTGTCTATGATAACTTGAAAGGCGGTCACACAACTTTGTAGGCCTAGGTCAGCGGCGGAATGAGGGCAGTATCATCCCAAACTATTCACGTAATTAACACGTCTCTCTCTCACTCTCTCTCTCTCTCTATCTTGCTCGCTCTCTCCTTCTCTCTCTTGCTGGCTCCATCTTTTTCTAAAATAACGCTTCTAGCATTACAACAAGCACGAGTCTATGTAAATGTCTCCATGTAGGCATCTTGTCAAAAGAGCGGCGCAGATACTCCGCGACGGCGGCGGTATGAGGGTTTTATAATCCCAAACTATTCGCGTAATTTAGTATAGACTCTCTCTCTATCTCTTTTTCTCTCTCTCTCTCTCTTCCTCTCTTTATCTCGATCGCTCTCCCTCTTTTAAATAACGCTTCCAGAATCACAACAAGCACGAGTCTATGTAAATGTCTCCATGTAGGCATCTTGTCAAAAGAGCGGCGCGGATACTCCGCGACAGCGGCAGAATGAGGGTAGTATCATCCCAAACTATTCGCGTAATTTGGTACCCGTCTCTTGGTCTCTCACTGTCTCTGTTTCAAACTTTCAACTGAACATAAATATACGGTTACATTTAATTAAGCACAAATCTCTTCAGGGTGTAATCTACTCATAAAACTGAACAACTTTTGTAAGAAACTTTTCTTCGATATATGAAAATTAATTTGGACCTCCCATACTAAGTGACACACTTTTTCATAATTTTTGTATGGGAGGCCCAATTTTTTTTCCATATTTCGAAGAAAAGTTTCAAACAAAAGTTATTCAGTTTTGTGAGTAGATCACACCCTCAAGAGATTTGTACTTAATTAAATGTAACCTTTTATATCATAACGTCTAACGTGTGTTTTTAACGCTTCCAGAATTACAACAAGCACGAGTCTATGTAAATGTCTCCATGTAGGCATCTTGTCAAAAGAGCGGCGCGGATACTCCGCGACAGCGGCAAAATGAGGGTTGTATCATCCCAAACTATTCGCGTAATTTTGTTCCCGTTTCTTGGTCTTTCTCTGTCTCTGTTTCAACTGAACACAAATAGTTTCTCTGGCGTCATGTTGGTATCATTGGAAATGAGCGCCTTCTTAATTCGAACGGGTTATGCGGCGACCATGTAGCGCCGCACGTAGTATTAAAGCCACCGTATTACCTGTCCGAATAAAGATGGCGCTCATTTCCAATGCTACCAACATGACGCCAGAGGAACTATTTGATGAAACGCACTCTATCATGAGCTCTTTGTGTTTTTTTTTCAAACGCTTCTAGAATTACAACAAGCACGACTCTATGTAAATGTCTCCATGTAGGCATCTTGTCAAAAGAGCGGCGCGGATACTCCGCGACAGCTGCGGAATGAGGGTAGTATCATCCCAAACTATTCGCGTAATTTTGTTCCCGTCTCTCGGTCTCTCTCTGTCTCTGTTTCTACCGTTTTGACCGTATTGTGTTTTTTAAACGCTTCTAGTATTTCAACTAGAATGAGTCTATGTGAATGTCTCCATGTAGGCATCTTGTCAAAAGAGCGGCGCGGATACTCCGCGACAGCGGCGCCTAAAAAGTTAGCATTGACGTCAGTAGTCTGGGCGCCACCTCTCTGTCTGTCAGTAGCAAAACTACAGTGACAGCACTACTGAACGTCTGAACTTCTCATACATTTGACGTCTGCAACTGCTTACGCTCTGACAGTACGCCGCGGGGCCTAATGTGCGCTCTATAGCTTGCTTATACTCTAAGTGGTAGTATCATCCCAAACTATTCGCGTAATATAGTACCCGTCTCTATTTCTTTCTCTCTCTTTGTCTCTATCTCTCTCCCTCTCTGAAATAACGCTTCCAGAATTACAACAAGCACGACCCTATGTAAATGTCTCCATGTAGGCATCTTGTCAAAAGAGCGGCGCGGATACTCGGCGACAGCGGCAGAATGAGGGTAGTATCATCCCAAACTATTCGCGTAATTTTGTTCCCGTCTCTCTCTTTCTTTCTCTCTCTTTGTCTCTATCTCTCTCCCTCTCTGAAATAACGCTTCCAGAATTACAACAAGCACGAGTCTATGTAAATGTCTCCATGTAGGCATCTTGTCAAAAGAGCGGCGCGGATACTTCGCGACAGCAGTGTAATGGAGGGTTGTATTGTAATGTCCCTCACCTACCCTACACAATTTTTTTTTTTTTTTTTTTTTACTAACCTACAAACGCGGAACACAGAATCCGAATAGATAAAAACCTACTTGGCATGGTTACTAGAATTGGGTTCACTGAGGTTTATGAATCGGCCAGGTGATCATCAACCCTACGTTGTGTATAAGTAGTAACTCAAACTTCTTTGCTGATAAGGAATGGTGTGTCCTAACTAATCTAACCACTATTTTGAAGAATAATCCGCTTAACATAACTTCATAAGAAAACTATACACCAATAAATAAATCAATTAGCAGCACCGTTAGAATATATGTAAGTAAAGGTACTTCAAGTCAAGGCGCAACTAGCACAGAACGACATAAAATAAAGTTAAGTAAAGCGCTGCCTAATCAATTCTACTTAGAAGTCACTATGTCGCTAGTACTTGAGTATTTTATTGGTAAGGCTTAAGGTTGGAGCCCCGCCCCGCTCCCTGGCTTATTTTATGAAATTGTTCACCAGTGTGCTTGTATTTTCAGATGTAGTTTTATTTATTTTAAGAGGTGGTAGGTTTTAAGTTTTCCTCTTTCTGAAAATATTCTATCCTCATAACACAAACCGTGGGTTCCGGCTAAGCCTGACTGGACACCCTCCACCATGATATTATTCCAAACTAGTGCCTGAATTTACATTTACAATCAAAGTTACAAAAGATATAATGCCTTAGTATTTTAACTTTATTTTATTTGCAAAACCAAGAGAGGAGTGATAAAATAGATACATATATAAGTAACAAAAGGATCGAAACTGGATTTTCCACGTCCAGAAGTACTAGCTGTCCAATATAAGGCATTTTGTATTGCAAAACAAGGAAGCTACTTTTATGGCCAAGTGTTTGGAATAATTTTTCTTTTCTGAATTTACTTTTTACTGAATCTACTTGGAACAAAATAATCTATGTCAGGTAGTCAGTCCGTCTCCCCGATTCCCCAAAGAATTAAAATTCGTTCTTTCTTTTGAACCAAAGATATGTGCTAAATTGTCACATCCTAGAAAGCTTTCCATTTTGTAGGTGTCATTATATTTTTATTTCTAAGCAAGTTACTAGTAGTACTAGAAGGTTGACAACAAATAACTATTATCTTATTGTTGATTTAATTTATAAATTTATATGCAAACCGAGCTTTATCAAATTATTTCAACCGATAAACTTTACCATGAAACAATACCATTTCTATCATTTGTCTACCCCGCAAGAATTATGAGCATGAACAGTTAAATAACCAAAAGGATGGGTGACCGAAAATGGATGAATTACCTAAAATGGATGGGTGACCGCAAATGGATGGGTGACCGCAAATGGATGGGTGACCGCAAATACCAATATTAATCTATATCTCCTCTTCTAAATATTTCCGCAGGTTAAAAATGGCAACAAAGGAAGGCTAAAATTACCTGCTACAAAATGCAACCTTTACCAACTTTGAACTCGTATCGTTGGATACTAAAGTCGCCCCGTATCTCGATTTCCAAACATTTCCTCAGTCTAAGAATAGTATCAAACGAAAGCTAAAATTGTCCCTTACAAAACTCAACCTTTACTAAACCTAAATTCGTACCGCCAAATACTAAAGTTACCCCGTAACTTTGCTTTTTAACGTTTCCTCACATTCAGAATGGTATTAAATGAAAGCTCGAATCACCCCCTATAGAACGCAACCTTTAGTTACCCCATATTCGTAGGTCAGTATACTAAAGTTACCTCATAACTTTATTTATAAACGTTTCCTCAATATAAAAATAGTATCAAATGAAAGCTAGAATCACCCCCTATAGAATGCAACCTTTAGTTACCTCATATTCGTAGGTCGGTATACTAAAGTTACCTCATAACTTTATTTATAAACGTTTCCTCACTATGAAAATAGTATCAAATGAAAGCTAGAATCACCCTCTATATAACGCAACCTTTAGTTACCCCATATTCGTGGGTCAGTATTCTAAAGTTACCTCATAACTTTATTTCTAGACGTTTCCGCACACTGAAAATAGTAATGAAAGCTAGAATTATCCCCTATAGAATGCAAACTTTAGACACCCCATATTCGTAAGTCAGTATTCTAAAGTCATCCCATAAAATAAGTTGTATGAACAGATTATGCCATTTCATCATTATCCACTACCTAATATGGGCATCACTACATCACTAATCGGTTTTACACACCTATAAACACCACACTCCACTGCTAGACATGAGCTTCAGTAAATAATCTACCTACCTTCTACGAAAATTGGCGGTATTGTCTCACCAATCATCTACTTTACTTGTAACGCTAACCTATTATAGTATGTATAAATCTTATGTCCATAGAAACCGGATTGCGATTCCACTGCTGGATGGCTCGCCATTGTTCACAACAAGAGATACACCATACCGTACTCAACAATTTTCCTAGTCGGTTACTTCTTCATTTTTCAACAAATCAAAACAATATAGGATTTATAAATTTCCTTTTACACACATATCGATGTGACACCCCTGTTTTCAACAGTCGGTTAAAACGGTTACGATTTTTTTTTCCACAACTTTGCCTATCGAGCCCACTGTCAATAATGTCATACTCACTCGGTTATCCTGTTTTTATCTACCTACTTTTCCCATTTACCTGCAATATGCCATCTTCTCATACAAATTGTGTGAGCGAAAATGCGCAGCGACGGATGTCAGGTGTGAGACCCGCCATAGGAATGATGACGCCACCGCGAAGCAAGAATAAGAGGGTAGAAACAAAACTGTTCGCGGCGATTCTCCGTCTTCCCGCTAGCCGCTATCACTCACGCACTATACATACTTGCAAAACAGTTAGAATTTATCAATGGCATGATTACGTTTATCACGTACGTAAAAGACAAATGGGAAACAGGTAGAATAAACACGAGGTAGCAACACAATGAAAATTAATCTAGAAACCACAAAATAGAACACACGCGAACTGCCAGCAACGTACATCCTAGGCACAAAATAACACAGAAAAATCAAAACCACTTTTAAATAGAATGGAATAAAAATTGTAAAATCAGAGAAAATAAAAGGCCTTACCAGGGTTTCTTCAAAGTTAACTAAAGGAAAATGGCGCCGCACCGAGCGTGGTGTCCGGGCAGCCGGCAGTCGCACCCGGCCGCTCGCTCAGCCGTCCTGAAAAAAAGTGGCGCGTCCGCGCGTCTCGAGCCGGCGGCAGCCCCCCCGGCGGGTGGCGGGCGCTCGACCGCGCCGGGCAGTCGGAGAACGGTTGGTAGGAACAAGCGTATCAACCAATAGGAATATTCTTTACACCGTGATACGACCAATCACACCTCTTCCCACGTTCGTGAAATGACACCTTGACTATCTTGTTGCTCAGATATTACGTTGATAAAACAGCGCACTGCCTCACGTCACGTATCATTCAGCTAGTTCTGTGCAATATCAATAGATGGTGCTACTATGCACGAATTGGCTAGAATCAACATTGATTTGGGAATATAAAATATTATTTCTGGTATATTATGAAACATAAATCGTTCAACTATCTTTGAAATTTCTGTTGCCACAAACAAAATGCATCTATTCTGATATTTGTGTTTAAACTGAGCGCAATTTATGGTATGAAAGAATTATGCATTATTGAAAGATGACTTTCATCCCAAATGTGCTCATAAACAAAGCATATTGTTAGTAAATATATTAATATTGAGGAATTATATTTGTGCGTGATTGGCTGAACCATTACACCCGACCCCCCAAATTTCTGGAGTTGATTTAAAACTTCAACGAAGGAAATTTTCCTGACTCAATAATATTTTGAGTTTACACAAATATAATTCGTACCAAATATTTTATTGACACTCTGCCCAGAATGTAAACAAGGTGTATGTGAAGTAATGCTTCAAAAGGTCAGCAACCACTAAAATGACAAAAATTTCAAGCTTTTAAATTATTAGCCATGAATAAAAATCACCTTCACAAGGACAACATATTCTTTTATCTAGGGGGAACTAGTTTGTGAAGCCAGCCGACCCGAGTGGTACTATACAAAGCCGTTTTAACCAATACTCTGAATCTTAGGATTTGAAATTGAACCAGCTTTGCACACCCGTGTCAAAACATGTTGACTTTAATAGCTCCAGTCATATTTATTCAATTGACCAAAACTCAACTCGAAATCTCGACCACTCTAAGCAATCGCCAAATATCTGAATAAGTTTACAAATAAACCTGCTTATTCACAGCCAAGAATCTCAAGTGTGTAATATTATGTCACCCGATTTTCCGAAGAATTTAAGTTAGTTCTTTATTTTTGAACTAAAAATTATGTGCTTAAATTGTCACATCCTAAGAAAGACTACCAATTTTCCTTTTATTGGTAGAATCGCAAACTTGAAATAACTCATCGCCCGCATGGTACGACTTTTCGAGTTATTGAGGAATATTTTTATTCTATTCCAAAGTTTTAGATTCTATTAAGTCTTCCTAGATCGACAACTTTTTCTTTAATTTGAGAAAATAATTATAAACACAACGTTTGACAAATTATGAAGTTTGTAAATAAAGCAGATTTCTTTGAGTGTGGGAAGTTTGCATTGCGCTGTTTGCTGCATGTAAGTGGAGTGATTTATGAAACAGACAGATAATTCTGTAAAATTCACATGACTTGTTCATTATTCTGACCAAGCATTTTACTTTAACCTAGCATCAACTTTTCATAAATCCTCATTTGTTCCGTGTATCTTAAGTGTCTTTAGGCTAATATCAACAAAATATATCCAAGCTATGGATTCTGTTAGCTTATTTATGTCCTTAAATAACAACTCCTCTCCTTTTCCTAAGTTGTCAGTCTGTCAGGTTTTGTAAGAGGAACGCTCATGTACATCATCAAAGATCATTGAGTTTCATAACGTTCACGCTACATTGATAAGCCAACAGACCACAGTCATGGAAAAGTAAAATTTCTTGCATTACACAAGAAAACATCCTTCATTGATGAACTATGCAAAAGCTCGCACAAAAATGGTAGGCACAAATGGAGAGACCGTGTAAAATAATTTAATTAACACAAAAATTTAATTTAAAGAAATTGCATATCCCTCCGAAAATGTATCTTGTGTGGTGTGGAACTAATCCGAGTCGTCAGCAGCAATAAACCCAACATGAAATCCAAAATTATTGACAACTCTTAGAGAATGAGCAAAAATCTATTCAGCGAGTTAAATCCCAGCTTTGCATAAGGAAGAGACGTGTGATAATCCCTCTGTCCTAATGACCCAGCACTCCGCATCAAGTCAATACTCGATATATCATGATTTGAAAAATGATACCCATGCTGCCCCTACGCAAAACAACAATACCCTTTTGCCGAATATCTGATCGCGCATAATTTAGAATCGCCTATTTGAATTCCATAGCAAATCTACTCCGCTAACTACCCGGAATAATGTGTGTCACCCTTAATAAAAATTAAAGATGGTGTGTGGGGGAAAAAGCGTTGGGTTTTTCCATCTTGCTTTGAGTGCTGCGTGTATAGTGCAGAATTCATACGAAACATCTGTTAAACACAGAAATGACTGCTGTCTTATACCTACATTGATTTTGGGTAAATCAATGTATACCTATCTTCAAATTTTCATATGACTTCCTCTTGTAAGTGTAGTGTTTTCTAAAAGGACATGCAATACCTGTATTCACTAATAGGTGGCTATTGAAATCCTGAAAGAGCCTTCACACATTTTATTTTTAACACTTTTATTATATCACCTTTCAAGGATCCAAGATAACTTTCACAAATTCACTCTCTCTGTCAAAACCCAAACTTTACATCCTAACCTTCCTTGCTCCTCTTCTGTCAAGGCGCCTCATTCACACTGTCACTCTCTCAAGCAGAACCTCAAGGCCTTACTATCAGTGAATATTTTTAAAACTGTTGAACTACTTTTATTAAATTACATATTTTATTTACCAAATTGAAAAGAAACGGTAATAACTTCATTATAAAGTTCCTGCTGTTAATTAAAATTACTTTTCACTGGAAAATATGGAATAAATATCCAATTATATTTTGTGCAATGTACAAAATTACGCCAAATGCAATGTTAATAATACAAAACTACGCTTAGAGCTCCTGAAAAAAGATGAAACATTTACAAACAAAAGGACAATCACGGACAAACACAATCTTTTGTTGCAGCGAGTAGTGAAGAGTCCGAGAAAAGGTCCGAGGAAAACTCCTGTAGGCTCTGAACTTGTCATCACCTGAGTCAGAGGATTCCTAACACCGAGTCGCGTAACTCCTACACTCCCGCCCATATTCTTAAATCTAAACAGAAAGGACAAACACAATCTTTTGTTGTAGCGAGTAGCCAAAAGTCCGAGTAAAAGGTCCAACAAAACCTCCTGTAGGTTCTGATTTTCATCATCACCTAAGACAGAGGAGTCGCCACATCGAGACGCGTAACTCTTAGACTCCCGCCCAATCTCTTAAATCTAAACATGTAACATAAATTTTAAAAATATAATAAGAAGGAAACACAAGTCAACTTGAACATGTGTGTTCTTCTTGACTGTATAAGTTATAAAATTAAAGTTGGGATAACTAACTACGTTTACCATGCAAGAAGTTACACCAAATGCAATAAAAAACGCGAAACTACGCCATTCGCGATAAGATGAAAAGCCGCGACCTTTTTTTTCTTCATAATATTTTCTTTTTTGTATGTATTACGCTACTGCATTAACTTTACTCAAGTTAACTTTATACCTATCTAAAAAAAAACAAGTTTCATATTTAATTCTTGCTAAGTAACGAAACATTTGACGCAAAAACGCTTAATCAAAAGGAGAAAACTTATGTTTGTCGGTCATCTGTTCCAGGCAAACAACATTTGGAATAAACTTTACGCTTTACGCATATTTGCAAAAGACTAAGCCTAATCTGCACTAAATGATTCCCCGAATAAAACTATCTACCCTCAACCAGAATGGTTTAATCAAAAATGGATTTTCTTTTCATCTCTCGTATGGAAGGAACCTAGAATTAAAAAAAAAATATTAAAATCAAATAAAAAATCAATAGATTAGTAAAAAGTTCGCCTGATTGAGACTAATACCTTAGATAAACAAACGAGCTAACGACCCCCATAGTTTTAAATGCGACTCCCTAATAATAATGCGACTCCCTGATAACAACTACTAAAATGCTTACATAACTTAAGAACAGACCTAACGACCCCCATTATTTTATTTCAGACAGATAGGTAAAACATGAAAAATAACCCACTAACAGTTTCTTTTGCAACCCCCCTTTCAGATAAGTTTGAATATTACAACGTATGCACGACTATTTTGACAACTGCCAATCCATTTAGGTTTTCTTTTATTTGACCCTCCATACAAAATATTTGCTTCACTAGAAATCGAACATAATCCACTCTCTATCTTAAATAGTACCTGCTCCACTAGAACCCTAACAAAATCGATGGAACTAAACTTTCCGTGGTTTGTATTCGACCCCCTATCTAAACAAAAGCCTCCCTAATAGATCACTAACCCTAACGACGTTAACAAAACATAAAACATATAAAACACCATTCCCATCATTCCTCTTTCACGGCAACAAATTGTGGCTACAAAAGTAACCACTTTGAACCAAAGTGTTCCCAACTCTGAAGTAACCATAAAATAACACTATTATTAAAAGTAAAGTAAAACATGTATATAACTAATCTGCGGAAACCCCGAAAAAGCATATCCTGGTCACGGTACAGCAAATTGTAACGTGACCATATTTGAGTTTAATTATGTCAAGAAAACCGTCAACAGAAAGAACTCTTATAAATTGATGAAAAGTACCCGTAATAACCCAGCGTTAGCTATCCTGGTCGCGGCACCAAATTGTAATGTCCCTCACCTACCCTACACAATTTTTTTTTTTTTTTTTTTTTTACTAACCTACAAACGCGGAACACAGAATCCGAATAGATAAAAACCTACTTGGCATGGTTACTAGAATTGGGTTCACTGAGGTTTATGAATCGGCCAGGTGATCATCAACCCTACGTTGTGTATAAGTAGTAACTCAAACTTCTTTGCTGATAAGGAATGGTGTGTCCTAACTAATCTAACCACTATTTTGAAGAATAATCCGCTTAACATAACTTCATAAGAAAACTATACACCAATAAATAAATCAATTAGCAGCACCGTTAGAATATATGTAAGTAAAGGTACTTCAAGTCAAGGCGCAACTAGCACAGAACGACATAAAATAAAGTTAAGTAAAGCGCTGCCTAATCAATTCTACTTAGAAGTCACTATGTCGCTAGTACTTGAGTATTTTATTGGTAAGGCTTAAGGTTGGAGCCCCGCCCCGCTCCCTGGCTTATTTTATGAAATTGTTCACCAGTGTGCTTGTATTTTCAGATGTAGTTTTATTTATTTTAAGAGGTGGTAGGTTTTAAGTTTTCCTCTTTCTGAAAATATTCTATCCTCATAACACAAACCGTGGGTTCCGGCTAAGCCTGACTGGACACCCTCCACCATGATATTATTCCAAACTAGTGCCTGAATTTACATTTACAATCAAAGTTACAAAAGATATAATGCCTTAGTATTTTAACTTTATTTTATTTGCAAAACCAAGAGAGGAGTGATAAAATAGATACATATATAAGTAACAAAAGGATCGAAACTGGATTTTCCACGTCCAGAAGTACTAGCTGTCCAATATAAGGCATTTTGTATTGCAAAACAAGGAAGCTACTTTTATGGCCAAGTGTTTGGAATAATTTTTCTTTTCTGAATTTACTTTTTACTGAATCTACTTGGAACAAAATAATCTATGTCAGGTAGTCAGTCCGTCTCCCCGATTCCCCAAAGAATTAAAATTCGTTCTTTCTTTTGAACCAAAGATATGTGCTAAATTGTCACATCACTAGAAAGCTTTCCATTTTTGTAGGTGTCATTATATTTTTATTTCTAAGCAAGTTACTAGTAGTACTAGAAGGTTGACAACAAATAACTATTATCTTATTGTTGATTTAATTTATAAATTTATATGCAAACCGAGCTTTATCAAATTATTTCAACCGATAAACTTTACCATGAAACAATACCATTTCTATCATTTGTCTACCCCGCAAGAATTATGAGCATGAACAGTTAAATAACCAAAAGGATGGGTGACCGAAAATGGATGAATTACCTAAAATGGATGGGTGACCGCAAATGGATGGGTGACCGCAAATGGATGGGTGACCGCAAATACCAATATTAATCTATATCTCCTCTTCTAAATATTTCCGCAGGTTAAAAATGGCAACAAAGGAAGGCTAAAATTACCTGCTACAAAATGCAACCTTTACCAACTTTGAACTCGTATCGTTGGATACTAAAGTCGCCCCGTATCTCGATTTCCAAACATTTCCTCAGTCTAAGAATAGTATCAAACGAAAGCTAAAATTGTCCCTACAAAACTCAACCTTTACTGAACCTAAATTCGTACCGCCAAATACTAAAGTTACCCTGTAACTTTGCTTTTAACGTTTCCTCACATTCAGAATGGTATTAAATGAAAGCTCGAATCACCCCCTATAGAACGCAACCTTTAGTTACCCCATATTCGTAGGTCAGTATACTAAAGTTACCTCATAACTTTATTTATAAACGTTTCCTCAATATAAAAATAGTATCAAATGAAAGCTAGAATCACCCCCTATAGAATGCAACCTTTAGTTACCTCATATTCGTAGGTCGGTATACTAAAGTTACCTCATAACTTTATTTATAAACGTTTCCTCACTATGAAAATAGTATCAAATGAAAGCTAGAATCACCCTCTATATAACGCAACCTTTAGTTACCCCATATTCGTGGGTCAGTATTCTAAAGTTACCTCATAACTTTATTTCTAGACGTTTCCGCACACTGAAAATAGTAATGAAAGCTAGAATTATCCCCTATAGAATGCAAACTTTAGACACCCCATATTCGTAAGTCAGTATTCTAAAGTCATCCCATAAAATAAGTTGTATGAACAGATTATGCCATTTCATCATTATCCACTACCTAATATGGGCATCACTACATCACTAATCGGTTTTACACACCTATAAACACCACACTCCACTGCTAGACATGAGCTTCAGTAAATAATCTACCTACCTACTACGAAGATTGGCGGTATTGTCTCACCAATCATCTACTTTACTTGTAACGCTAACCTATTATAGTATGTATAAATCTTATGTCCATAGAAACCGGATTGCGATTCCACTGCTGGATGGCTCGCCATTGTTCACAACAAGAGATACACCATACCGTACTCAACAATTTTCCTAGTCGGTTACTTCTTCATTTTTCAACAAATCAAAACAATATAGGATTTATAAATTTCCTTTTACACACATATCGATGTGACACCCCTGTTTTCAACAGTCGGTTAAAACGGTTACGATTTTTTTCCACAACTTTGCCTATCGAGCCCACTGTCAATAATGTCATACTCACTCGGTTATCCTGTTTTTATCTACCTACTTTTCCCATTTACCTGCAATATGCCATCTTCTCATACAAATTGTGTGAGCGAAAAATGCGCAGCGACGGATGTCAGGTGTGAGACCCGCCATAGGAATGATGACGCCACCGCGAAGCAAGAATAAGAGGGTAGAAACAAAACTGTTCGCGGCGATTCTCCGTCTTCCCGCTAGCCGCTATCACTCACGCACTATACATACTTGCAAAACAGTTAGAATTTATCAATGGCATGATTACGTTTATCACGTACGTAAAAGACAAATGGGAAACAGGTAGAATAAACACGAGGTAGCAACACAATGAAAATTAATCTAGAAACCACAAAATAGAACACACGCGAACTGCCAGCAACGTACATCCTAGGCACAAAATAACACAGAAAAATCAAAACCACTTTTAAATAGAATGGAATAAAAATTGTAAAATCAGAGAAAATAAAAGGCCTTACCAGGGTTTCTTCAAAGTTAACTAAAGGAAAATGGCGCCGCACCGAGCGTGGTGTCCGGGCAGCCGGCAGTCGCACCCGGCCGCTCGCTCAGCCGTCCTGAAAAAAAGTGGCGCGTCCGCGCGTCTCGAGCCGGCGGCAGCCCCCCCGGCGGGTGGCGGGCGCTCGACCGCGCCGGGCAGTCGGAGAACGGTTGGTAGGAACAAGCGTATCAACCAATAGGAATATTCTTTACACCGTGATACGACCAATCACACCTCTTCCCACGTTCGTGAAATGACACCTTGACTATCTTGTTGCTCAGATATTACGTTGATAAAACAGCGCACTGCCTCACGTCACGTATCATTCAGCTAGTTCTGTGCAATATCAATAGATGGTGCTACTATGCACGAATTGGCTAGAATCAACATTGATTTGGGAATATAAAATATTATTTCTGGTATATTATGAAACATAAATCGTTCAACTATCTTTGAAATTTCTGTTGCCACAAACAAAATGCATCTATTCTGATATTTGTGTTTAAACTGAGCGCAATTTATGGTATGAAAGAATTATGCATTATTGAAAGATGACTTTCATCCCAAATGTGCTCATAAACAAAGCATATTGTTAGTAAATATATTAATATTGAGGAATTATATTTGTGCGTGATTGGCTGAACCATTACAGTATCATCCCAAACTATTCGCGTAATTTGGAGAGGAGGCGATGTGAGATGTGCCCAAATTGTCTGCAAACTTTGCGGGTTTGGTTTGTGTGTTTAAAATTTTCGTGCGGGCGGCTCAATGGGTTTTCGGATTTATTTTAAAACAGAAAATAGTAATAATTTTCACCCGCGCCGCGTGATTTTCTGGATAAAACCTGTTAAAACCTGTCCAAACACAACCTTTCGTTTTACGAAATTTCGAGTCATACGAGTACCAAAACTGGATATCAAAGTTCGTAGCCGTATGAAATTACAGCTGTAACAGATTGTGATTTATAATTTACATTATAGTGGCTGCTAGGAACCGCAATATCGTCCGGTGCGGCACCTTTCAGCTAACTAATGAAAAAAAAAGTTAAATAAATAACAAGAAGGAAGTGTCTAGCACTAAGCAGACTTATTTAACTACTATTGATCAATTTTATGAAATGACAACATAATGGTACGAAATATGGAAATGTATCTAACAGCCTTATCCGTTGCCTACCTAATCAGAACAAGAGAAAAACACGTTGCCTCCGTATGCATGCAAGTCGTCACGCGCGTAAATACCTATATAATTGTAAAGCATGGGATAATAAGAGACACGGCACACCGCGGTGCGCGCGTGATTACGTGCACGCATACGCAGGCAGTTTGTCGCCTCTCATACAGTCCCATACTTTACTACCGGTACGCGCGTGTCGACATACACGCATACGTCCTGCAAACGGAGGCGGTGTGCCTTACCCTTCATCGTTAACCTCATTTCCTAGTAACCTAATGAAACCTCGTTCGTTGAACACCAGTAAGCCGGTACAGTTTAAACTGAATACACTTAATAAAATTTCTGGAACAAACTCGAGCGTCTCATAATTTTCCACAAGTAGTTCGCTCTGTAAACAAACTCTCGATACTTGGAAAGACAAGGAGTGAGAAATGGCAGCCGAGGTGTTTTATACCTTCAAAACTTTTTTAGATTTTGAAATATTTTTCTGTAATGATGGCGACAATATTCAACCGTATGGTGGATTCCCACCATTGATGTGTGGCAAGGCCCAGCTGGTAGTGATTTGTATGATTCCCACCTACAATAGGATTCCCAAATACAGTTTACTGACGTCAAACAGGTGGCCACTATTGGCCAGTTAATCAATACGTTTGGAGGAATAGATACAGTACTTACAGCTCCTACAGTTCACATGGTTGTTCGTTGAGTCAGCGCCCCACACGAAAATACTAACGACACAAAATAAAAAGTTTACAGAGGAATCACTCAGCCCTAATTAAAATTTTCGCGGTTGTCACTTGTTACATTGTCTGGGTCGGTATTATCAAAAATCTCAACGTACCTAGAAGAATTTAAAAACAGCAAAATGACAAACTGGTTAAGTAGTTATGCAGGAAAATACGAAAGTGACAAATTGAAAGCTGTCATCTGAAATTGAATTTCTCTGAGATTCTAGTTAATACCAGATAACGTCAGTAAGCCTCAAAATCGTTGCTAGTACTGAGTGAGCCGTCCGCAAAGGCGCCCCGCCCGCTGGGTCCCCAATTTGTGGTAAGGAAGCTCTTCTATCTTCTTACATCCCAGTGTCTTTACGGACGGCGTCGTCCAGGTTTTTCCATAATACCAACTTAAAGTCTACTCTACTCACTACGGCTAACGGCTACCGGCCAACAACGAAGAAATCGGCCGCTTCACAACTTTGTAATTACCTACCTGGGTTTTACATTAAAAGCTTATTTCAGCATGGTTTTTTAAATAAAGTGGTTCTATCTTGAATCGTTAGTTTTTAAATTAAGCACTTACCAAAAAACTTCTGTACAGATAGGATTTAGGACGGACACTTTTTTTTCAGGCCTCTTCGTGGCGTGAAGAAAGAAGCACTTTTTGATGAGCATATTTTATCTTAAAAACTTAACAAAGTACATCGCAAGTACAGCAACCCACTCATTATGGCGAAAAACACATTCAAATTTATATACGAATACGAATTACAACATACAAAATTTTATACGAATTGTATATGGTTTATGTCATACGGCGTCGCACAACGCTGCGTCGACAGATGCGTCTGTCAAATGCACCGTAGGGCATGCGTAGTCGTAGGGAAATTACATCACTAATTCTTATCGCTACTTTCGAGCATTTTTACGCCGTAATGGTATGTTTTATATTTAATTCTCATGCTAAACTTATATCAAGCTAGCATTTGGTTAAAATGCAATTTCGCAATACAGAAAATGCAAATGTCTGTAAAGAATAAAATGTCTTGGCAAGTGCCTTCAGGTAAATACGAGCCAACTCGAAAATAAAAGAATCTAACTGCCTCAATAGTCTAGCGGTAGGAGTTCAGTTTTAGGATTCCGAGGTCGTGGATTTGATTTTCCGTGATTTCCATACAAAAGTTCAATGGAGTTACGTCTGTAAAGAAGACACAAGTCTGAATAAAAAGCTTGATGGGGAGTCCCGTGGGGACATACCATTTTCGCAAAATACTTAAAAGAATTTTTACGCCATCAGATTTCCCAGTAAAAACCGATTCGCCACTTTACGAAAATAGATGGAGCTACAGCTGCAATAAATACGTTTAATTTTATTGCGCAGAAAATACTTATTAATTATTATCTTTAAACTATAAGTAGTTTTGCGACAAATTTACGTGTGCCTTCATCACTTTATATGATTTTTTTTTCATGTATAACCCAGTTTTTCGTTTGTCAATTCATCATTTTCTGATACTGTTCCTAGTTTGCTCAGGACTAAGGCCAAGCTAACACGGGAAGTGTGAACCGTTGGACTGAAGGAAGTAAATTCGTGTTTTACAGCACGAAGACGAGCCCGGTAGCTTCGGGACTAATTATTCAGGTGAGCTCAACTTGAATTAGCTTGGGAATACTTGGGATCCAACTATGACACCGGTACAGTGAAGTATATTATTTATTCGTTATTCAATTTACATACACAGTTACATTGTGGAGTGTGCAGAGTGTAAACGAAAAAAGCCGGCAGTAAAATACAGTCCTTATGATCGTCATATTTCTCTTAACCCAAAGATTATATTTGCTGGTACACGTTTTCCCGTGTAAAACAGGCGTTTCCTGGCATGCATTTATACATAGGTAGAAACCTTTCTCTTGAGTCTCTACAGTACCTATTGTTTGGTTAGTGAGATGAGTAGTTAGCAGTACCATCACAGAGAAACACAAAAAGCGACTTTATTTCATACTATTTATTGATTGGTGCGTGGGGCAAATAAGTACAGCAACACTAAATTTTCAAAATTTCAAGAATACCCACTAATGAGCGACATCAACTAAACCCGATTGCATTAAAATTCCATCATCGTGGCAGATGTAACCCAAAACGAGATCTTCGTAGAACCCAAGACCCCTGACCCCCGTCGGTCACAAATTACGGGACCAACCAACTTTAACTCGATTCGACAACTTAAAGACGAGTTTATTTCTAAAATACAGCTTGCAAACAGAATATTTTATAGCGGAGTGGACTGAGGTTTGGGAATTAGAGTCAACTGGAATGTGCATAAAAATTTATGTAAAAGAAGCATGACCAACCACACTGATGATACCGCGACAATCATTGAACTATAAAATCCGACGCTATTTGAGAGATATCGTTTTCCAATTTTATATGGTTTTTACAAACATGTTGTTCTACACTAATGCATATCGCATATCCAAATATTTTTGATTTCTGAAACGATTGTGAAACGGAGAAAACGTTCCAGCACGCAAATACCTTCAGAAGATCTCCTGTCCCTGAATTATTTAAAAAAGTGACGACTTCCTATCCTGATAGGTATGTGTTCTTTCATTTTATCCTCGCCTCATCTAGTGCTCAGAATCAGATATACATCAAGATCTTCGTTGAAATCTAATCTCTAGCTGTCTCTGGAGTTTGTCTTTGATCTCACAAGTGTCTAATGATGGAGCCAGAACTTTTGCCAGAATTCTTTGTTTTTGTACCCGAAATGCTTTCCAATTTGTCGTTTCTTGTCCCTCAGACACTCTATTGTTTTTCTAAGTTTCTCAGCTCAGTTTTTCGTACAAAGTTATATGAAGTTCGGTAAAACGAGTTTCGGTTTGAAGTCAAAAGTGTTGGAAAAAATTGAGTGTGTGATTTTCGAGCAAACTTTTAATGCAATTGGTTTGTTGATTAAACTTATTATACTTCTAACTTTTGCCTTTTTCAAAGTAATTTACTCCTCAAATACCTTTTTTTTATACCTATACATCATCTTTTATTTGTTGCAGTAATTCTGTAACATTGCAGCAAAATAAGCTAGCATTATTAACTTTTGTTATGTTATAAAATCTAGAAGTGCAATGGGGCCAAAGAGTAATTTTTTTCAAATGATATCTTTCGGCGTGCGTTTTACGTATTAAACATCGGTTGTCAAAAAGATTTTACATAAAATGTAAAAGAAATACTATCACAAAATTACTACCCTAGATGTCACTATTTTAAATAATATAGAGTGATATCAGATTATTTAAATACAATCAAAATACCTAACGAAAATACACATGTTATGGTGTATGTGTACTCCCGTGTTAGTCGCAGTGAGGAGGTCACTTGCCGGCCCAAGTTTTTTAGTGGATTGGAGAGCGCAATGTAAAGCTGCTACCTGCTATGTACCCTATTCAAAAGTAATCTAAATCGCAATGCATTTTAATTCAGCAATGTGTAAACTAATTTCCGTACGCTTATTCAACATACACGCTGAATACCCGGCTGATATTTGCGGAGGTACTCAAATAGAAAATGAGAAACTATAAATTATGCGCTTCGCGAATATGGTTACCAGGCGTCAAGATAATAGGGGAAACGTTGATACTAAACGGGTTTCGTTTATGTTTTTGTTTGTACTTAATGTTATGTGTTTGTGATTAATTTCATGGAAAATATATTATTTGTGTTTGTAATTTGTATTTTGTATTTGTATCTATTTACCTACTATTTTCACATAGCACTGCCCCACTGTGCTGTGTAGTGCCGACTTAGAATAGCATCACCCGTATCTTTCCCGTGGATGTCGTAAGAAGCGACTAAGGAATTTAAGGGTTGATGTGTATTGCAATTTTAGGAGACAGGCTGACAGCCTATCTCTATCGTGATACGCAGTCTTCTGATTAACTCTGAAACTTTTGTCAGACATGGTGTAATTAGCCGTTTTACAGCCATTTATGCTCTGCCTACCCCGCAAGGCATATGGCGTGATATATGTATGAACTATCCCACTTTTGATGCGAATACCGTATTTAGTAAGTATGTAGGTATATATTTGACAAAGTAGGATCCATATTACGCAATAGGTACGCATGTTTCGAGAATTTCGGATTATTTTAAATACTACATACATCAAATATTTTTCCGCGTATGTTGTCATAGCCCATACAATGGTAGGTATGTAAAACCGGCCAAGAGCGTGTCAGACACGCCCACAAATAGGGTTTCGTAGTCAACGTTTAAATATCAGGTTTTTCAGCATTACAAACTTAATTTTGTTGCTGGTTTGTTAGCAGCAGTATGATGACGAACAGCAAATAGAAAAACTCAATTTTTTCTGAAACCTTTAAGGGTACGATATTGTAACTTCAGATTGTAAGCTATATTCCATATTTATTTCAAATTTTTAGCGTTTATACTTTAGAAGTTACAGCTGGAACAAATTATGGGTTAAAAACGCCCTTTTTAAAAGCAAATATCTCGTGACAGAAACATTTTAGTGACTTTGTTTCAAAGAAACCTCACCTTAGTTTTAAAAGACCTATTCAACGATACCCTACTCAATATAACAGAAGAAAAAAAATTTTTTTGCCCCCCTTTCACTTGTATGGGAGGGGGTCCAAAAAACATTTAAAATATTTTTTTCTTAACATTTCTATATTTGGGTCAACACGATCTATCTTCTCACCAAATTTCATGTCGATAGCTCTAAAACTGACGAAGATATGAGGGCGCGGCATACAGACAGACAGACAGACAGACAGACAGACAGACAGACAGACAGACAGACAGACAGACAGACAGACATGACGAAACTATAAGGGTTTCTAGTAGACTACGAAACCCTAAAAAATCAGCAGAACCTGACTACGCATGTGTGCGTTTTAACCCCAACAAAAATTCTAGAGGTTCATTCATTAGTATTGCCGTTTTACTACTGATCGACAGAGAGGTTGTTTGTACTAGTAAGTACCGAAAACTTACGAAAGATTCCCAATGCTTTTAATCATTACAGTTCAATTAAGCCAAAGCCTGGCAACCCTACCCGCCATGAGTCAAAATGTTCTAATTTTCAGCTACAAAAGCTAGTTCCGATTGTGAATTCGAGCCACGATTTGCTTTTGGTATTATACAGCTAAATTGGGGAGTCCGTCTGTTTCCACGTTTATTCAAGGAAAACACAATGTATGTGTGTACGTTTGTGTATTCAAGCTTTAGGATTTAACACCTATATTTCACTATTTAGAAAGGAAGGTGATGAGAAACCGTTTATGGAAATGAATAGAAATAACAACCCTCACGAAAAAACTCAAAATAAAAAGCATAAAATTAGATCTCTCTCTCTCTCTCTATGTGTAGGACACCGAGTCGTTCAACTACCCGATGAATCGATGAATAAAATTAGATGAATGTAGATATTTCATTCTAAAAGATAAATGTATGATGTAGGCACACATCTTGTATATCAAATATCAATTCATATCTATAAACAAAGTCACAAAAACGCACTAGTTCTAAAAACTACCAAGCCATTGACAGGCCTTCTCAACTTAGCCGGGTTATAGGCAGTCGAAGTGCAAATTACGACAAGTCAGTTGAAGTTCGGAAATGCACCGCATTAGGCATGCCATCCACGTATTAGACCAGCGGTTCTCAAAGATTCGTGCTTTTACATCTGTACTGGGCGGTGGTACTGAACGAAAGACTTTCCCGAAAACACTAAGGTTAACATCTCAAACTGAACGACTTCCCCAGCAACCAAAAGTCAAAGTATGAAAAAGCTGATACTAGCTGCTTCATTCAATCACATCAGTATCAGCGCCACTCAAAGACAAACAAGTCGCAATCGCAATCTTTTCAGCAGCATAATAAAAAGGACTCATGTAAGTAAATCATGTAAATCAATATAGATGCAGCTTTGAGGGACAAATTTGATATGAACTCCATATTAGGATCGCGGGCAGCTTTTGGGTCAGTTGCGTAGACACCTAGGGGAGGCCTATGTCCAGCAGCAGTGGAAATCTCATGGCTGTAGAAAGACACAAGCGGAAGACGGAGTTTTTTCTCTTGCCAGCCGATTCCTATTACAAATACGTTTATTATAAACCTACCATCTATGATTATTATCATCACAAAGAAGCACGCGAATGCAATCGAATTCAAAACTGCTACAACAGCCACAACAGTCTACTGCTGGACATGGGCCTTCCCTAATAGGGGGGTATTTGCCATACTCACCACGCTTGGCAGGTGGATTGGCAAGCGCAGTGCATGATGTTGTAGTCTCAGGAAACGCTGCTGCCCATTCCTTGGATTCATCCCTTAGTCGCCTTTTTCAACACCCACTGGTAGAATGGGGTATTGCTATTCTAAGCTGTCCGGGGCACCACATGGAATTCAAAACAACTAATGTAAACCTAAAAGTTTGAGAGCCACATGTTAGAGTATTAACTCCGAAACTGATGACTGGCTTCGTCTATGGATTTGTCCCATTTTAGGACGTGAATTATTAATAGCAGGAACGTCGGCGTGTACCGTTATTTCAGTGCCTACTGCCTACAAAGTAAGTATTGGCGGGCGCCCAATACAGAAATACGGCTACAAGGAAACGTCACTACACTCACACACACATTTACACGTCGTCGTATAGGCGCGAATAAAATATCTCAAACCGGCTTGTACTAAGTTGAGTGTCAACTGCGTTCGGGGCGAGAGAAAGACAAAATGACGACTCGCATATACTTTTGTAATGTGTTATAGTATAAGTGTGATATAATGAAGTAAATGTACTTATGTATATTTGACCCAGGAAGTTACCTCCGTTCAAAAATTCAGAAAGATTAAGTAGCGACTCTAGGGTGTAAATAATATAAATAGCAACCCTAGGTAGCGATTAAGTAGCGACCCTAGGGTGTAGATAGAATAACTGTATAATTAAAAAACACGCCTGCTTTTAAGAAAACTCATTTTTTCGGTGCAAAACATAGCCTATGACAATCAGGATAATGTAAGGATTCTTCTCAAACAATTCCCATTCGAATTTGTTCAGTGGTGGTGGTGTTGAGTTACAGTTGTTTAAAGAACGCACATACATACATACATGAACCCTAAAATATTACACTCCTTTTTTTGTGGGCAGTCGTGTAAACTGTCCTTCTGTAAATTCTCTATTTCAGTGCCTACTGCCGACATTATAACAGGGATGAATAATGTATGGTTGTCATAACGTCCGCGGATGAAATCTGCAACGGGTTTAGTAATTAATGTAAAAGCTGCCGTTTCCCTGCGTTCATGTGGCGCGTTGCATGTCTGCTGCGTATCGCTGCCTGCTGTCATACATACATACGTACAGACATACATAGTTATATACGAGCTATTAAGCACTGAAAAGGATGAAATCTGGTAAGGCTGCAGGGTATGACAGAGTGTCGGTTGAAATGCTAAAGGCTGGCGAAGGCGTAGTGGCTAGTCAGCTGTACCTCCTTTTCAACCTTTGTTGGAGAAGCGGTCGAGTGCCAAGTGATTGGTGCAAGGCTGTAATAGTTCCGTTCTACAAGGGAAAAGGGTCACAGCTGGACTGTAAAAATTACCGCGGTATAAGCCTTTTGAGCGTGTCGTCGGCAAACTGTATGCAAAGGTACTTATTGAAAGAGTGATGAAAGAAAGTCTGGGATGCTCAAGCGGGATTTCGGAAGGGGATGGGATGTACGGATCAGGTCTTTTCCTTGCGGTGCATAACGGAAAAGTTCTTGGCTAAAAACCAAAATGTATTTTGCACATTCGTGGATCTGGAAAAGGCCTATGATAGCATGGTAAGGAATGAGTTGTGGTCAGCATTATCCATACATGGGGTGAGCGGTATCTTAGTACGAGCACTGAAATCCTTATACAAGGATTCCAGTTCCTGTGTCAGGATAAACGGGGCCTTCACAGAACTGTTTAACATCGAGAAGGGTGTTAGACAGGGATGTGTTGCATCTCCATGGCTGTTTAACCTATTCATGGATAGTTGTTTGACAGATCTGAAAGAGTGTGAGTATGGTTTGAGAATGAATGGGTTACTCGTCAAATGTCTACTCTATGCTGATGACCAAGTTATCCTTGCGTCGTCGGCTGAAGAGTTGCAGGAGATGGTAAAAATTATGAATGAGGCTTTAAAACGGAAAGGAATGAAAGTGAATGTAGGTAAGACGAAAGCAATGGTTTTCGAAAAAGAGGAAGGCATGACAGAGTGTAACATTATGATAGAAGAAAAGAGGGTGGAGCAAGTGAAAGAGTTTATTTATTTGGGGTCGAAGTTTACATCGGATGGAAAGTGTGAAAGTGATATTGAGAGGAGGGTGAATGCTGGAAACATGGTGAATGGAGCGTTGCATGCCTTTATGAATAGCCAGAAAGTGTCTAATAAGGCCCGTCTGGCTGTGCATAGAGGGGTGTTAGTTCCAACACTTATGTATGGAAGTGAAAGTTGGGTATGGCAGAAAAAGCATGAAAGTAGGATAAATGCGGTAGAAATGAGAGCGTTAAGAAGTATGATAGGAGTGAAATTAAGTGACAAGATAAGGAATAGCGTGATAAGAGAACGTTGCGGTATAAAAGAAGACGTAGTGACTGGTATAGAAAAAGGTATGCTTAGATGGTTTGGTCATGTTGAGAGGATGAATGAAAGAAAATTGACGAAACAAGTATATATGGCAAACGTGGATGGGAACGTTGGAAGGGGAAGGCCTCGACGAACGTACCTCGATCAAATCGGGGACGTCTTAAAGAAAGGTCAGGTCAAGAGCACCCTAAACCGACGAGCATGTATGAAAAGATTAATGAATGTGGAGGAAGCGAAACAGGTGTGTCAGGATCGTAGCAAATGGAAGGAAGTAGTCTCTGCCTACCCCTATGGGAAAGAGGCGTGATTGTATGTATGTTTATTGTTTTCAATACTCCCCGGACATCGTCTCTCCAATTTCAGCAAAACCTTTACCTGGTCTGTCCATTGAAACAAATCAAAATTCTATTCACATGAATATTCTTAGTTTACGAGTATTGCAAGTTGATATTACAGATGGCAACAGTAACATCCACAACAGCCCACTGCTGGACTTGGGCGTCCCAAGTCCACTTGCCTCCTATTCAAAGGTATTTGCTATACCCAGCGGATCGCAGAGCGCAGTGAAAGGTGTTTTATTCACAGTGAAATCTACTGCCTATTCTATGAAATCTATTGTATTAATCCCCAGCTTTTACGGCTAAAAAGGGTACTGATCATTTCTAAGCCAAAACCGTTGATGACTTTATAGTAAACTCGATAGTTCATCACGTCATTCACAGATGGCACCACAAGTTTTTTAAAACCCGCTATCGTTGCGTTATTTCCAAACAGCTAAGAATAATTGTCACTAGATGGGTACTTTGCACTAACATCTTTTTTGTTTCCAGAAACTTTTTGTACACGTACTTCTGAATAAAAGGGGCATCATAACATTATTGTGTTGTCCCGAAGAGGTATGGGTCGATTAATGAATAATTAAGATTTACGACTGAGATGTAGTTGGTGGTGGTAGCATCACCCTATTTTGTTGTAATACATTTTCAGGCGACAAGTTAAACTATAGATTTTTCTAAATTATTTGTCGGACGCGACGTAGCGACACAGACCGCATTTTTACGCTCTGGGTACCGCAAGGGATAAAGGCGTGGTATGGTTGAATAGTATATTTTATTGGCAATGTCATGTTTATACCTTCACTTGAAGACGCTAGTAACAGGGTAAGAAGCGCAAAATACGTAACAAACTATTCAAATCCGCTTTCTCACACGCACCACAGGATTTACCGGCGTTTTTCCAGTTCCCGGTTTCTTTAACAAATGGAGTTTACAAAAACCTATACTAAAGATCCGGTTATCATGACACACGTCACCGAACTAAATTGCGACTGTCGCAGTTTCTCTAACTCATCTAAATAATGGGCAGCAGTGTTCCCTGCGAATGCAGTATCTTGCACTGCACCTACCAATTCGCTTGTAAAACTGGTATGGTCAAACGTAGTGGGTATGGCAATAATCCCCTATCGGTGGAGACTTATGCTACCAGCCGTGGACTGGTTATAACTGGTGATGAATTGTCAATCGACAATATTCAACACGTTGCCGTTTTTCGTTGCGGGTTTCGTAGTATAACTACAACCCCTTTCATTTCGTCAAGTCAGTCTGTCTGCCTGTCTCTGTATGCCGCGCCCTCATAACTTAGACATCATTGGTGAAAAGGTAGATAGGGTTGACCCTTTGGAAATGTTGAGAAGAAAATAAATTAAATGTTATTTGGACCATACTCGTGAAAGGTGAACAAAATTATAAACGCCAAAAATTTGATAAAAACTGGCCAAGAGCCCAAGAGCTTGTCAGACACGCCCACAAATAGGGTTTCGTCACAAATTAGGAAAACGGCGCGCGGGCGCCTGGTTTTTCAGCGTTACAAAGTTAATTTTGTTGCTGGTTTGTTTGCAGCTGTATAGTTACAAACCGCAAATCGAAAATCTGAAACCTTTAGTGGTACAGTATCCGGTGTCTGATACGCTCTTGGCCGATTTTTTTACTTAGGACAGGCCTTCGAATTCAGACCATGTAATGGAAAGGACAAATGCCACAACACTTAAGTAAATTATTGTTTAATAATTTTTATATATTTCAGAGGATCGGATATTTCGGAGCGGTTGCACGCTCCATGCAATCGTGAAAACCTAAAAACAAATGCCACAGTTCGCGTCGTCATTCACAGATGGCACCACAAGTTTTTTAAAACGCGCTATCGTTGTTTTGCTTGCAGAGAACTATTATTATTATTATTATTATTATTTTATTTATTTATCAGACAACAAAGGTCCATATTTGGTTAGTAACAATGATCTTATACCTAAGTTAGTAAGAAAACAAATAATACAAAACAAAAAACACTACAAAATAAAAAAGGCACGAAGACCCCACGCCAATCGGCCAGTCAATTAAACTTGACCAGTAGATCGGCGAGATGTCTCATTATGGGGGAGTCGTACCTCCCCGCGATGGTCCTCAGAATGGTGTTGGAGCTGGCCCGCACCCTGCAGAGCAACGACGCTGCTTTTTTTCGCATGATGGCATAAAAATCGTCTGTACGTGCCTCAGCGAACATACCCGAAGCGCTGCAGAATCGGGGCAGCCCCAACAACATTCTGAAACCATTGTTGTATTGGACACGAAGAGCGCTGATAGTTTTTTGCGTATAGCTGGCCCACAGACTGCAGGTGTAGAAAACTTGGCAATATGCTTTGAATAGCGTGATTTTAACGCCTTTACTACACCGTGCAAACCTGCGTACCAGCATATTGCATCTCACTGCCAGCGCTCGACGTTCCCGCTCAATGTCATCTTGGTCTTTAAGGTCCTCGGTTACAATGTGTCCAAGATATTTGAATTTTGATACTCGATTGAGTTCAACTCCGTTTAGCTTTATCGCTGGTACAGAGTCTGGACACTTCCCACCGATCGCCTTAAACACCAAGCATTCGCTTTTTTTGACATTATATGTCAATCCATGCGATTTAGCATACTCCTCGCACATGCCCAGGAGTTTATTTAAAGCTCTAACCGTCGGACTCAGCAGCACCATGTCATCAGCGTAGCTAATGTTGTTTATTGTCACATCATCCACGCGACAGCCGATGTTTCAGATTTACCCATTGCACAACACGTATGGACATTTGAAGTTTTTGAACGCGTACTTCTGAATTAGGGGCATCATAACATTATTGTGTTGTCCTGAAGAGGTATGGGTCCTCTTTTAAATATTTAGATTTAGATTTTCATTAGATAAGATAAGATTAGATGTAAGTAGCTGTAGGTGATATGCTTAGAATAACCTTAGGTTATTTCTTTCCCGCCGGTGTAGCTATGTATTACATTTTTAGGCAACAGGCTGACAACCTGTACAATTTGAAGAGTGCGGGGCGCGCACTTCGCCGCGCCACCCGCGGCACTCACCTCTGTCACCTGCTTCGTCGCTTACTACAGTACGGCCTTCCGAAATGGTCATATTTGACAACTGTCAAAATCATGTTAATCCAATGATATCTTGAAGTATGGGCTTGACAGCTGTGAAATGTGGCATATTCCAACGGCCGTACTATAGTAACTAGCAGATTTCTCAGATCTGCCATCAGATCACGAGTTTGTACTGTACTCTTCTCCTAAAACTAACATCCTCCTTCTGAGTCAGTCAGATAAAAAGCGTTTACTAAAGCACACGATGCTGAATCCAAATTGCGTCCTTAAAAGATGTTTATCTCGTCCAAGGAATGGACAGCAGCGTTCCCTGTGAATGCAGCATCTTGTACTGCACTTGCCAATGTGCCTGCAAAACGTGGGGTATTGCAATACCCCAAATTGATGGAGGCTCATACCCAGCCCTGGACTATTTTTATGACTATTCATGAATTTTTCATGTCCAACCATGAAACTGAACAACTTTTTCCTAGTAAAAGATGTTTGTTTTGATGCCTAGATTCACCGGTTTGAATAAATGCCTGCTTGCCGGTAACACACTCTCTCTCACTTCGTGTGGGACACCGAGTCGTTTAAAGACCCGATGAACCGTGGTGTCAGTGTTTTTCAACCGCCTACTGCAAGTAGCAGGCCTCTGACATGGTTGTGTAACGATCGCCATCGCAGACAACAACCGGGACCGACGGCTTAACGTGCCCATCAGAAGCACGGAGCCATCTTGCTTTTCGGACATTCAGGAGATTCAGACTGGGAACAAATTCAAAATTTTCGAGTGACCCCACCCAGAACCCAGAACCTTCTGCGTGGCAGGCAGTCATACTAACCACTACATAGGCTGTTAACACACTGCATATCTGAAACTCCATATCGTACGAAACAAGTAAACATGATTTCAAATCTGAATAGCTCTCTCATGTATTAAACAAATGAAAAACAAACAAACGACGGAGAAAAGCTCAATTTTCATAATTTGCTTCGTTTTTCTTATACACAGGTCCGTATTTGGGATCGAGATTTGTAATAAGTAATCTCACTTATAACGCCTAATAGAAACAGAACTCAAAAATTTTACAGAAACGGTACAACCTGTATTTTTCATTCATTTTCAAATGTTATCTTTTTCCTGTGTAAAGTAAATAGAGCGCTAAAACCGAATAACTTTTCCCCGTCATATGATAGACAAGAACACTTTGATCTGGATATCATATCTGGCTGATTAGGTAGGTACTGAAGCTACTAAAAGCCTCAAAGGGTTTCATTTGTGACATCTTGTCATAGAGGTTTCTCTTAAACGGCTCTGAACTTGTATGACTCTCAAGACCCTCAATACATACTATAAATAATTAAAGTCACTTTTTGCGTTTCTCTGTCATTGGCACCGCTAACTTCTCCTAAAATACGCAACATGCAGTTCTTTTCATTAGATAGTTTTGTATATAAGATCCTATTAAATTCACTGCAAATATTTTCAGGGTACGTTCTACTCGTGAAACTGAACAACAATTCTTCGTAAATTTTTTCCGAAATAGGGAAAATTTGGACCTCCCATACAAACTGACACATGTTTTGGAAATTTTTGTATGGGAGGTCCAAAACATTTTTCATATTTCGAAAAAACGTTACTAATAAAAGTTGTTCAGTTTCATGAGTAGAAAATACCCTGAAAATATTTACAGTTAATTTAATAGGATCATAAATTGACACGATATCATTGATAACTTAATTCCCTTGATATCCAAGTACAGTCCTGTGTTTGTGTTTCTAAGCCCCGCCTTTACGTATTCAAAGAGAAAATGGAAACGAATGAGACAATAGACAACGATTTATTCCTAAAACGCCTCAGAAATCTTTAATTTTCTGCGCTATAATGATTTTTTAAAGATATTGATACAAAGGTTCAAATAAATAATCGGTAAACCTTAATTTTTGGTTTAATTAATAACATGCTTTTTTCCAATTCAGTGCGATAGAAAATCATACGAGTATATAAGGTCAACTGGACTGCCCACAAAAAAAGGAGTGTAATGTTTTTAGCGTTCATGTATGTATGTATGTGCGTTTCTTTAAACCACTGTTACTCTTTAACCACTGAACAGATTCGATTGGGAATTGTGTGAGAAGAATCCTTACATTATCCCGATTGTCATAGGCTATGTTTTGCATAGGAAAATTGTTTTTCCACAAAGCGAGCTTGTTTTAAAACTATAAAATTATTACGGCTGTAAACGCTCTATCTTCTCCACAAGTGATAAAGGCGTGATATATGTATGTATGTGCTATTGTATCCGATGTATTGATTTCAAAGCTCCTCCTCACGTCTGTTGAGGAATGATCTACTGCTGTCAGAGATTAATGATCGCAAGTCAAATTAGTCGGTCCGCCCTTACTAAATTCATGAATATCGTGAGTATTTTGGTTTAAGATATTGAACACACACAGTCATATTCTTATAGCAGTCCGCTGCTTTACCTCAACACAATACAAGTTCTTTCTTATTAAGTACACAAGGCTTAAAAATTACATACTTAATAGTTTTGATCTACGTTTCACTATTTCTAAACATTCTAACGTATCCACTACAGGCATGAACTTTAAATCCAAGCAAACTGAAAATGAAAGAATGCCTTGGATTTGATGCACATTCCACTCAGTATTTCTAAACCATTTTATTCCGCACATATAAGTACTTGTTGCTGTAACCCAACCCCGGGATGCTCGTGCCTGCATCAACAACGTCTGATTGCCGTGTGGTGCCGGCTTAGAATAGCATCACCCCATATCTTTCCCGTTGGTGTTTTAAGAAAAGACTGAAGGATTTGAGAGTTTATGTGTATTGCAATTTTAGGCGACAACCTGTCACTATGGAGGTATACACACAGTCTTATAAATGACAATGGCAACAAAACGAGCTCTACGTCGTAGGCAAACACTACGACTTAGCCCAAAAAGACTGACAATCAGCAGCACTTCGCATCATCTATTTAATGGATCAATTTTAACTGGTTCCTCTAAGTTACTTCAAGGCGAACCAGAATATGTTGATCCCAATTGTATCAGAACAAAATCAATAGACTTGTATCCCCACGGGAGGGCGCTCGTGTCCGCATCAAATTAAGTCGTGTTGCGTCCGATTGAGAATCACTCGCGTAGTCAACAGCTACGATCAAACTCTACGTCGTAGGCAACCGCTACGACTTTTATATCTCAAGCCTGACGGCCAGCAATTACATCGCATCATCTATTTAATGGATCAATTTTAACTGCTTCCTCTTAGTAACTGTAAGAAGAACCAGAATAAGCTGATCCCTGTTTTATCAGTTCACAATCAATAACCCTTGTGGAGTAGTCCCGCGGGAGGGCGCTCGTGTCCGCATCAATTAAGTCGTGCTTTGTCTGATTGAGAATTACCCACGTAGTCAACTGCTACGATCAAGCTCTACGTCGTAGGCAACCGCTACACCTTTTTTATCTCAAGACTGACAACCAGCAGCACAGTATCTATTTAATGGATCAATTTTAACTGGTTCCTCTTAGTAACTGTAAAAAGAACCATGATAAGCTGATCTGTTTTATCCTGTAGAATAGTCCCGCGGGAGGGCGCTCGTGTCCGCATCAATTAAGTCGTGCTGCGTCCGATTGAGAATCGCCTGCGTAATCAACTGCTACGAACAAGCTCTACGTCGTAGGCAACCGCTACGACCTTTGTATCTCAAAACTGACGGAAAGCAGTTGCACTTGCTTTGCATCGACTACTTATACTTTAAGAGATAACTAAAACTGGTTTCTCTTAGTAACTGTAAGAGAACCAGTCTAAGCTTATCCCTGCATTATCATATCACAATCAATAACCCTTGTGGAGAAGCCCCATGGGAGAACGCTCGTGTCCGCATCAATTAAGTCGTGCTACGTCCGATTGAGAATCACCCGCGTAGTCAACAGCTACGATCAAGCTCTACGTCGTAGCTATATGCTACGATATTGTAACTCACATTTTGTAATAGACCGACGGCCAGATAGTAAGAAAGTATAATAGTTGGAGAGCCCAGGGGGTAAGTGGCTATCTCATAAGGTACCACGATAGGTTAGGTTTGGATCGTTAACCAAGACTTAAACAAGTCGTATGACCCAGGTCTGCCAGAGCCAATCCTGCCGAAACATAAAAATAATCGATATTTTTTAGAGTCATTTTTTCCTAAAAAATATGTCATAAGGTACCACAATGAAAGTGCTGGCATCAGTTAACCATCGAAAAATTATGTAAAAAAAGCTTGGTCTGCCACTGCGCACCCTGCCGGAAGTGCTTGCCAGACCTCTCCAAAGATGCCCTTCCGACACCCCTAAACTATCTCATCGGGTACCACGACGCGACCACCACAACATAATAGCCAAGATCACTCTGACAATAGATCACAAGGTCTGCCAGGCCTAAACTTGCCGCATCCTTGTGTTTCAGACATTTGAAGTTGTAGGTCCAGTGTATGAAAAATGACCTATATCTTTTTCCCCCGTGTTTGATTTTGATGGTGCCTTAATACGAAATGCTCTCCATAATGAGGAGCTTCGAGTCATATAGAACAGTTGGGTGGAGGGTTTCAGTATTGAACGCAATCCTGTCAAAAAGTTTGAAATTGAGGTTTGGTCTATGAAAACTGGCCTATATCTTATTCCCCCCGGGTTTGATTTTGATGGCGCCTTAATATGAAATGGAGGATTGTGCACAGAACAGAGACCTTCTATCCAATTGACCTATACAAATCGAATCTCCTAATCATTACAAGCATTTCATACCAAGGCACCATCAAAATCAAACCAGTGGGGGAAAAGATATACCTAGGCCAGTTTTCATACACTTTACCTACAATTTCACACTTTTTGACAGGATTGTGTACAAAACAGAGACCCTCTTCCTCACTGACCTATATGACTCAAAGCTCCTAGTTATGGAGAGCATTTCATATTAAGGCGCCATCAAAATCAAACCCGGGGGAAATAAGATATAGGCCAGTTTTCATAGACCAAACCTCCATTTCAAACTTTTTGACAGGATTGCGTTCAATACTGAAACCCTCCACCCAACTGTCCTATATGACTCGAAGCTCCTCATTATGGAGAGCATTTCGTATTAAGGCACCATCAAAATCAAACACGGGGGGAAAAAGATATAGGTCATTTTTCATACACTGGACCTACAACTTCAAATGTCTGAAACACTAGGATGCGGCAAGTTTAGGCCTGGCAGACCTTGTGATCTATTGTCAGAGTGATCTTGGCTATTATGTTGTGGTGGTCGCGTCGTGGTACCCGATGAGATAGTTTAGGGGTGTCGGAAGGGCATCTTTGGAGAGGTCTGGCAAGCACTTCCAGCAGGGTGCGCAGTGGCAGACCAAGCTTTTTTTACATAATTTTTCAATGGTTAACTGATGCCAGCACTTTCATTGTGGTACCTTATGACATATTTTTTATGAAAAAATGACTCTGAAAAATATCGATTATTTTTATGTTTCGGCAGGATTGGCTCTGGCAGATCTGGGTCATACGACTTGTTTAAGTCTTGGTTAACGATCCAAACCTAGCCTATCGTGGTACCTTATGAGATAGCCACTTACCCCCTGGGCTCTCCAACTATAACATACATAACCATAACCATAACAGCCACAACAGTCCTGCTGGAAATGGACCTCCCTTATCGGGGGGTATTGCCATACTCACCAAGCTTGACAGGCCGATTTACAGGGAACGCTGCTGCCCGTTCCCTGGATGATAATCCCTTACTAAGTCGCTTTTTACGACACCTACAGGAAAGATATGAGGTAATGTTATTCTAAACCGGCATTACACGGCAATTATTCCTTATATTTTTATTAATAACGCCTGAAGTGTGATGAATGAGCGATACTACTCGTCAGTAAGTATATTAAATCAAAGCTCACTCACACAACAGTATATGCGTTGTTTAAGTGTGTTTGTATGTCGATGTCCCGCCGAGTCCTAGAACCATGATTGATGGCAGGTCACCATATAAGTCTCAAACTACCAAGTGTGTCATAGAGTCGACAGGCTGACAACCTGTCACTATGGTGATACACAGTCATCTGAATGACTCTCAAAGTTTTGTCAGATGTGGTATGATTGGCCATTTTTACAGCCGTTTACGCCCTGTCTACCCTGCAAGGGATATAGGCGTGATATATGTATGTATGACCTAAATAAATTTAAATAAAAGGGCATTGGCCCCTGTCTTTCGCTACTATTAGCAACAGTTTGTGTAACAGGTGATGAGGAGGCAATGGCCTTTAATACAGATTCATTATGCTCCCTACCTTCAGCCACAACAGTCCACTGCTGGACATGGGCCTCCCCCTAACGGGGGATATTGCCATACTCACCACGCTTGGCAGGCGGATTGGCGAGCGCAGTGCAAGATGTTTAATCCATAGGGAACGCTGCTGCCCACTCCCTGGAGAATTAACCCTAAGTCGCTTTTTACGACACCCACGAGTAGAATTGGAGTGATGCTATTCTAAGCCGGCATCACGCGGCATTATGCTCATTGGAAGTATATTAAATCAGAGCTCACTGTTGGCTAAATGTGTTTGTATGTCGATGTCCCGCCGAGTCCTAGAACCATGATTGATGTCATGTCACCACATAAGTCTCAAACTACCAAGTGTTTTATAGAGTTGACAAGCTGGCAACCTGTCACTATGGTGATACACAGTCATCTGAATGACTGTCAAAGTTTTGCCAGCTGTGGTATTTTGTGCTGTATTAAAGGCCGTTTACGCCATGTCTACCCTGCAAGGGATATAGGCATGAAATATGTATGTATGACCTAAATAAATTTAAATAAAAGGGCATTGGCCCCTGTCTTTCGCTACTATTTGCAACAGCTTGTGTAACAAGTGATAAGGAGTCAATGGCCTTTAATACAGATTCATTATGCTCATTGGAAGTATATTAAATCAGAGCTCACTGTTGGCTAAGTGTGTTTGTATGTCGATGTCCCGCCGAGTCCTAGAACATGATTGATGTCAGGTCACCGGTCTCCACTCACGCCCCGTGGGGCTACAAAACCACAAAGTAAGTACTGGCTGGCACCAATCCAGAGAGTCGGCTTCAAGCAAACGTCGGTATACTCACACAGACAAACACGCGCCGTCGTTTACGCGCAATGTCGAACCGGCTAGTAGCGAGTGTCAACAGCGTTTGGTGCGGGCGGACTTCAAAATTACAACTCGCAAGTGCCAATATATTTGTATACTATGTTATTAGTGTACGTTTGATATAATGTAAGTATTGTACCTAAGTATGTTTGACCCAGGTACGGCATGTTAAAAATTCAGAAAAAGAAAGTAGCAACCCTAGAGCGTAGGCATAAATGATCAGAAGAAGGAGCGAGCTCTCCTTCTGTGAATTCTCTATTTTGTGACACTACTCCGTTATTGATTGTGTGTTTATGAAGATGTAGAGTACAGTGTTGACCGCTCTCTCAGTATATACTAGTGGAACAATTTAAACCATTATGAACAGTTGCGTTGAGACCGTTATGAAAAGGCACTTTGCGGTGTGATGCTAGATTAGAATAGCAATTTTAGGCGACAGACTGACAATGTGACATTGTGGTTATACTTAGTCGTCTGATTGATGAAAGGCCTTGCGCCGTCGTTGTATGAAAGTGTATGGCGCCATGTTCAAGGAGTGCGATAGACGTGTGCGGCCGTGCGCCATACACTTTCATACTACAACTACAGCCGCATGGCCGCACATGATAAACTTGCGCCTTTCATCAAATGTTGTTCGAACAAATAATCAACTATCCTTAACCAATAATTTTCATGCAATAAAATAGGTAAGCTCTCGGTAGAAGCCTTTGAAAAAAAACTGCAAAGTCTGAGCTATTATAAAAGTTGTCCAACTTTAGAACTGGCCGGTGCAGCGCAAACGGCAGAGAACATTTTACAACCAACTTCCAATATGTTCGGCCTAGGGTTTCCGGATACGGCACAAGTCATAAGAAAGTCATCGACTCGATGGAAGAATCACACTTGAATTGCACTGCGCATTTTTGCATCAATAAAGTCTGTCTAATGAAAGGGAATTTCATACTCCCCATACTGAAAACGGACGTTGACGCATGAGCTTGCGTTGTTCGATGCGCCTGTCGAACGGTGTCTTCATATGCGTTTTGCAGACAACGCTAGCTCAGGTATGGTTTTTGGTATGGGTTATTCGCGTTGATAAAATCGCACAGCAATGTACGTTGAGAAAAGCATGATTCCAGCCTAAAAATTGTTCAACTTCAGAACTGGCCGGTGCAGCGCAAACGGTAGAGAGCAACCAACTTCCAATATGTTCGGCCTAGGGCTTCCGGATCCGGCACAAGTCATAAGAAAGACATCGACTCGATGGAAGAATCAAAAGAATGAGGCAGTTCCTACATCACTGCACATTTTTAGAGCATCAATAAAGTCTGTCAAATGCAAGAGAATTTCAACCTCCCCATACTAAAAACAGACGATGAAATAAACGTTACAGAGGCAGATGCGAACGCAAGTACTTACGTTTTTCCTTGCATCTGACAGACGCATGCGTAAGCGATGCGCTAATGATGCGTAGCAACGGACGTAACTTGGCGGAACCACTATACTATACTATAACATCCACAATACAGTCCACTGCTGAACATGGGCCTCCCCTTACTTGGGGGGTATTTGCCATACTCACCACGCTTGGCAGGCTGGTTGGTGAGCGCAATGCAAGATGTTGCAATGTGATTGCGAAATTCATCCAAGGATTGAACCCCTGGATGAATTTATCCCTTAGTCGCCTCTTAAGACCCCAGTAAGATAATTTGTATAATATTAGACCATACACTAATGTAGAAAGAGTTTCACGGATAATGGCTGAATGAGAGTTTCCGAATGTCGGTAAGAGATACCATCCGACTCGCACCGGCGAACAAAAGCAAGAAAAAAGGCAGGAAAGTCATACAAAATACTTACAAATGAGGTCGTGTCTTTTCTGTACCTTTGCTGGTATGATTTTAATACCATAAAATAAATTTATTGATACTATGGTAGAATTCAATACTCCTTATTTTTGAGGGGTCTTTTTATCACAAATTTGGGAAACGGCGCACTCAGTACTATGTCCGTCCAGTTCGTGCGCGACCTTCCCTAGGGGTGACAGACGTTGGGGAGGGAGATGTCAGCGGGTAGCGGGAGGTGTAGCGGGGAAGGGAGAAGCGCGCATCCGCGCCGCACGTCATATTAAAATGACGTGCTTCCTCGCCCCTCCACCGTCTGTACCCCGCAGGAAGGTCGCGCACGAACTTGTCGGACTATAGGGACAATTTTGGAATCTCCGAGGAACTCAAGTCAACTTAAAAGATTTGTTGCCACGATCGTCATAGTTCTTGGATTAGAATCATATGACGTTCTTGTAATTGTGCTGTTTTGATATAATTCTTTTATCTACTTTGAGATTTTTGACAGTAGCAACCCTGGCTATGTAACAAGTGACAATCATGAAAATCCTTTTTTGTGTTTTATACCTACTTGTTTAACATTTACGTAAACTCAGCCGTGAATAGCAATCGTTTGTTATATTTATCGTATACTACAAAGAAAAGAAAGGCTAACTAAGGCGGTCTTGTCGCTCAAGCAATTTCTTTCAAGCAACCTAATATAATATTTTTATCTTTCCTGTGAAGCAAGGCCTGGAATCGCCATTTATTAAACCAATATAAAACATATAATCGCATAAATTTTATATTTTCGAATATTATTTTCAACTCGTGGTAAAGGTGAATATCGAAGATCTTAGTAGTATTTAATCCCTAATGGTAACTAAGTCACCATTCTCGAGATTAAAGGAAACGCTGTTGGAATCTTATCTTAATCTACCAGTGCTACCACACTCAAACACAGTAGAATAAAATACAGTATGATAACTTGACAATGTCTTTCGTTTATTTCAACATCGAAGTGTTTATTCCAAGTGTGGTTAGGCAGGCTGAACCTACTGGTAGTACCTAAGTGTTTGAAAACACTAACACCAGAGTTCATCGGGTCATTAATGGACTTGGTATCCCATACGAAAACAGTTCAAAAGAGAAGATGTAAGGTGGACACATACGTCGATCGATGGCGATCTCTACAATAATTGAAGACGAACCTCACTTACAATAAGTTAAGCAAGAATTTAATTTTTGAACCCGTAAGTAATACAAAATTTTTTGTTCGGCTAAAACATCGAAGCCATATACGGTGACACCCAATTCCATTTACATTCATTTCGACTTATGATTTTTGCGGATACTTTTTGATGTCATTCTTTTTTAACCAATTGAAACCAGTTTATACTAATAATTCTTACATGTAATTTTTATTTTTTACACTCGTTCACCTGAATTGAACATTTATTTCATTTCGTCTATAAACGGAGGTATATACATAACATACAAAGAAACGGCTTAATCTTTTGCGGGGTATTTTAAGCTAATTGTTTTAAAACTTATATACCGTTTTGTTTCTACTGTGGCTGTTTAGTTTTCGTATAAAATGGGCGCGCGGTGCTGGCAACACTGCCCTGTCATTCACGTCCTCTGCCGTCGCTCGCTTGGTTGATGCGAATTGTAATTATAAATGGTGTAATTTAGTGTGCTTTCGGTGTTCTCGTGTGGTTTTCCCTGTTCGGTGGGGAAGAGAACCAAGTGTATTTGGTTCCGGCGCTTTGATTGTCAGTCGGTTCGATAACCACGCGGCCGTCGGAAAAAAATAACCTTACTTTTAGTCACCCGCGCGTCCAGTGTCCTTTGGTTCGCGTATTGTACAGTAAAACGTGTTGCTGTCGCGAGCAGTGGTGTGCGGGAGAAATCTTTGTTACTGTGTGTTAAACATTGTTTGATGTCGAACTATGAACAATAGTACTCAAGTGCTTGTGAAACTTGTTGGACGGAGTACCACGCGAGCTGGTGCCCGGGTACAGTAAGTCTAGTACCTAAGTCCCAATCCAAAAGTCTTCCTCAAACCTGATACCTATTTTTCCTGTCAAAAACTAGACTTACAAGGAAACGACGGCGTCATCGTTCGCTCGGTAAGCAATTGTTGCTGGGCCCTGTTTAAGTAGATTTTGGACACAAGAATTTCTCGGCCGGAAACTTTCCGGAACAAAATTCTCTCATTAAATTTATTTTATTTAGCTATAGTAAAGAGCACTACGAATCGTAGTCAAATGTTGTTCGAGGCTGATCGACCATTTAGTTTTAGATTTTAAGATAACTTTAATTTGCTTCCACTGCGCTAAGATCAGCTTCGGAATCAAACATTTTTGGTAGCAGAGCGTGGTTGCTTTATTGCAACATAGTTAGCCGTAATTTAGTATTAAGCGTGTTTTTATATTACCCACATATTTTATTAATTTTGGAAAATATTGTTTCGGTTTTTTTGTGACTGTATTGTTTGCCTAGTGAACGGTACCTTATCGGTAAGGTCTAGGCCAGTCAACTAACATTTATTTTGTGGTATTTGTTTATTGGTTTTCGTTTTATTAAGTCGAGTGTGTAAAAGTTGGTACCATGGCTCCTCGATCGCCAGGTATAAGGCTGCTATAAAGACAGAATTAAGGTGGTTTACTACCACAGCGGCAATGATCGGCCGCGAGGACCGGGAGGACGCGCTCTTGAAAAGTGCACTACAGGCAGATGAACGGGTTCGGGTTGTGTCGGAACACCTCACAGAGTGCCTCATGCTCCTTGAGGAAGCTCCTAACCCTGAAGATAAGGAGCTGGTTGAGGGCGATGTAAGCCAGTGCTTGGAGCTGGCACAGGACATTGCGCAGGCAGCTGCGGACATATCTAGGCGACGTGACGGAAAGGAAAAGCCATTCCGTGGTAAAGTGGGACAAGGATTACAGGTGCCTCTTCCGCCTGTTACGGTTCCAGTCTTTGCAGGCGATTACGCCGACTGGCCGGCGTTTGAGGACCTGTATAGCAGTGTGGTCCACACACGGACGGACATAACGCCGGCGTACAAGATGGCTCAGCTGACGTCCAGGCTACATGGAGAGCCTCATGAATTGCTGACGCATTTGGCTGTCTCGGATAACAATTATGAGGTGGCGTGGAAGATCCTTACCGACCGGTATCGAAACAAGCGCCTGATTGTAGACAGGCTGTTAGACCAGTGGCTGTCAATACCAACCATAACGCGAGGTACGGACCTCCGCGAGAAAATCTTCCACCCAGTCAGTGTCGCGGTCAGCGCACTAGAGCGACAGGGTTTGCCAGTGGCGGGCTACGGTTATATCTTGGTCCACACAGTGCTTCGCCGCCTGCCGAGCGAAATGGTCGCTCGATTCGAGCAGCTCCATGGGGCAAGTCCTCGGACCACCTCCCGACCTACGAGGATCTGAAGTCGTTCCTCGAGGCCGAAAGCAGGCGAGTGGACGTCCAGGCTGGTGAAGCCCCACGCAAGGAGACCTCTGCCCTCGCCACCCGGAACGGCCGGGTGCACCGGCGCGAGGAGGCAACAGTAGGCAACCCAGGCGGTACAACACCGCATTGGAATCAGGGTGTGCCTACTGCAGGGAGACAGGCCACGGGGTGGCAGCGTGTCAGGAGTTTGCTGCGCAGCGGATTCAGAGGAGACGGGGTGTGGCACAGCAGAGGCGTTGGTGTTTTCGGTGCCTGGGGCCGCATCAGGTGCGAGTGCCCTTCAAGCACCAACTGTAGGTACTGCCAGGGTGCACACCATCCGCTGCTCTGCATGAATCGCTCCGGAGGCGCCGGGGCAGCGCTGGATCGGATCAGCGAAGGAGCCTGCCCACCAAGGGAGGGAGCAACGCTCCCACCCTCCAAGGAGGAGCCCACCTCCGCATCGGTCACAGGGACAGGCAGGGGAACGTCAACAGACGGAGCCCACTTACCCAAGGACGTGGGGACGATCTCCACCACGGCAGCAGGTGCCGGATTGGGGAAGAGCGGCACAGGAACGTGGCCAAGGACACCCATCCCAGGTACGGGATTCAACGGGCGGGTGTCAGGGGAGCACTAGGCAGCCACCAGGGTACATGCAGTATTCTGCGGGCTTGAGCCACCTGGTTGGGTCTCAAGACCCACGCATGCCTCCGCCTATGCCTGAGTACCCGCGGCTACAGGCGCAACCTCGGTACGGACGTTTGCCGTCGGGGTACTATAGAACTCCAGCCATGGCCTTTATGGGCAGACCTCCCTACCAGCAGGAGTGGGACCCATACACAGGTTTGGGTAGTGAGGATACCCCGCGGGACGCGGCCTCACCGCGTTTAGATTCCCGCTAGGTAATCGCCGCCTACTCATCAGCTTCGGCTCCCGTCCAATCACGGTACTTTTGCCAACGGCTAAGATTTGGGTATGGGGATACGGTGGCCGGACCATTCAAGTAAGAGCCCTACTGGATACAGGGGCTCAGGGATGTATTGTATCGAGTAAGCTGGTGAGTAGGCTAGGCCTAAATGTACGGCCAAGTGAGGATGAAGCTGTAGGCATCGGGGCCTAAATGTGCCTGACATTCGGGGTCAGACGAACTTTGAGTTCGCATTAGGTAGCACATGTACAGGGGTCAGCTATCAAGTCTCAGCCGTGGTGCTGGATGAAGTGGTTGGGAAACTCCTCAGGTTAGGTTACCACCAACGGTACGAGGGTTAACCACAGGGTTGGAGTTAGCTGATCCTGATTTTGATACTCCTGGTACGGTGGACGTACTTCTCGGGTCAGACGTCCTCGGAGATTATGGTGCGGTAGGAAGAAGGTACTCCAGGAAGCTGGTTTGGTGGCCGTAGATACCACAGGGGTATGTTGTTTTCGGCCCAGTTTGGAGACCTCAGGACCTACCAGAAGGGGATACGGTCCTCTATGGTAGTGTGCTGTCAGAGGTGCTGCAGAGGTTTTGGGAGTCTGAAGAGCGCCCACGGCGGACAGACGGAAGCCAGAGGATGACGAGTGCGAGTTGTTCTATCAATACAACACTGCGAGATGCCCGTCAGGCAGATTCGTGACCAGGCTACCTTTTCTCCCAAACCGCCCCGCTTTAGGTAGTTCGCGACAGCTCGCGGAACGGAGACTACTCGGAATGGAGCGGAAGATGAGGCGAGACCCAGCACTTCGGCAGAAGTATATAGAATTCATGCGGGAATATATTCAATTGGGCCACATGTCGGTGTCCAGCCTGGATTGGAGGTGTGTCGAGCATTATTACATTCCACACCTGGCTGTCTTGAAGTCACCTGAGGCGAAAATACGGGTGGTGTTTGACGGTTCTGCTCCTACCTCGAATGGTGTGTCTGTGAACCAATGTTTGCACGCGGGTCCTAAATTGAACCGGGACATTGTGGACATTCTCACAGACTTTCGGTTACACCAGGTAGCGTTCGTCGCAGACGTCAAAATGATGTTTCGCCAAACCATGATACATCCGGATGACCGTCGGTATCAGCTGATTTTGTGGCGTGAGAGCCCAGATGAGCCGATGGTCACATACGAACTTAACACGGTGACGTATGGACTTAAGCCAAGTCCGTATTTGGCAGTACGTACGCTGCGAGAGTTGGCCGCACAGGAAAGGGTAAGATACCCTCGAGCCGCAGCAGTACTGGATCGCGACGTCTACGTGGACGATGTCTGCACGGGTGCTGATAGCGTGGAGCAGGCGCTAATTCTACGAGACGAGCTGATCGCGATCATGGGTTCAGGAGGTTACGAGTTGCGGAAATGGTTGTCCAGTTGCCCAGAGCTCCTGGCTGGTTTGCCAGGCGAGTTCCATCAGGACCCGCACCTCTTTGAGAACCCGGACAATCCAAATACGTTGGGCATCCTCGGGGTGCAATATAGGCCAACGCATGACGTATTCACGTACAAGATCGAGCCCGACCTTTGGAGAAAACTTGGACTAAGCGGTCGGTACTGTCGACAATCGCTAGAACGTTCGATCCTAACGGATGGATCGCCCCGGTTACGTTCATGGCGAAGTGCTTTTACAAAGGTTGTGGCTAGCCAACTTAGGATGGGACGACCAACTCTCCGGAGAGTTGTTGAAGGATTGGCTCAAGTTTGTGACCACCCTACCAGGGATCGTGCACATCGCGATACCCCGCAAGTTAGTCCCATCGGTGGGATGTAAGGCTACCCTACATGGGTTTTGTGACGCCTCGGAGCGAGGGTACGCGGCAGCTGTATACCTTCGGACAGCAAGTTCAACGGGAACTGTGCACGTGCGTCTGGTTATGGCCAAAAGTAAGGTGGCACCAGTCAGAACTAGATGGACCATCCCCAAATTGGAATTGGCAGGGCAGCTCTTCTAGCGCGCTTGCTAAATCATGTAACCTGCAATCTGCGTGGTACCATCAACTTGGATGAAACGGTGTACGCGTGGACTGACAGTCGGATAGTTCTGTGTTGGTTGCAGACGTCGGTACATACACTTGAGGTTTTCGTGGCAAATCGGGTGTCACAGATTACGGGGTCGGAAACTCCGTTAGTGTGGAGGCACGTACCGGGAGAATGGAACCCAGCGGACTGCGCTTCGCGCGGGTGCAGGGCACCTGATTTGGTGAGTCACCCACTGTGGTGGGGACCTCAATGGCTGACTGAGTCGCCGCAGGAATGGCCATTCAACGAGTGCAGGGCGCCGCTTGGGCCACCTGATCGAGGTTTGCGAGTGAACGTGGGGCAACTCGTACCGAAGCCTAACCCAGCCTTCTTGCTGGAACGGTATAGCTCCCTCGACAAACTTCTTGGGGTGACAGGTTGGATCAAACGGTTCGTGAACAACTGCAGGAAGCCTCAAGCAGAACGGAACTTTACACCTGTCCTCTCGCCTGCGGAACGGAATGCGGCTCTATGCTCATTGGTTAGAGTCGTCCAGGCGGAACATTTTGAAGAGGAGGTCAGGCTGCTCAGGGATGGACGTGGAAAGCTGAAGGGAGGAATTGTGCGCCTCAACCCATTCCTGGATGAGCAAGGTATGCTCAGGGTTGGAGGCAGACTTCGGAACGCTAGCCTGCCCTTCTCGGCTCGGCATCCACTGTTACTTCCAAAAGGGGACCCTTAGTTGAGCTCTTAGTCAGGGATCGTCATGAGAAAAACTCGCACGCGGGCTGTAATGCGCTATTGGCCATCCTACAGCGCGAGTTCTGGATCTTATCGGGACGACGAACGGTACGTAGCGTTGTGTTTAGGTGCTTGCCTTGTTACCGCTTGAAGGCAGCCACAATGCAGCCACAGATGGGAGATCTCCCACCGGACCGGGTGACGGAGGCCTGGACGTTTGCAGGTGTGGGAACGGATTTCGCAGGCCCTTTCATGGTGAAGGCATCACGCCTGCGGAACGCAAAGTCTATCAAGGCGTACTTGTGCGTGTTCGTGTGCCTAGCCACCAAGGCCGTCCACTTGGAGCTCGTGGCCGACCTTTCTACGGAGGCCTTTTGGCAGCGCTGGAGAGATTTACGTCGCGACGAGGGCGACCAGCGCTGATCAGGTCGGATTGTGGTACCAACTTTAAGGGTGCTGATCGGTGTATGAAGGAAATTGTAACGTTCTTAAGGGAGAACGAAGAAGCCATCAGCACGGGCCTCTCCCGTCAGGGCATTACTTGGGTGTTCGATCCACCAGCGTGCCCTCACTGGGGTGGTATTTTTGAAGCGGTTGTAAAGTCCGCTAAGACGCATTTGTTGCGCGTTGTAGGGTTAACAATTTTGACTTTCGAGGAGCTGGCGACCGTGTTTTGTAAAATTGAGGCTGTACTCAATTCGCGTCCTTTGTGTCCGCTCAGCTCAGACCCAAATGATTTAGAGGCCCTGACGCCAGGGCATTTCTTAATTGGCCGCCCACTTAACGCCTTGCCGGAATATCCCTATACGGAGGTGAATAGCAATCGTTTGTCGCGTTATCAGTTGTTGCAGCAAATGACTCAAAACTTTTGGAAGCGTTGGTCGCTTGAGTACTTGCACATTCTGCAGCAACGCCTTAAGTGGACGGACAGGACTGAACCCCCCTGCATTGGGGATCTCGTTCTGGTTAAGGATGTCAACCTACCGCCACTGCGTTGGCGCCGGGGCGCATTCTCAACCTGTTTCCGGTAGTGATGGCACTCCTCGAGTTGCAGAAGTTCAGGTGGGGATTCAGTCCTTAAGCGAGCAGTAGCTACATTATCACGCCTGCCATGCATAGAGCGGACCGATGGGTCGGTCCGGGGCGGGTGAATGTTTAGTTTTCGTATAAAATGGGCGCGCGGTGCTGGCAACACTGCCCTGTCATTCACGTCCTCTGCCGTCGCTCGCTTGGTTGATGCGAATTGTAATTATAAATGGTGTAATTTAGTGTGCTTTCGGTGTTCTCGTGTGGTTTTCCCTGTTCGGTGGGGAAGAGAACCAAGTGTATTTGGTTCCGGCGCTTTGATTGTCAGTCGGTTCGATAACCACGCGGCCGTCGGAAAAAATAACCTTACTTTTAGTCACCCGCGCGTCCAGTGTCCTTTGGTTCGCGTATTGTACAGTAAAACGTGTTGCTGTCGCGAGCAGTGGTGTGGGAGAAATCTTTGTTACTGTGTGTTAAACATTGTTTGATGTCGAACTATGAACAATAGTACTCAAGTGCTTGTGAAACTTGTTGGACGGAGTACCACGCGAGCTGGTGCCCGGGTACAGTAAGTCTAGTACCTAAGTCCCAATCCAAAAGTCTTCCTCAAACCTGATACCTATTTTTCCTGTCAAAAACTAGACTTACAAGGAAACGACGGCGTCATCGTTCGCTCGGTAAGCAATTGTTGCTGGGCCCTGTTTAAGTAGATTTTGGACACAAGAATTTCTCGGCCGGAAACTTTCCGGAACAAAATTCTCTCATTAAATTTATTTTATTTAGCTATAGTAAAGAGCACTACGAATCGTAGTCAAATGTTGTTCCGAGGCTGATCGACCATTTAGTTTTAGATTTTAAGATAACTTTAATTTGCTTCCACTGCGCTAAGATCAGCTTCGGAATCAAACAGTGGCTAAAGAATGTTGGAAACTGTAAGATTGTCTCAGCTTTGAACTTTCTAGTGCAAGTTTCTTGAACTCGGAACGATTCGCTTTCCTCCTTTTGTTGTAAAAACTGGCGTCTTGAATGTATGGCGTTTCCCCAAGGAATGTAATATTTTCAACAAGAGATTTATTTAATCGTTTTTTATCTTGCCGTGTGGTGTCTTAGAATAGCATCAACCCTTATCTTTCCCGTGGGTGTCGAAAGAACCGACTAAGGTATTCAAGAGTTGATGTGTATTGCAATTTTAGGCGACAGAATGACAACCTATCACTATGGTGATACAAAAACTTCTGAGTGCCTCTCAAACTTTAGTCAGATACCTATAGTGTAAATGGCCGCTTGTTATAGCCATTTTATGTATTTTACTTCCAAAATCCAGTCTTAAACAATGATTTATTATTTAAAAATAACAAGTTTTACAACTTGGTTTTGATGTTATGAAAATAAGCAGCGGAAAATGTACGGAACAAATCTAATTTACTTGTTGCAAAGTTAGTACCTCTTCAGTTAAAGATGTGCAAAGATTCAGCCAAGTATTTTTATGGATTCAGCAATTTTCGACCGTTGTACAGGAATGGCTTCATTGCGATTTTTTTCTTTGAGAATATTGTTATTAAAGTATTTTTAAGGAAAAGTATTCCTATTATCACCAGCTGTTTGTAAGTTTTCGCTATCGATCACTAGTAAAATCTCATAGTGGGTGTCGTAATAATAAGCGATTAAGGAATTTGAGTTAATGTTTCAATTTTAGCCGTCTTTTGCAGGCTGACAGCCTGTCACTATGGTGATGCACAGTCTTCTGAATGACGTTCAATCTATTGTCAAACGTAGTGTAAATGGACATGTTTGCCTACCCTGCAAGGGATATAGGCGTGATATATGTATTTACCCTTATTTGTGGTGTATGAAAACGTCGCGCAAAAATATCGCACATCGCTGCGTCGATGGAAGCATTTATTTTGTCAAAAAAAAATTACATAAATTATAATTTTGTATGAGAATAATGTCAAAATTCGTATTGTCCCAACGCATGGGTTACGCAGTGCAAAAATAACGTCGAAATGCACGTTATATGTGTAAAGCGCCAGAATTTGATCCCAAATTCCTAACGTATGGCGACAAGTTCAAAATACCTTGATGTAAAATAATATTCAAATATTTTTCAGCTTGAGTAGTTCCATTTCCATTTAAAATCCCATTCGATTCACAATTCTCATTTGGAAATGCATCTCGAAGTTAATTAGACAAATAGCGACAAAAGTCGGCTCCTTCTGGCGTAGTTCCAGGCACTAGCCATAGACCAAATAATAAGTGTAAATAGAGCTTTGGGAACTAAATAATGTAGACGGTTTTATAAATGCAGGTTGATGTTATTAAAAGCTATCGCAAAGAAAATTAGGTTCAACAGAAAATGGTTTCCTTTGGCCTTTCTTTTGTTTTGTATTCTGCGGATGTTTTTTTAGCGGACTATAAGAGACAGTGCACAGAAAACTTTGCAGGCAGCCCTTTCGGATGATGACGATCCCATCACATTAGCAGCCGCTGCAGCCATTGCGAGTAGATCATACTCCACAAGCTCTTCAAGAAACCGCCGTCCGCCGAAACTTAGCAACGTTTTCCAGGCAAAAAATATTTGACTTCCTATACAAGTTCAATTGATGTTGTATGCGAGGCCAAAAAATATCTCTTTCCGAATGTTAGCTCTATATATATAGGAAAAGTTCAGTTTCCTCGTCCCCTTTATTTACTCTAAGATCGTCCTTTAAATTCTATCAAAATGGATGATAAAAAATGTTTTTACTGTTATGTTCACGTCGCAAAATGTTGCAACATGAGTCATGACATGGATCTTGTCAGCCTCACTTCTTTACCAACAATGTTCTATCGTAACTTTTTTAGGTCTCTGATATCTAGTACGTTCTCAGTAGATGTTATCGGCGAAAGGTTGCGCATTTACATTATGCATTGGTTTGGCACATTATATTCTCAGTATTATGTCATTGGTACAATACATATGTATACTGTATTAGTGGAGCCTGTCTAAACTATTACCGACAAGGCTGCTTCACTTGTTTACATACTGAGTTCCGTCCCAACTTTTTTATTTGATCACAAGAATCTAGTACGTTCTCAGTAGATGTTATCGGCGAAAGGTTGCGCATTTACATTATGCATTCGTGCCGGCCCCGATAACGCGTGAAATATGGCCGCAATTGCGTTTTAGCATACGGTAGGCAGGTTTAAGAGGGCGTAATTTGGGGTGCACGTAAGTATGTTACGGGATTGTTTTAAGGTGAAATTTCTATGGCGTGGCGGTAAACATTAACGTGTATGTGGGTGTTTAGGCAAATATTATGAGTAATTTCTTTGAAAAATAGAACGTCAGTCCTTTGCTTAATTTTTAGAGTAGGTACTTGTTCTAAGTGTTTAGAAACCTCAATGATTTTCCTTCCGCTTTGTAAGAATTCGTACAAATTGTCAATTTCGTCTCGATTCTGTATAGATAAAACGCAGTTGCAAAAAAGCCCGTCCGACGCTACATGACAAAAAGGGTCTAAAAATCTTTGATGTCTTTATGTCTCCACATGCGTTCTGTCTGACGCGGTATATCCCATAGACAAATGAAACAGAATGACATTTTGGTGCTCTGTGGTATATCCGTATTATATAATATATAAAATATTAGCTGCCCGTCAGCGGTTTCACCCGCTGCAGCCTATTATTCCACGGAAAAAAAGCATTATTCGCCAAGAGATGTCGCTGTTAGTTTTCGGCGAAAACGTTTAAAAGGCGAATCGGCTCAGTCACGCCACCTATTTCAAAAATATTGGAAAATGCGTGATCCCGTAGGAATGAGACATTTTTTCGTGGTAAAAAGTATCCTATGTGTTATTCCAGATGCTCTTTTATATTTCTGCAAAGTTTCATGTTAATCTAATCAGCCGTTTTTGCGTGATGTCGTAACAAACACACACACAAACACCCGCCTTTATAATATTAGTAGGAAGTAGGATATAGGCTGTAGAACTTTTCAAATAAGCAAGCAACTGAAAACGCACGTTGTCACATAAACAATCAACATGCGAACAAAGAAGGCCTGTAACAGAAGCACGAGTCGCCTACCGAGTAGGCACGAGTAGGCAGCGCGGCTCAACTTTCAAATTGATTCGGCAACTTCTTCCGCATACTATTCGCAGGCGTTACCATCGGCTCTTTTAGTTTATTAAATCCGTAGGTATGTTTGGTCGGAATTAAATTGGCATATCTACCTATTAGGACAATGACAGATATAGGTAGATAAAACAAGAACGTAATAAAATCTTTTACGTTAAAAATACCTACCTAGATAACACCGACAACCAGTTTAGTCTGGAGGCGATTGAGCAATTTGAGATTTTCTGTGCCACTCTCCTATAAATGGCTAAGACTGGTATCAATGGATTCCTTGTGCTCTACAGAACTCGGATATGCCTGTCTTAGTTAGAGAAAATGGTGCGTTTGACATCTGTGACGTCACAAAGATGGCCGCTAAGCGTTTTATGATTTTGTCAATATCTCAAGTTTTAGGACGTCGATTTTAGTGTTTGATATGTCATATAAAAGGTATTTATATTGTCTACAATTATTTCTTGAATACTTTCTACCTAAGTGTTGTGGTTCTAAAAATATTTACAAAAGTATGTGTTTTTTTGTCACAGTTGCACTTTATTAGGAAATGTGGCCTCTATACCTCAATTATGAGATACTTTGCGTGATACATTATTATTTAAAATTAAAGCCTGTATCATTACCTTTTCAAAAATATATGCAACACTGTTGTAAGAAACCAAACAAACGATTTATGACTATTACAATGAATCAAGTGCCTGCACCGCGAATGATTAAAGTGCGGCCCAGTGTTTTACGTTTTTGTTAATATCTCGCTTATAAGATATGGATTTCAATGTTTGATATGTCATATTAAAGGTATTTATATTGTCTACAATTACTTTTTACATACCTACTGCTTAAGTTTAGTGGTTTATGAAATATTGAAAGAAGTAAATGTTTGTTTTTTTATTTGTTTAATAGTTAACTAAAATTACAAAAGTAAATAAAGATACATGGGCGTAAATTCCTATAAAATAACCGGCCAAGAGTGTGTCAGACACGTTCACAAATAGGGTATCATAGTCAAAGTGTAACAGGTTTTTCAGCGTTACAAAATTAACTCTATTGCTGGTTTGTTTACAGCTGTAGGTATGGTTACCAACCGCAAATTGAAAAACTTAATTTTTTTTTAAACTTGAGTAGTACAGGCAGGATCTGTTATAGTTTTCATGGTAACTTCGGGTTGAGAACTATATTCCATATTTTTTTCAAATTTTTAGCGTTAATATCTACTTTAGCAGTAAGCTGGAACAAATATCTTATCTTTGAAAAGGTACGTCTAATGTACATTTTCAAAGCAAATATCTCAAGACAGAAACATTTTATTGAGTTTTCTTTTAATTATAATTCCCTTAGTTTAAAAAGACCTGTTCAATGATACCCTACTCAATATTTAAGGCAAAAAAATATTGCACCCCCTTCACACGTATGGTAGGGGGTCCAAAAAACATTTAATTTGATTTTTGATAAAATTTCTAAATTCGGGACAATACGATCTATCTTCACAGCAATTTTGATGTTGATAGGTATAAAACTGACAAAGTTATGAATGCGGGCCATACAAACAGACAGATAGACAGACAGACTTAACGAAATACCTAACAAGACAAACGTAGTAGTCTACGAAACCCTAAAAATGTTGAACGACTTTTTATCTTACCAATAACAAACATTGAAATCGATTTCTTAAAACTTGAGATATTAACAAAATCATAAACAGCTCAACCGCGTTTTTCATCATACGTGGAGCAGGCACTTGATTAACTCTCATAGTCATAAATCGTTTATTTGATTTTGTACAACAGTGTTATATATATTTTTGAAAAGATAATGTAACAGACTTTCATTTGAAATAATAATGTATCCGATAAAGTATCTCACAATTGAGTCCTAGTGGCCATATTTTCTAATAAAGTGCAACTGTGACCAGAAATAGCACATGGTTTTATAAATATTTTTTCAACCCCTACACTTAGGTAGTAGGTATCAAAGAAGTGATTGTAAACAATACAAATAAATTTTATATGACATATCAAACATTGAAATCTATTTCTTAAAACTTGAGATATTAACAAAATCATAAACCGCTCGACCACGTTTTTAATCATACGCGGAGCAGGCACTTCGTTTACTCTAATAGTCATAAATCGTGTATTTGATTTTGTACAACAATGTTATATATATTTTTGAAAAGGTAATGAAACAGACTTTCATTTGAATTAATATTGTATCAGATAAAGTATCTCACAATTGAGTCATAAAGGCCATATTTTCTAATAAAGCGCAACTGTGACGAGAAAAAACACATAGTTTTATAAATATTTTTTCAACCTCTACACTTAGGTAGTAGGTATTAAAAAGCGATTGTAGACAATATAAATACCTATAATATGACATATCAAACATTGAAACCGATTTCTTAAAACTTGAGATATTAACAAAATCATAAAACGCTCAACCGTGTTTTTAATCATTCATGAGAGCAGGCACTTTATTCACTGTAATAGTCATAAATCATTTATTTGATTTCGTACAACAGTGTTACATATATTTTTGGAAAGGTAATGAAACAAGCTTTTATTTGAAATAATAATGTATCAGGTAAAGCATCTCATAATTAAGTTATAGTGGCCATATTTTCTAATAAAGTGCAACTGTGACAAGACAAAGCACATACTTTTATAAATATTTTTACAACCCCTACACTTAGGTAGTAAGTATCAAAGAAGCGATTGTAGATAATAAAACCTTTTATATGACATATCAAACATTTAAATCGATGCCTTAAAACTTCAGATATTAACAAAAACATAAAACGGTCGGCCGCCATCTTTGTGACGTCACAGATGTCAAACGCACCAATTTTTTCAACTAAGACAGGCATATCCGAGTTCTGTAGAGCACAAGGAATCTATCGATACCAGTCTTAGCCATTTATAAGAGGGTGGCACAGAATTCAAGAAGGAGACGACTTTTTAATATTTCGCCTACAGTCTAGTTGTTTTCTTGAACTGGGAACCATACTACAAATGCCACAAATTAGGAAGACGACGCGCGGGGCACCTTTACAGATGGATCACTCAGTACTATCGATGATTTTGACGCTTACTGCCGTTTACTGAAACGATCTGGAACTCAAGGTAACTAAGAAAATGGTTGCCACGAATGTCATATTTCTTGCATTCAAATAGACTCAGAATCATATTAAGTTCTTGTATCAGATTTAGGCCCGTATTTATAAATCGTACTCAACTTTGAGATCACACTTAAGATCGATCTTAAGTTTCTGCTTTAATTAATAGACTGAACTTAATATCTAACTTAGGAACGTCATCTCAAGTGAGTGACGCCATATTAATAAATCTATCTCAGCACTTAGGTGCGGTCTTGAGATAGAGCTCAAGAGCTGATTTTTTGAGTGCTGTCAAACCTTCACTTAAGATCATGTTTTTGTTGATTTTTGCGCAGTTTCTACGGATTAAATTGGATTTTGAGGATATTGTGTCAGAAATTAACTTTTATCATGTTTAATGAAGATATATTGTTGCCAGATATCCATTGCTTGCCTAAAACTTATATGGGAACGTGAAGATTATTTTGTTTGGAACCAGTTGGTTGAGGTTGAGAGGCTTTCTCATTCAGTTTTCGTGCTATACACACAGGCTATGTTTACTGGAAGACGAAGGCAACAACGAATACCCTACATTGTGCCGATACCTATATGGCTCATTTCTCACAAGGGTGTTGCGAGCAGACGCGGAACGGAGGCGAAATCATTGCGGACGCGCGGCGGTTACGCTCGCCAAACGCTTGTGTGATATGAGCCTAAGGCCTTCTTCAGAAGATCCATGTCTTTATAGGTATTTGAAGAAAATGGTAAATAAAAATACTTTAATCAATATCAAATACCAGACTTTTATTACTATGCCAGTAATTTGAAGTCCTTAGTTAAATAAATATAAATAAGAATGTCTAATTCAGCCCTCATTACAAAGAAAGACAAAAAAATAATATGCTAATACAAAGCTTCCTCAGTCTCCACTGCTACGACCATATATTTCGAGCTAGTTACTTTCAGCGTCCAATAGAACTTCTTCAGAATCGGTAATTTATTACTTTAATAATGCTTTGTACTTGTATTTATATTATGTAATCAAGGCTTTGCAAGTGTGATATAGGTATTATTACATTACATTACATTACAGCCTTGACACTAGTAAAAATAAGCAAATTAGATTGTACTTTTTGATATTACTTCTTCTTCTATCGTGATGAACACGCAGCCGAAGTATGACCAGACAAAACCTGGTATCTGCTACTACTAGTAAGTAGGTCTATAACATGGTTTTCTAACCACTGCTGCTATCAGAGACAGTAGCCAGAACCCTTTTTTACAGACAATCATATATGGTTCAGACTTCGGTCTGCGATGTCCTAACCAGACCATGAATATATGTAAATTAAATAGTAATATATAAATTAAATAACAACTACTTACTATGACTGGAATACACATACTAGATACCTGCCTAGGATATAAAATAGCCACCCGAATCAATGGCACCATGAATTTCAACCATAAGCCTTGGTGCTGTTTGCGAATGGTCTTGGTCATCCTCAGCGGTACTGTTGAGGGCACTCTCTGTTTGATGGCGGTCCATTTTTGTCTCAACAAACAATGATTTCATTTAAAATTAACTGTTTGTTCAAATGGATACAAGGACACAGGACCGAAAAATCAAAACAAACGTTAATTGACATGACGTGACAGATAGACAACTCAGGTAGCGTTTTGTTCCATATGTTTTGTTTCCATCTTTACCAAGAAGATCGTAACACTCGTTATCGTAAAATTCGTAAGCTAGCAACTAAAACTAACATCAAAAATCATTTAAAACATAATAAATTAATTTTGTATCTAAATATTTTGTTCAAATGTGACTATTTACATTTTTATCTCTATATTTTGATTAATGTTCCTAAATGTTCTTAAATGTTCTAATCGAGTAATACAGCAAAAACAAAACGTAAGTTTAAAAAGTAGTACTTTGTCTGTGGTCTAGTATCCAAACCAAAAACATCTTAAGTTCACGCACTCAAGAGCGATCTCAGTTGATACGCATTTGATGACGGTTTATTAATATGTGACGATCTTAAGACAATGATCACAACTTAAGTGCGTATCAGCTGAGACCGCTATTGAGTGCGGTATTGAGTGCGATTTATTAATACGGGCCATTCAATCCTCGTATTGAATCTAGCAACCCTGGCAATGTAACAAGCGACAATCGCAAAAATCCTAAATAGGTTCGAGTGATCCTTCCGTGAACTCTCTATTTTGCGACAGTATAGTGACGAGTGGTCATTATTTTTATCATTTTTGCTTTACGCGAGAAGAGTATGAGAAACTCATGAGTTCAGATAGTAATCTCTTTCCCAAATAGCGATTGTAGTAAGTCGTATATTAGGGGGCAATTTGCCACTTAAGTTTATGAAGGGAACTTGCTTATTTGCTGCGCATTCACTAGGCGTAACACGTTACTATTATAGGTATGCCAGCTAATGTGTTGAAACATGAATGTGAATAATACATTAAAATTTGTAACATGTACAATCTTTTGTAAAATTTATATCACTGAAAACCACATCAAAATCGTAACAATGTTTTTGGAGATAATTGGCAACATTGGTTTGCACAAACACATATACACACACACATAAATATCCTATCACCGCAAACGAATATACCGTCTCTGTTCCGTGGCGAGTAAAAATAAAGACAAAAAACTATATCTTGCTATGGATCGAATTTACCTTTAATACTTATTGTGGAATTTTGGACCTGTACCATACATCATCAAAGATATTTTGCGTATTAGCACTTGTATAGATTCAATGGTCCAACTTCTTAGACCAAAGATCTTTTTAAACAAACGCCTCATGGATGAATTATATAAACCGCAAGTACGCCTTTCATAATACACCTACTCAATGAGATAGCGGCCAAACGAAATTACCCCAAAAAGTTCGCTGTAAATATACTTCTGAAGAAGTCCTCTATACTGCTAAGAATCTCCTAGAAATATTGTCAAAATCTCCGCATACTTATCTCTTGAGGGCACAATACCGTACACTGCTGGCCACACAAAGGGCATGCCACTCAGCCGACGCGAGTGTACAACAGATAGAAGAAGTGTACAATACACGTGTTTAATTTATTCACTGATGACGATAAAACGCTCTTTTATCTGAGGACAAGAGAGTGAGGTACGTGTATAGAGTGAGGGAAAATTTTGGGTCAGGACATGACGCGGTTTAGATAAAGATAATAGATGCCCATAGGTGATACGGGAACAAAACTAACTGGGGCGCTGCAGTAAATTGTCGTGGGGTTTATTCAAAATTTATATTTTGTTTTCAATTGTAAAATCTTCTTTGACCTACTTTTTCGCCGATAGGTTGTCCGATAATGTATTAGAGAATGATCCAAAGACAACTCTTCATGTCATGAAAACATTTCTTAATTTGTCGGTTTCCGGCTTTTTAATTTGGAAATAAGTTACCAATCAATCTATTTCTCTACTACATACATATTCATTCATATATCACGAGTTGCTGGGTAGGCAGAGCGCAAACGGTTGTAAAAACGGCCATCTAATCCACGTTTGACAAAAGTTTGAGAGTCATTAATGGTCACCATAGTGACAAGTTGTCATCCTAATGACAATTTGTGAGCCTGTCGCCTAAAATTGCAATACACATCAACTCTCAAATCTCTTAGTCAGTATCACTACTTACGACATTCACTGGGAAGATATAAGGTAATGCCATTCTAAGCCGGCATCACACGGCTAATCTCTACTTCCATCGAAATATTTGTATTGTCCCGCAGTGCACATACACTCAGATAACGTTCGTGACCCTTGGCTGAACTTGGACTGAACAGCCCCAAGCCTGAAAGCTAAATAATAAAATATCACAAAAGACCAAATTATTCTGGTTCTCCATGCATTTATTTACAACAACCAGTCTAGATTTGTCTGAAGGCTGAACACTGGCGGAACGTCCGAAGAGAATAATAGAATAGACATAGAATAGAATAACGGATGTCTTTTCTAGAGCTGTTATCTAAACTTCAGATGTTATTGCCGCTACAGTGAGTCTGTATTGTCAGCAAGAAGGTTGTCCATTTAAGAGGTCAGAGTTTTAGCTATGGGTCTTTCAATGAAGTGTATAGTTAAGTGTAAGTTGAATAGCTATGTTTTAGCTTAAGATTATTGGAGTGTGCAGCGCTCGGACAAACCAGTTAGGTACCTATAGTTTATGGATGCCAAGCAACAAAATTGAAAACTTCTTATGATCAATAAATAACAATACAATACAATACGTGATATCTTTATATGCTCTTATTGTTTGCCAAAACGTGGGATTAAGTACACTGCAAATAGAGGATGATATAAATAGAATCCGGAACCTTCCGCGTCGCAGGCAATCGGACTACCACTGCGTCACATCGGATGACACTTCACACTAAATTCAGCTTAGAAAAAAAATGTTGGACATATTTTTTTCATGTGCTTTTAATTAAGACCGCATTCAATTTTTTCTAGCAAATTTGCAAATATTGGCTTTATAAACATGCGAGTTTCTCGATAACCATTATGTAAAAATAATATGTTACTTGAACATTTAATCAAGCATATCTACATCTAAAAAATGTACAATGTAAATATTAACATTTTAGTTTTAAACCTGTTACAAACAGCGATATCTAAAGCGACAAAACCAAAATTCAGGAAAAGACCTCAAATCAAGCGTGAGTTTTAGAGTTTTGGTTCACTGTAAAAATATCAATTATACAAAAAAATAGAGTATATATTTGAGAACAAAGTCTACAGTGAACATTTTACAATTTTATTCAGAAATATAGAATAATACCACGTTTTTATATACGATTTTTTTCAAAATAATGCGCCATTATAACGGCTTCTGTATGAAAAAATAACAGTAGTGAAGATTTAAAAAAAATATATGTTATTTAAGAAGATGTACTTAATCTAATTGCAGAAAAATATATTTATTTTTATTCATAATATCACTGTAAAAAATATTCAAACATCCCCATGTTTTTCGCAAAATGACGCTCCGAGAGGTCTGGCAGGGAAAATTGTATGGGCTTCGTGAAAAGCTCTATAGCGGCCTTAATAAATTCACATCACGGTACCTATTCGTCAATCAGTCCATTGAATCGTCCGCTAAAGCGATTACAATCAATTTGAAAAATAAACTAAATGTTATTTCAATGCGTTTTAGCGATGTTGACAGGCTTGACGGTTAACTAAAATGCATGTATGCATGCGTATATCACGCCAATATCCCTTACGGGGAAGGCAGAGCGTAAACGACTGTAAAAAATTTACACCACGTTCGGTTCGACCAAAGTTTGAGAGACATTCAAGACGACTGTGTATCACCGCAGTGACAGGCTGACAGATTGTGGCCTAAAATTGCAATACACATCAAAATCCCTTAGTCGCTTCTTACGACACCCACGGAATAGATATGGGGTGATGCCATTCTAAGAAAAAAGAGGTGTTAAACTAAACCAGCTGCTCGTTCAGTGGTTGGCACCTGTTGCCTATCGTTTTTAAGTGGGAATAAGACGTATTCCGGCATGTACATTCTTACATAATAAACCTTCTTCACCAAATTCACTCTGCCTATTAAAAAAAATGTCATGTGGTTTAGGAAGAATTCGGTTAAAGATATCCTTAATTGACAGACAGATAGAGAAACGCCAAACATCCATAGATCGTCAACTTTTGAACTTCAGCAGGATAATTTTAGAATATCATATATTTTCTGCTCCCGTCCTTATGTAATTAAGTTTCAAAAATCAAGATTTTCTTCGCGTTTACCTACACAGACAACTTTCCCTCCCCAAGAAACGCACCGCCTTAAGGTAAAGATAAAGCTCCCGAAAAACACACCGTAAACAAGTCTTGAAGGCATTTTATTAAATCACCGGGTTGTTTACACAACAATTCGCGAAGTTAGCACCTGTAAATCAATTCCGCAATTTGGAGTTGGCAACACAAAAGCACGGCAACACCGGGGGGCTTCATTTAATAAATCAGTTAAATAAAAAGTTCCACTCATCAACGACAAACCTCTAACGAACGAAGTTTGGTACAACAAACAGTTTGGAACTGTTTCCGTTGCTATGACGGATGGATCGCTTTGTCTGGCCGCAGAGTTGCCGACTCTATGTTGACGACTTTTTGATAATGCTTGCCTATCCAGGTGAGTCGGGGTCTCGTCCGAAAACACTGATGTTAAACAAAGTTCTGCAGTACCTAATAAATGGTATTGGGTATTGGGTGGTGTCGGATTTAAATAGCATTTTCCAATTCCATAATTAAGCTTCATAAAAGCCGACTAAGGTATAATAATTCATCCAGTCCATGATATTTTTATATTGCGTCATATTGAAAATCCAGATTTTACACACGATTTCAGTTTCATTTTTCGGTTTCGACAAACATTTTAAGGTATTTGGATGAATAACATTTGTTTACATAGGTACCTACTACTATGTCAGGCAAACAAAGCCGAGCTAAACAAATACGTTATTTTTCATGTGTCATTCCTATATTATTTTTATTACCTAATTAATGTATTTTGTGGTATGGTAGCGGCTAAAAATACTGCCGCCCCTTGTCCACTTAGGGTGTTTCGTAAAAGGCTACGTAGAGTTTTTGACCTTGGCTGAATATCTGTCGACTATAGTCAACCGCATGGTGGCGGTGATACCACTTACAATAGCATTCCCAAAGAGTTTTGACTTCGGCCGATCATAAAACATTGCCAGATCCTTTTGCTACATGATTTTGTGCTTTAACAAAACATGTAGGGCCAAACTCAACAGATTTGGGATAAGGGCAGGCAGATGATGATATCAGTACAATGGAAACAATATTTCTAGAGGGCTGATTAAAAACCGACGGTGTAATTTAATTATCTCCTGACTAATGAATACACAACCCAAACGGACGTCCTTCGGTTATAACGACCCTTCGAGACTCAGCGATTTATAGTACAACAGTTTACATAAATAGTAAACAACTATAGGGTTCATAGGGTCGTTGACAGCCGGGTGCAGTAGTAGTAGTAACTGTAGTTAGTACTGAGTCGACGAATTGCCTGATGAGATGACCCCTGGTGTGAGAGTTCTTACTACTACTTCTTACTAATAATACTTACTACTTAGTAGGCCTCTGACATGATTTTGTATCAGCCACCGTCCAACCAAGACCGATGACTTAACGTGCCTTCTAAATAGATAATGAAAATCCGGATTCGATTTGAAATCTAAATTTACTAAAACCGATTTAAGGTTCGTTCCGAAAGCACGGAACCATCTTTCTTCCGGACAATCAAGTGGTTCAGCCTGCTATGTCCTATCCAGACTGGGAACAAATTCAAGTATCTCGTTTTGATAGTTGAAACAACAATATTTTCGGCAAAATTTTCCATTTGGCTTCACAATTTCGTCGTGTCATTATTCTGGAAACCGGCGAAAAACTTTTAATTATCCGTTTCGGCTCGCTTCTTAATTAAAACTGGTAAACGAAAGTTCATAATTAAAAGAATAAATAACCCCACAATAACCCCTTTTGTGTGCATTGTAATTATTTTAACCCCCAGGTGCCGGATCGCGGTTTGATCGGGCGGAATAATTACACGATAGTAAATAAAACGAAAGCTGTTAATTATGTGTAACTTGTACTATTACTTCAATTTTATTTATATTTTGACTGTGATACAATCAAGAGGTGCAAAATGAGTAATGGAGTACTATTATATGTTATGTGTAATGGGTCCAACTTTCCTTTGCCGTGTGCTGAATTGCATCACGTCGTGTGTCGTTGGGGTCGTAAAAAGCGACTAAGGGATGAATCCAGGGCCTTAATAAGCAGCAGCATTCTCTATAAATACAACACCTTGCACTGCGCTCGACAATCCGCCTGCCAAGCGTGATAAGTATGGCAAATACCCCCCTTATAGAGGAAGGCCCATTTCCAGCAGTGGACTGTTGTGGCGACAATCGCTTTGTTTTTGAAAGCGTCTCAGTTGTGTACCGACCGATACACCCTACAACAACCACAACATAGAGAGTTTATAACAGGTTTTTATCGACCCTATGTAGGATTTTTGCAATTTGTCATTTGTTACATAGCCAGTGTTGCTACTGTCAAAAAACTCAAAATATAAGAATATCAAAACGAAAAAATCTGATACAAGAACGTCATATGATACTGAGCCAATTATAATCCAAGAAATGTGACGTTCGTGGCATCAATATTCTAATTTACCTTGAGTTCCTCTCAGATTCCAGTTAAAGCCAGTAAGCGTTAAAATAATCGCTAGTACCGAGTGAGCCACCTAGAAAGGCGCCCCGCGCGACGTTACCTTAATTTGCGCTACATCTTTGGTCGAGTAAAGTGACGAAAACACGGTTGTCATAGCTCGATACAGCGTAGACAAAGTGTCACAATCTTGTCACAATAATCGTAGACAGGAACATAAATTCCGATGACGCGACATGTCATATACAAATTACTTGTCAAAACTCTATTCGACATCTCGCCACTCGCCAGAACTTGGGGTGAAACAGTGGCGAAAGGCCTGCTGAATTAATTTTCATACAAAATAAGCCAGCGGAAGTCTGTCGTTTTTAACATATTAGCTTTCCTTACTAGCTTGGTTCATCTGTACTGATTTTCCGGTCTACTTCTCCAATGAAAAAGGCTTTATAAAAGACATGCATGGTTCGTATACAAAAATATAGGTAAGTTATCACCTTACTTACCTTTTTCCAGTACATCAAGCTTTAGACTACTTTATTTCCTATTTAGACTCCCTAAAACCTCCCAAGAAAGCTATCTAGTGGGTGCTCCACGGTAGATTATAAAATAGGAACCCACTGCATACAAGAGCTTTTGAGGCAGCTTCTGAAAAGCAACCTGCTTTTCAGTGCCTTCAGGTCTGGATCAAGGATTTTTTTCAGAGGGAACTCTAGTAGCAACCAGATGAAGCCATCAAAAACTCGTCCCAATCAGATCCTCTGCACACAAGAGCATTTGAGGTAGTTTCTAAAGCTTATAGCAAGGAACTTAGCTACCCTGCGAGTACTCAGACGTAGCCAAATTCGTTGCATTTAAACTTGAAATACACCAAAATACGACTGCACATACATAACACAGATTCAAAAATCGCTCTTAGAACTAAAGTACATCATCAAAAAAGTGTTGTTTGCGTATTTCGAATTGCTTGGTTTTACTGCACAAATCACCACGCGGTCTTAAATTATGCGATTAATTTAGATCACGCATTACATAAACAAACGTGTTTATGTAATGCCACACATGTGTGATTTGAATCTCACATGTGTGGTTATAAAACCACAAATGTGAGATTTGTCAAATTATTATTTTTAAATAGTTATGTGTCTGTTTTTGAAATAGCATGTGGTGGTTGCTGACTATAATGATGAATAATATTCTTTTTTGTGCCGAGGCCTGAGTTGTGTTTTATTGCATGTCAATTCAAAATACAAAATTTTCGTTGTTCATAGGGCTCCCTTTAAAACATTTCCTGAGTCGGAGGGCTTCAGTATCTACTTTTACTAGCCACCGGTCCTAATCTTCAGCTTTCTAAAGGCTGGGTTACTTGAGACCGTGTTTTTTAGCTTTTACAAGGGATAAACCGGCGGCGAAAGAAATTTAAATTACGTGCTGTAATATGAGTTATTATTTAAAATACTCAAAATAAAACGATAGCATATGTACCTAGATATTGCGGTATTTGCTATCCAGAACGTAAAATTGCAGCCTGACAAAATACTATCCCACCAAAAACATTTACTTTTAAATAGAACCAAGTCGCCTCTCAGTTCATCTACTGTAAAAAGTTGTGAGATCCATGTGATGCCAAGTCGGTTTTTGATTTATTCAAGGACTACTTCAGGGAACTTTCATCTTAAGCTATTGCGTAATTAGGTAACAGACATCATCTTACAGTAACTATATCGATATTTAAAAACTTTTATATTTACAACATTCAGAACCGGCTGGTGATAGGAACAACTTTCCTCAAGGAACCTAGGTCGACATACGAAAATTTGTTTGGTCCTCTTATAGTAACTCAAATCAGCTGATCGTCAATTTTGTATGCTAGGTCCAACATTTTCTTTTTCATATTTAAACCTATAATAAATGTTCTTTGGGGAAAGATGTCCCTTATCACCAGCCGGTTCTGAGTTTTCGCCATCGGTCACCAGTAAAATTTCATCCTAAATGTGCTGCTGATAGCTAGTTCTACGAGAATGCTGACTGTTCATAAAAAGTAAACCAAGAGTGTTGCCAGTCGCTGTGCGCAGTTTGTGCAGACTCATTCCTAAAGTTGTTCGTACGAGTAGGTTGCGCTATGTGACGTAATTTTCAGATTCGCTGAAATAGCATTTCAAAGAACTGTTGGTCTATCTATGATGTGTGGTGATGCTAAGAATAGCATCACCCTACTTTATTTACTAGTGGGTGCCAGAAAAGGTGGCTAAGAGATAAATTCAGAAAACGGGTTACTGAAAAAAATTTGGGCGACCCATAAAAAAACTTACGATGACCGAATTATTTGTATTCTTGATAAAATCTTTTTTCTTGATAAAAAGCTGCTGATACGTCCTTTCGCCAAATCCACCTACCCATTTATGGTATTTATACCGGGAGTAACAGAAAGGGTATAACAAGCCGAAAGGAGGTCAAGGTACTCATGAAACTAAACAACCTTTCCTAAGGAATATGGGGCGAAATGTAAAAAAAAATTGGTCCTCCCATACAAAATCGCCGATCAGCTGATTGATTTACTATGAGAGGCCCAATTGTGGTAAAAATGGTATTACGACCCACGTCCCACGGGGAAAGTTGTTCAGTTTCATGAGTACCTTGATTTCCTTTCGGCTTGTTATACCCTTTCCGTTACTTCCTGTATATAAAAATCTAGTATATGTTGGCGATAATACAGGTCCATATTACGTAGCGTAGGTACTATTATGGATACGTACCTATATTGACGTACCTACACGGTCTGACTCCACACAAATTCAACTTGCCAACATATACACGTAACTTTTCCAGTTAGTCAGCATTTTCCTGTGCTCCAAAAGCAAGCTTTTTTGGTCGCCACTTTTTTACCAACTTCAAAAAGGACGTAATCAATTTGAGCCGACTGTGTATCACATTCTTAGTATTCTGAAATGATTTTTATACAACTAACAGATTCTGCACAATGTAAGTAGGTATGTTTTCCTACATGTTGATTTATCCTAGCATATCTCATAAACCATAAGACCAACTAAGATGAATCTCTTTATTTTTCTACATGGCTTCAACATTTTTTAGGATTCAGCCGACTGTTATTGATAGTGCCTTTCTTTCCTAGTTAAATTTCGACTTTTTTTAGACCTAGGCAGTGTAGGCACAAAACTACCTTTAACGAGTTCCAAACTAAACGTACCTGGGTCATTCTTCAAACAGTCGAAAATTTCGGTCACAGGGTTGTAAATGCTAAACTATACAAGTTTGGACATATCGATCGATTGGAAATGATTTAACACTTCAATACCTATGTGGAATCGATTAAAAAGTCTTATTTTATATTCACTTAGTATTTCAAAACCCAGTCTGAAAGTTGAAAATGGGAGGATTTTTGGTGTTCTCCGCATGTCACACCTCGCACTAACTTTTTACAAATTATGATTTTACAACTTTTCTTATGTTTTGTACGTATCTATTGTATATCAAAATAATCTTCATAAGGCAATATATTAGGTGAATGATGAAGAAAATATGTAATGCGTGTAATTTTAAAAATAAACCCGAATATGTATCGGTCACACGATTTCAGACAGTTAGCCCAAGCGTGGTAAAATCGGTCATAACTTTTAAGATTATAACCGTATCCAGCTGAGTTTTTGTTCCTCAAATTATTATGATATGCTTTAATAATCAAGCAGAGTGAATGGGCACCTCAGTGTCCAGAACTAAAAATATTTCCAAAAATAAGGGCTGACACAAGTTTTACTACCCTTGCATGTAAGTTACGTGGATTCAAATTTCTTTTAGAATTAATACTCTTAGAGATTCGTCTTTTACAGGGCTGATTTGTAATATAGTTGGGACTATTGGTCTATAATTTTATTTAGAATCAATAAAAGATGGCCGACTTATTATCAAAAATGCTCTGTTTTTGTAATCTGCGTGGAGTAATTTGCGTGGCAAAATACCCACGCAGCTTACAATTCTTCCCACGCAGATTACACAATGATTCTAAGAGTTGAATAAAATGTTGAAATAATCATTTTAAATACTATTATTTTACCTAATACTCATTAAAAAACACATGAAAAGAATTCTTTTGGCAAATATCATCAAGTTTTTGAGTTTTGATATCGTTATACTTGGACATAGACTTTTTACCAATTTTGATGGATTTGAGTGCATGTTTTGTCAAAACATACTGGACGTTGGCTCTATTCAACCACCTAACTATGTCTCGCAGCAATTTTTCGATGCCAGTGATCGTTGTCTCATAGGCTTGATGTGTATTTTGAGGCCAAAAGTCAAAACTGTAAGGTAGATCAGATAATATGCCAGCGACTGTATTGAGACATAGTGCTCCTGATTTATCTCTTGTGCTGACAATCTTGCTAAATTTATTTCCGCTTGCACTACCTATTTCTAAAAGAAGTACAATGCCAAAGCTCCCTTAACTTGCTTATGTAGGTATCATTGGTTCATAAACAGGGCGATAGCGTTAATTCGATTTACTGTTACGTCATGGTGAGGAAGAAGGTCTCCATCAGACGCGTGTCATATAAGTCTAATGTGCAGCAAACACCTGCAGCTGACCTGTCTTTCTTGCGCATTCAGACCGGGAGGCCGAGAGGGTCGCATAGGGCTTAGGCAACCCTGCGTATTCCATAATCATTTCCTGGGTGACACAATATCTGTGGAGAGTCAAATCTTCCTGATATTATTTAAATCTACTGCAATTGACGGAGTTAGGCCATGGTGAGTTAACTTGTTAGTTGCCCCTACCAACTGCGGCCGTCAATATGACTTTCACCTAAGACTACTGGGAATCTTTTTGCGTAAGCTTGGGCAAACGTGGCGAACTTGCCACTTCGCTTGAAATTTCGAAGGCTTTTAGCTGGACAAGGTCTGGCAGAAACCTTGACCTGGCACCTCAGCAAGCTTCCTGTTTATGACAACCCAGCTGGTTTTTGTAATCAATAACAGCTATCTCTCGGACCTCATGGCCATTGATGCCTGTGGTCAAGGTTCTAGTCTCTCGGCGATTTTTTCCTTCAAAACAGCTTTCAACTACTTAAGTTTGGTATTCATAGGTATGCCGAAGACAGTACCGTCACAGAGACATTGTCAAGTCCAAATCGGCAGAGCGGAAATTGCGTTCTATAGAGAAAGCCCTGGTCTCATTCAATGCTACCACGACACAGGAGCTTTATTGCATTTGAAAGTAGTCCTCTCGACTAGACAACTACTTTTCTGAAGTACACTTATTTCTGTCATTGCGAATAGCTTGACTGGGCATTGAGTTGTCATCAACCACCCTTGTAACTAAATTTAAATATAAGTTATTTATTATGTTTGCATTAAAGAATTCATATAAAACTCAAGCCTGATCCTGTGTGTAGAAATCCGGCCACTCCTTGGATGACTTAGTCAATAAGTTGCTCTTGATTTGATAGAACTCAATACGACACATATTTGGTCAATACCAATCTACACAGCCTTGCTTTTTGTCGCAAAATGGCCTGCCTAGCAGTCTTCATCATATTTTTATTCAAAATTATGCTGAACCAAGACCTCCACGACCTTATTCTGCCAGCACTTTTCCACCATAGAACACCTGTAAGTATATTTGGTGGGATACCATCCATATTTAGTTGCTAATCCACCAATTCAGACTAAGCACTCTGAATTGTCTTTCATTATGCACACTGAAAGACAGGAACTAATTACCTGCATCTGTTGATTCTCATAAAACCTTATAATCTTTTTATGGTAGTAGTGAATAAAGACTTATTTTCCATGACCTGTCTCCATCACAGACTCCATCTTTGCCTTATAACCTAGACTTAAGTCAAGAATAATCATGTTTAAAGTAAAACTTATAGAAAACTAATGGAAATACAAATATAAAATTGGCTATGTTATCTGCGTGGCTTGATTTGTAATCTGCGTGGCACACAAAATTTTAAAATTAAATTTCTCGAAAAGTAATTGTGCTAGCAAGGAGCACCAAACTGTTCTATAATCGTGAAAGTATACAGAATCATATTTCATTGTTATCATCTTCAAATTGTTTAAATTAAAATTTGCCACGCAGCTTACGCGGAGAATCGAAATCTGAATAATGACCCACCTACTCGACAACAAACTGGAAACTTGTGCTAAAACTGGAAGTAATCACACACCGTGCGATTTACGATTCGGAACAAATTGAATTCAACAACTTTACTTTTGCTAATAGTGATGCTCATAAGCGACTATCGACAGCCTATCGATATGTCTAGCCTAGTTTCTAACTTCACAGCTTCAGTGTGATGTTTTTGCGGATCCATGGGGGTTGTTAAAAGGGAAATTTTGAAGCACTGTGTGCAGTGAAAATTATCTGTATTTAAATCTTAATTTTACACATATTTTTGTAATATGTGACTAGATATTTTGAATTAATGAAGTGTATTGTTATGTATTTTATTGAACTATTTCTTAATTTACTTTTAATATGACGAATGTAGGCACTTGAACTGCCGTACCTTGTTAAAAGCATCCAGTTTATCGCTTCTACCTGGTTCGCAGAAAAAAAGGGATTATAAATGGCGGCGATTCTGTAAGTGGGAGGAAGAAAGCATGAACGCCTGGTGTATGTAAGAGCCTTAGTGTGAATGAGAAAGCATCGCCTCTAGCCGCCATTTAGAATCCCTTTCTTCTATGAACCAAATAGTACCCGGGGAAGTTTTTTATCGATATGGAAGGTTATGTCAAGATTTTAGATTTTTTCTCCCATGATTATCTAGAATATATCGTGGCTGATAGAAAATTTTATAACTAATTATCGATAGCATCATTTTCCTCTTGTAATATTATCATACTTTTTATTTATTTCAATTATGAGCTGTCGGCACAATTGATAGAATGGAGTTTGTTATCAGAACGAGACTATCGTTATAAAATTATTCCCAACACTAGTCTACTCGTTTCTAACATTTTATCGCAGACTACGAGTAGCAGTAATGTTAAAAGTTGTGTTCATGTTGAGCTATTCATTTTTGAAAACGTTATTGGATAAATAGAAGAAATCTTTGGACCCCATTCGTATATAAGGTGTAAAAAAATCAACTGCAAATATTATAAGGGGTAAAGCAGTCCATGAAGCAGCACTGAACAATTTTCCCTTAGGAACATAGTTCGAGATTGAAATACAATAAAATATTTATTTATCCTTCCTTTTTATTTAAGTCCAAAATGTTCTCCGTTTTTCCTCGTATTTCGACCTATGTTCGTAAGGGAAAAATTTTCAGTTTCGTGGACTCGTTCACCTCTTAATATATTTGCAGCATTTTTTTACATCCTGTAGAATTACAGGCTAGGTATAAGTTTGTCCATTGCATTCCGTTTTCAACCAGCGACGTTTCTCCTAGGAGAGGTCGCTACTGGCGTTAAGATAAATCAGGGTAGTTGTTGTAAATGAGGATTCTTTTTTTAAGTACTAAACTACATTCTGTTTGGTATTTACCATATGATGTGATACAGAAAATTACTCACGCACCGGATAAAATGGCGGTTCGTTTTAGCCATCGACCGAACATCTAATTCCTTGCATCGACCATACAATATTTTAATCGGTCGCAAACTGATTCGGCAATGTGTCATCATCATGACGGGTGCCTCTGTATGTAGAGTATCGGTAACTCTCTTTGTTAAAAACCGGATCCGACAAAATACCGGAAAATCATACAGTGCGTGTGAGAGGCGCATTATCTCTATCCAAGAAAACCTTGCATAGAATAAAGTTCGCAATGCATGCTAAGCTCTACCGGACCGGTAAATCACCACACAAACGCGGGGACAACACATAACGCCGGTTTTTGCGTTATTTTACCGCTGCGTATCGCAAGCGTTAGGAAAATTCGAATATTCACCTTTTATTCCTAAACAAATACGGTTTATTTAAAACTGTTTGACACACGCCGAGTAGTGCCGGCGTAGAATAGCATCTCCCCATATCTTTCCCTTGGGTGTCGCAAGAAGCGACTAACGGATTTGAGAGTTGATGTGTATTTTAGGCGACAGACTGACTACCTGTCGCTATGGTGATACATAGTCTCCGTTTTTAGGATAAAGGCGTGCGTGATATATATATGTATGCATGTATGTTTGACAGACGCATCCGTCGACGGCCGACGCAGTGACAGCGTTGTGTGATGGATGTGACACGTACGTAGCGCATCTGTCAAACCGTTTGACATAGATAAACCTTATGGATAAACAGTATTTGTATGAGTATCCTTAAAGTTGAAATTCGCATTTCCCTAACGCATGCTACACTACCGCAAGAACGGACGTTACATGTAATCCCCACCAAAATAGTTGGCCGCCCTAAAGCAAAGTTCATAATTCACAGTTTTAACCCGTTAATGGTGGTACAAAAAACAATAAATTGACGTCGTTTTGCTGCAGCGCAATCATGCAACCGCCCCTAGACGCCCAAGAGTTATTACTAGGGAGCGATTCTTGAAACCAGCCAAGAAGGAAGGTTGCCAATAACACAAAATAGAGAGTTTGAAGAAAGATCTCTCGATGCAGTTACGGATTTTCGCGGTTGCGAAGTATAAAAATATCAAATCAGCAAAATCTGATAGAAAACGTTGTGAATCTGAGCTTAATCCAAGAAGACGTATGTGGCCATCTTCTTAGTTACTTACCTTAAGGTCCTCTGAGATTCCAGTTAAAGTCAGTAACCGTCAAAATCGTCGCCATTTCCCTAATTTGTGCTAGTACCTACTGAGTGAGCCATCTGAAAAGGCGCCCCGCGCGCCATTTCCCACATCTGTGCTATAACCTAGATTTACGATTGATATTCAAGTCACTGTGCTACTATCAAAAATTCATTCATTTTTTATTGACTTCTTTGGCAAGTGTGTACAACTAAGTGAACCATCTTTATGGCTAAATAACTAACCTTTATAAAGGTTTCTAAGCGCGCAGACTTCCGTAGGCTGTTCACAAAAAACAGCCAGCCTGTAAGGTTTCGTTTTTCATCCAAGTTTGGTGGAAGAGATAAAGTCGGCCCAGCCCACGCGTCCGCCTTACATTACGAATAAAAAAGACGCTAGTACGAGTAGTAATCAAAGACAAACGAATAGGAGAATACTCAGTCATGTCATGATTAAAAATGTGCATAACAGTGAGTCGGTTGATAAAATTCACCGGGTGATGATCTTACTTGAGCTGGGCAGTCAGGATTCTGGCAGTCATTTAACCAACTCGTTGTTTTTAGGGTTTCGTAGTCTACTAGAAACCCTTATCATTTCGGTAAGTCTGTCTGTCTGTTTGTCTGTATGCCGCGCCCTCATAACTTCGTCAGTTTTGGAGCAATGGACATCAAATTTGGTGTGAAGATAGATCATGTTGACCCAAATTTAGAAATGTTGAGAAAAAATTTTTTTTATTGTTTTTTGGACCCCCTTTCCATACATGTGAAAGGGGGGGCAAAAAAAAATTTTTTTAACCTGTAATATTGAATAGGGTATCGTTGAATAGGTCTTTTAAAACTAAGGGGAGGTTTCTTTGAAACAAATTCTCTAAAATGTTTCTGTCTCGAGATATTTGCTTTTAAAAGGGACGTTTTTGAGCCATAACTTGTTCTAGCTGTAACTTCTAAAGTATGTATGTTAAAAATTTGAAAAAAATATTGAATATAGTTCTTAATATGAAGTTACCATGAAAACTATAACGAATACTGTACCACTTAAGATTAAGGAAATATTAAAGTTTTTCAATTTGCGGTTGGTAACCATACAGCTGCAAACAAACGAGCAAGAAAATTAACTTTGTAACGCTGAAAGATACTTAAACGTTGACTGACTAGGAAACCCTATTTGTGAAATTTTAGTTAAAGAATAAGTGCAATATTAGTTAGCACCGACAAAGGTCCCGACAAAGTTTATCGACCTCGCTTGTAGGTACTTTGTTCTTCATGTCGATGTAGGTACATATTCATTGACTGATTTGGCGCAAAAAGTAGCGTGACGCTGGATTGTGGTATAAATTTTCCGGGTTCTCGGTGGGGTAGACGCTGTAAAACTGCAACGAAGCAAGATAAATAACTGATGTAACGAAGCTTTCTCCACTGATAAGCTGTCTTTGAAAACGGTTGATATTTTCGGTCCACTTGAGGCGGACATTGCGAGACGTGGCGCTCAAATCATGCGGAAACATAGGGATATCCATTTCGTTACAAACTTTCCTTGTATCGGTAAAACAAATACATACATAAATATAGGAACATCTATCACGCCTATTTATGTAGGCAGGCAGAGCGCAAACGACTGTAAAACACGACTATTTACACCACGTCAAGACAAATGTTTGAGAGTTTCAGAAGACTGTGTATCAGCGTACTGACGGGTTGTCAGCCTGTCGCCTAAAGTTGAAGCACAGATCAACTCTCAAATCCCTTAGTCGCTTCTTACGACACCCACGGGAAGAAATGGGGTGATGCTATTATAAGCCGGCACCACACGACAAATGTTTCAATTTTTTACACTCTTGTCTTTGAAGTAACATTGTTTCTACTAATAAATAAGTAGGTATAATATAATAGTTTACTGTCTTGTTCGTGTTTTTCCTACCATCTAAGTACATAAACAGCATTCGATGATTCAAATATTCTGACGGATTCACTTGCATTTGCAAGGTGATTCAGCCTGGAATATCCCAACCAGACTGGGAACAAATTCACAAATTGATAGGTACAATCACTCCCGCTCAGTCATGAACAATCCAAAATGTAAGGTCTCGATTTTTTTCTGACTGTGATATTTTACAGCAATAATTATTACTTTTCTAGATGCAGCAACATTTATTGAATCGAACAACATAGTTTTTGTCCGGCTTGTCGGTATAAATCACAAGAAAATTGAAACCTTAAAAATGGAAATGAAATGAAACTGTACATTTGTAAAGATCAAATTTGTCTTTTCCCGTTAGAATCAAACCTGGGAAGCCGGACCTCAGTTTCTGAAGCGAACGCTCAAGCAGACTTCTAGACCACAGAAGCAGTTACTCAGAAAGTCCTCATTTCAGTCACTTATTCGAGCACCTCCAGAATACGTCCCCACGTTTATTGCAAAACCGACAACTACCGGCAATTAAGTGTTGAAACTCAATTACATGAACAACTTTGAAGAAAATGGTCGGTCGCGCCTTGCCGTGAAGTGCTCTTAATGAACCGGCGTAAAGCTGAATAAGCGTCAGGAAGGGATCGATTTATTGATAGCATAAAATATGCTGTTTTAGGGACTACCTACATGTGTAGGTACTAGTTACTGACAGCAGTACCTCATACACAGATTAGAGAAACGGCGCGGCCTCTTTACAGATGGTTTACTTAGTACTATAGCGACTATTTTGACGCTTACTGAGTTTAACTGGAAATAAACGGAATCTCAGGGGAAGTGGAAGTGGAAACTGACCGTGGTGAAGATGTGTGGATTTCGTTTTCTGTTCATAATGTACTTTATCATGTTTGTGTAATTTACATCCCGCCTGGATCGTCTGAAAATACTTATATGGACTATTTCTTAAAAGTGGAAATGAACATGACTATTTTAAATGGTGTTGTAATAATATTAGGAGACCTTAATTTAAATAGTGCTCCTAAGTCTGTTGTAGCTTATTATGGGTACTTCCTGAATGTATGTGGCTTTAAAGATGCTTGTGAGGTAATGAATGATCGCGAAGGAAAACTTGATGTAGTATTAGTTTCTGATGATATTGATGATGTAAGAGTGAGTAAAGCAGTAAATGGACTAGTGCAACACGCAGATGCTTACCATCCACCACTTGATATATCAATTCCTTATAAAAAGTATAATTGTACCAATACTCCCCTACCCCCCAGTAATATAAATAATTCAAGGGACTGGAACTTTGCAAAGGCAGATTTTGATTTACTTTACAAATTATTCCGTGAGGCTGATTGGAATCCAGTTTTAGTCAACACAAATGTAGATGGCGCAGTTCAGTCATTTTATGATATCGTGTATAATATATTCGACTTATGTGTCCCAAAAAAACATCGTCCTAAAGGTACTGTAAGACGCTATCCCGTATGGTACACAATCGATATCATAAAAGATCTTGAACAAAAAGCCATTCTCCATCAAACTTGGAAGTCAACTGGTAACCTTTCGACTTACAATACCTTTTCTAAACTTAGAGCTGACCTGAAAAAACGGATTACAACAGCATATGATTATTACGTATATAGAGTCCAGCAAAATATAAAAAAGAATCCCAAGGAATTCTGGCGTCATATTGATAATCTTAAAACTAATGGTGGCTTTATTCCGCGTGTTACATACAAAGGTACAGATGTGGAGGGTAGTGAAGCAGCAGAAGCTTTTGCGAATCATTTCTCCAGTGTTTTTCTTCCTGATATGCCTATTTTAAGTCCAGATGATGCCATCTTCAACAGCAGCGGTGCCTCTGCCAATTATATTCACATAAATAACATTAATAAAGATGATATTCAATTTGCCCTGAAAAAATTAAAATCTGGTAGCGCGATAGGACCCGATAACTTACCTGGTTACATATTGAAAGCTTGCCAAGACCAAATCATTGATCCCCTTTTGTTTATTTTTAACCTTTCTATTCGAACATGTAAATACCCGTCGATCTGGAAAATATCTCAAGTAACACCCATACCAAAAGCCAAAGATAAAACATCTGTAGAGAATTACCGCCCCATAGCGATTTTATCGGCAGTTGCAAAAGTTTTTGAAACAATCATTCATTCCAAAATTACTAGACAAGTAGATCCGTATTTATCTAATTCACAGCATGGTTTTCGATCCGGTCGCTCGGTCAATTCAAATTTGTTAACAAAGGTGGATATTATTTCTAGTCATATGGATGCTGGCTTTCAAGTAGACGTAGTCTACTTTGATTTTACTAAAGCGTTTGACAGAGTTGACAATGATGTCCTACTGCGTAAACTATCTGCTGTTGGATTCACACCTTCAATGCTAAAATTTTTCGCTGACTACTTAGCTAACCGACAACAATTTGTTAAGCATGGCTCTTTTATATCTAAGCTCTACCATACTAGATCGGGTGTCAGTCAAGGGTCAATTCTCGGTCCACTATTGTTCAACCTTATGATAAATGACCTAGATACCGTTGTCTCACACTCATCTTGTTTATTATATGCAGATGACTTAAAATTGATAAAAGCCGTAAAAAGTACTGACGACTGCGACCAACTACAGACAGACATTAATGCAATTTACAAGTGGAGCATCGACAACAAACTGCTTTTTAACCCTGTAAAATGTTCCGTTTTTTCATTCACACGAGCTATTCTTCCCATACGTCAAGACTACCTTTTAGGACCTGACCTCATAACCCGAGTAAATTCTATCAAGGACCTTGGAGGACTTTTTGATTCACGACTCACATTTAACAATCATATTGGATCTCTAGCTGTCGAAAGTTATAAACGGCTTGGATTCGTTATACGAAATGCTAGAGATTTTACAGATTCAAACGCGATCCGGCAGCTTTACTCTGCGCTGGTCAGGAGCAAACTAGAATCTGGATCCGTTATATGGGGTCCGCATGAATCTACCTATTCGTTACTATTAGAAAAAGTTCAAAAAGCTTTTCTTAGGTTTTTGTATAAAAAGATGTACGGATATTACCCTTTTTTGTACCCGACGAAGTTTATTCAAGGGACATTACAATTTAATTCCCTTGAATGCCGACGTAATTACCAGTTAATGACAACTATCATCCGCATACTGCGTGGCGAATATGATAGTCCTGCTCTGGTATCGCAGGCACTTCAATTCTATGTCCCGAACATGTACCTGCGTGGTCGTTCACATCGTCTGTTTCGCATCCCCGAGTGCCGCACGGTGGCGCGCCGCGAATCACCCGTTCCACGTGGAGTTGCACTAGTAAGCCAGCTTTTAAATGTTAACCCTCTTATGGATGTGTTTGCAGATGGATGGCCAATTTTGAGGCGAGAATGTTTAAAATGTTGCGAAAATATTGTTATCTAGTTTTATTACCTACTGCTATAATATTGTTAAATTTTATGTTATATTTTAAATGTTATATAACTGTCTGATCTCATTTGTTAGTGCTTATAATGTCTTTATTAATAGTTTGTGTTAGCCGTGTGGTGCCGGCAGAGTAGAATAGCACCACCCCTTCTCTTCCCGTGGGGGTCGTAAGAGCCGACCGAGGGATAAATCCGACCCAAGTGGATCAGGGTCCTGGAGAAGGAAAACTCCACACTTAAACCCGGAATGGGGTCTCCGTCAGGTGCGATTAAGTCATATATATCGTGCGGCAGACTCCTGCAGCCGACCTGGCTCCGCACGTATCGACTCGTCGTTCCTGTGGAGTCAGCCAGGAAGGCCGAGAGGGTGGCGCAGGTCCTGGGCAGCCCTGCGTTTTCCATAATTGCGTCCCAGGCAACGCAGTGTCTGTGGAGAGGAAACTTCACCCGCGTCTCGCGGATAACAACACGGGAAGTGGCAGTGACCGGTTATAAGTCTGTAGAGCGTGCGGAAAGTCATGCCGCTCCCGTATCGGCTTATACAGCCATGAAAAATCTTGCCTCAGACACTGAATAAATCGTCTGTCACAGACGTATGAGGCCAATGATGAATAGTTTGTAAGTTTAAATAATATTGTATCTTATGCAATCGCATTGGGAATTCCTGTAATGGTTGTATAAATGTTCTTAAATAAATACTAAATACTAAATACTAAGTCAAGATAACTAAGAAGGTGGTTGACACGAACATCATATTTAAATTGGCTCAGAATCAAATGATGTTCCTTATCAGATTTTGCTGTTTTGATATATTTATACTTCGAGATTTTTGACAGTAGCAACCCTGGCTATGTGACAAGTGCCAATCTTCTGTAAACTTTCTATTTTGTGTCTCATACTAGCTATCACTATGCAGGACCTGCTTGACGCTAACCTCCAGACTCTAGAGCAATCAGTGTGGCTGAGTAATACTCATCATTCATCATCTTCCTGCCCTTATCCCAATTACTTGGGGTCGGCGCAACACGTTTTGTTCACAATAGAGACAGGTTGTCATCCTGTCGCACATATCAACTAATACTGAACTGTAATCCATAAGATATAATATAATAAATAACTAACCTATCCCAACAGTTATCTATACTCGCTGCTTACCTGATTTCCCGTGGGAACAAGATCTTTTTGTGGGAATAACTAGTTGAAAGAAGTTGAATTAGATATTCAGTATCGTAAACAAAGTCATAGCCTTATCCATATTCAATAAATTTCTCTTTTCTTTTCTATTGAGAGTAGGTAAGTATCTATCTACGCCAGAACCAATTTTTCATATAAGTAGGTAAGGTAGGTAATATTTCAATAAGCTCATCTTGAGAGCTCAAGATGCTTGTATATTTGCAATAAGTCGCCACACTGCCAAATACCGAAATAGGATGAAATATTTGATTTTATTGTCATGGTGATTCTTTGAATAGTTACCCTCGAGATAGGTAACTCCATAGCGCTCTAAACAACTGTTCTTCTCGAATAAAAATCACAGAATGTCATGCGACAATGAATTCCTGTTGAATAAAGCTGTTCTTACAGGTTCTTACCCTCACTCACCGCAAGATTTAAGATGGAACCGAGATAGTAGTTCACAAAATCATAATATTTACGAAAACCAGATACCATTAGCACACGCATCAAAAGTATCACTCGACCTTTTTTTAAGATTTTCGTGATTGCCACTTATTACATAGCCAGGGTTGCTGTCAAAAATCTCAAAATAGGTAGGTATATGACTTCGAGCATTTCCGTCGGGACGGACGGAAATGCTCGAAGGTATATGAATATCAAAACACCAAATCTGATACAAAAATGTCATATGATTCTAAAGGAAATAATCAAATCTAGGCCCCCCTCTAAGTAACGGCTAAGAATCTCATGAAATGTAAAAAAGATGATACGTTTTTTGGATCAAAATCTTATATAAATCATCTTCAGGCGAAACGGGAATCACAATTTATGTTAAAAAGTATATTTTTGTGTTTTATTCCGGTCAAAATTCTGGTTCCTTGATTCTGCTGACATCTGTGACACAAACGTAAAGTAGGTACTAAGAGCAACTAAGAGGAAATAAGGGTAAAATGGAGCAGTTTTTAGAACCCAGGATGCGTAAAAACAACTACAGCGCAGACAATCTCCTGTGTATGCCGAGTGATGCCGGCTTAGAACAGCATCACCCCAATTCTACCCGTGGGTGTCATAAAAAGCGACTAAGGGATACTCATCCAGGGAATGGGCAGCAGGGTTCCCTGTTAATGCACCATCATGCACTGCGCTCGCCAATCCGCCTGCCAAGCATGGTAAGTATGGCAATACCCCCCGATAGGGGGAGGCCCATGTCCAGCAGTGGACCGTTGTGGCTGTTATGTTATGTTATAGCCGGGTTCGTACGTAAGACAAGCAACAAAAGCGACTACAACAACATTAATGATAGATTAATGATTAATGACTTTATTAAATAATAGTAATAATAGGCCAGCTGCCACTGGCATTACAACGGCAAAAATATAACAGACCATGCCACAGGAACTGCAAAGGGTGATACGAATTAGTGTTTGGAAACTTCTTTCAACAATGTCTTTAAACTTCTGATCAGGGGTAGGTACCATTTTACCCCATCTACCCTGCAAGTATTACATACTCTTTGAAACTCTCATAGAGAATAAAACTTCTGCCATACTTCTGCATTTCCTCTTTTGCTATTGTCATCAAGTTGTCATTTGGCAAAAGGAAGTATACCCGCACACCCGCAACGTACTAGCCGTACGCGCTGAATAATGCGGATGGCCTCGCACACCTAGCCGCAAGCACAGCCGCATTGAATAGAGTTGGTGTTGCCAAGAGAGTACTTTCCTCCCAATTTAATGTGTAATTTTGCCGTATGTGTGTATTTTTCGGAATTTTATTTCAAATAATAATTGCTGTCATTTTACGCCAAAGGCACGTTCAAGCAGCCAACTTTCGTAACTGCAGAATTTTCTCCGTGCACCACGCAGCTTACTTTTGTTCCCATATATCCAACTGATCACTTCTACAGAAGAACAGGTCGGAATATTTTCTACGTTCTTTGTTCTACGGTGGAACAAAACTTTTGAACATATTACAGGTCCCGCTGTTTCAACTTTTAAAAAATATTATTGTTCAAGGAAGTAGAATGTGCAGAAAAGCAAAATGCCAATACGTCAAAGTAGCAAAATGTAAAATTGCTAGAATGTAAACGTAACAAAATGTAAAGAAGAAGCGGAAAACATTTTGTGCCAATGTCTAAATGTTAAGGTAACAGAATGTCAAAAGAATTTAAAAGGACGGAATCTCAAATATTAAAATGTCAAATAAGCAAAATGTGAAAATGTCATTTGGTTATTCTTTAAGAGTGACATAGACTCCAAAACCTTCGAAACTTTAGTTAAGAAAAACTGGAACACGGACGGTGAACAGCAGACTTTACTTGGAGGTAATGTTGATGGGACAGTCTGGCAGCATTGACAAAAACTAAATCTTTTTAAATGGTTACACTGTCCGCGTGCGCTCATGACGTCATCAGCATTATAGTCTATGATTAGCACTGGCTTAGATTAGACAGCCGATGTGGCGCAGTGGTTAGTATGCCTGCATGCCACGCAAAGGTTCCGGGTTCAATTCCCGGTGGGGTCAATCACAAAGTTGATATTTATCACTTTGTGAATTTGTTCCCAGTCTGGTTAGGACATTGCAGGTTGAACCACCTGATTGTCCGCAAGTAAGATGGTTCCGTGCTTCGGATGGGCACGTTAAGCCGTCGGTCCCGGTTGCTGTCTATGATGGCGGTCGTTACACAACCATGTCAGAGGCCTGATACTTGTAGTAGGCGGTTGAAAAACTCTGACACCAGGGTTCATCGGGTCGTTGAACGACTCGGTGTCCCACACGAAAAAGAGAAAAAAACACTGGCTGGGGAATCCGTTCGGTTAGGCGCGTGCGGCTCGACAATATTTTCGAGGTTCCACAGATTTTCATACAAAGAATCCAAAATTCGGCGAGTGCGTTGTGGGTGTGCGGGTATAAATACTTTCACCTTATAACTCTTATCAAAATACTTAGTTAGGTTATGCCATTTTAGGTTAAGAATTATTTTGCGTCGTTTCATCAGTTTCCCGTTAGATAATTAAAAACTAAGTATGCCACCATGATCTAGATAGCGTAAGAAATACATTACTACGAGTTTAATTACTAGCCATTTCGATTTAGGCCCCCATTTCTAGGGGCCTAACCTTGTATGGGCATATGATTATCACCTTTAATCCAAGAAATATGATGTTCGTGGCAAACACCTTCTTAGTTACCTTGAGTTCCTCTGAGATTCCAGTTAGATTCAGTAAACATCAAAATCGTCACTAGTACTGAGGGAACCATCTGTAAAGGCACCCGCGCGCCGTTTCCCTAATTTGTGGCAAATGTCTCCGCATCAAATTGTGACTTTGTTATTTGTATAGTAGGTGACACGACACGTCTGATGCATGATTCACTCTTTGATTAGGTAATCATAACATACCCTGGCCACTTTCACTCGTAAGTATTAGACCCGTATGGATAGCTTTTTAGGTTTAAAGATTATTAGAGTTGTTTCTTTTTTTACTTATTGTTTATAGATCATTTCTCCAAGCCAATTCATAATTTTGTGCGGTTTTAGGTATTTTGTTAGGTAGATATTTAGGTATTTCTGATTTTTGACATTATTCATAGAAAAAAAAACTAAAGATGAAAATTTATTGTTCTTGGTATTAAACAAACGGTATTAGATGTGCAAATGCATTTTGTGCCATTTTTTTCAACTAGAATATCGAATTTGAATTAAGCCCCCTATTTTACGCTACTTACTCAAAAGCAACTCATGAAAAAAAATTAGAGTCGTTTAAATAGGTATTATAAATTTCGGATTAGTAATATATGTCGCTCATACTAATTTGTGCGCAATTCACTCACACATTATTTTTTTTTATTATTTTTTATCTTGTGACAACCTGTATACCTATATAAAAATATTAAAGTTATGAGAGTTTGCATTAACATTATTTTATTGGGGTACTGAGTCACAATTTGTAATTTGTGCCTATTTCATCCACTAATTATCATCAATATATGTTCTTCATACATTATTTCGCAAGCGGGGTTAGCGCTGGGCAGCGCGGGCGGGGCAAACTGTGTGAGGGGTGCGGGCGGGGCAAAGCGGCTGCCGGCCTACGCGGCGCTCGCGCGGTAACGATCACGTGTTGTTTGCAGCGTTGCCAAACCGTCTCCAAAACGGACGGTTGTTCGTTCCTTTTGGTGATGGACCGTCCCTTTTGGACGGTCAAGACACTCTTTGTTGTAATAAATGATGCCCGTGATGGGCACAAGAAAATGTAGTGAAATGGTTCGACCGCTCTGCTCTGCCAGCGTATTTGTATGTGACTGTATTTTAAATCCGGAAAATCGTATTTCATACATTCGGGCCCTTATATACCTATTTTGTAAAAACTTTGAACAAGTCGGCAACCAAGGTGAAAAAACGCAAAATCTTAATGGCTATTATAGCTGGGAAACCGACGATGCTACATTTGTAGTGGCTAAAGCGCACATCTCAGTGCTTACATACATACATCGACTATATACCCATACCCATAACACTTTGGGGCCGAGTGGGGTATTTTAAGACATTTCAGTTATCTTTTTAGAAACAAAAACACGTTACAATTCATTGCAAAAAAAATCTATTAGCAAGTCACAGCAAGTAGCAGACAGGCATCACCGATGTAGGGAGCAAAACTGCCAAGTTGAAGTGGGATTGGGCCGGGCACGTCTGCAGGATGCACCCGGATCGATGGGCCAAAATCGTCACGGACCACTGGGTGGGTACCACAAGGCGGGTCCTGTTGCAGAAATAGACCCCGAAAAAGAAGGCGTGACGATTTTGATGCTTATCTGAAGGAGTGGATGGAGGTTGCACTAGACCGCAACAGGTGGAAAACCGCGGGGGAGGTCTTTGCCCAGCAGTGGGATCTGGTAGGCTAACTATAATAGCAAGTAACAAAAACAAATTACCTACACTAAAATGCGATTTAATATACTAGCTGGTGCCAGAGATGGGCAAAAAATATTCGAATAACGAATGAAAATTCCAATATTATTCGTTATTGAAAAAAATAGTTTATTCGCGGAAAAATTATTTGAATAACGAATAATTATCTTTATTCGTTATTCGCGAAGTAATAAATTATTTCGCGAATAACTTTATTTATATTTATTTGTAACCTTACTTATTGGTCGGGTTCTGTTGAAACATATTTAGGCCTATGCAACCATGTCCGAAGTCAATGCAACCGTGTAAGAGGCCTCTGCAACCATGTCAGAGGCCTATGAAACCACGTCAGAAGACCCTGCAACCATGTCATAGGTCATTAAAACCATGTCAGAGACCTCTGCAACCATGTCAGTGGTACTGAAACTATGTCAGAGGACTCCACGGCCATGTCAGAGGCCTCTGCAGCCATGTCAGAGAACTCGGCAAGAAGACTCTGAACCCATGTCAGAGGGCTCTGAAACCATGACAGAGGCCTCTGTATCCTTAGCAGAGCATTCTGCAACCCTTTCAGAGGACTCTGAATCCATGTCATAGGAATCTGAAACCATGACAGAGGACTCTCCAACCATGTCAGAGGACTCTGCAACCATGTCAGAGGCCTGCGAGACCATGTCAGAGGCCTCTGCAACCATGTTAGAGGCCTTGTCAACCATGTCAGAGGACTCTGCAACCATATCAGAGGCCTCAGAGACCGTTGCAGAGGCCTCGGACATGGCTGCAGAGTACAAAACCATGGAAACCATATCAAAGTCCTCTGCAGCCATGTCAGCGTCCTCAGCAACCACGTCAGAGGACTCTGCAATCACGTCAGAGGACTCTGCCACCATGTCAGAGGTTATTGCAACCATGTCAGAAGAATGATTTATTCGGCAAAAAATTTATACGCGAAAAATTATTTAAATAAAAATTTATTCGAGTAATGCCCAACTCTGGCTGGTGCCCGCGAACTTCGTCTAGCTAAGGGATACTTGTGTGCCAACAGAAGCGAAACATCATGCTAAACAACTTTTTAGTATTTATTATACACTTACCATCAAAAAAATTGAAACACCTCGGTTTTTCTTGTTTTTGGCCGAATTAAACATCAAAAAGTATTGTTTGCATTAGAAAAATTATATGACTGTGTAGCTGGCAGTTTTGTCTTTTCAGTGTGTATAAAAAGTTCAAAATTCAAAATTGGAACCCCACCTGTTTGTTCTGTAAATAAGATGAATGACTGAGACACGTTTCCAGTTGATTTGGGCCCGTTTCCTGGCTATTGACGTACGTCTACGTTCTCTTAACCTTCTTCTGATTGTAGAGCCACTTTCAGCCACCTTTTTTAGTACATTTGATAGCTTTTGCCGCAGTTGAAAAGCCTAAGGGTGAGAATCCACCAGAGCTGTGCGAGTAAAATGTGTCGTACGAGGATGTGTAGCTGTGCTGTGGAAATGTGTAGGGGTTTCCACCAGAGCTGTGCGAGTAAAATGTGTCGTACGAGGATGCGTAGCGGAGCTGTCAAAATGCGCATTAATGTGCGGAGCGAGGATGCGTTGCGAAGCTGTGAAATGTGTGAGCGGGGGGAAATGCGATGTAGTGGAAACCTCGCAACATATTCCTAGCAGCACATTTCTCGCAACACATTCCTCGCTACACATTCGTCGCAATACATCCTTCGCACACATTTCTCGCTTGTTTTGTATGTAGAAGGGCCTCGCTTCGCTCAACCCTATTCCACCAGAGCTGAGCTAAGCGAGGCTAGGAAAATGAAGTGATTCTATTGGTGGATTTTTTCCTCGCACACCGCTTAGCTACCTCGCACAGCTCTGGTGGGTTCTCACCCTAAGGCGTCGATTTCGCAAAGAACTCATAACATTTTTGGAAAAATTCAATTTCCAAAAATTGAATTTATTAGAAATTCCAAGAATTGTACCTAACACGAGAAGTGTTTTAAAATTCGGTATTCAACTCATAACATTAATTAAATCATGTCGTCGCTCAGAACTGACCCGATTTCCGACAGATTCTGAACGTCGCGTAAACAGACCAGTCTTCTGATAGCGTTTGTAAGCTTTATGAACAGAGGTCAGGCTTAAATGAAAACAATCAGCCACAAAACGATGACCAAGTCCAAAATTTGGCAATGTCACCACTTGGGCGGGGCAAAATACCTATAATGCAGATAAAATCTAACTTTTTTCAGGTGTTCCAAAGTCACAGTAAACAATTAAAAAAAACAAATGTTTTAAGATAAGATAAGACAAGCTCTAAATTTTAATGTTGAAAATGTTATGAATCGTTAAAAGGCGCATACTGCAAACGTGTCTCAGGCATTCATCTTATTTACAGAACAAAGAGGTTGGGTTCCAATTTTGAATTTTGAATTTTTTATACACACTGTAAAGACAAAACTGCCAGCTACACAGTCATATAATTATTTTAACGAAAACAATACTTTTTGGTGTTTAATTCGGCCAAAAACAAGAAAAACCGAGGTGTTTCAATTTTTTTGATGGGAAGTATAGATAAGCCATGCTCCTGGTATTCCACGTCAGGTAGTTAGGCAGACAGGCCCTCGAGCGCTGATAAAAGTTATCACCACTTATCTATCATAGATGTTGATCAAGACATTTGACTGCTCAAGATTTTTGAGTGATGAATGCATGCACAATCTATGGAGGGGTCCAAACATAACACCTGTTGCAGCGCTAACGCATGCGTCTGTCAGATACATACAAATTTCGAATTACTAAACATTGAAATAAAATAAAATATGAGGGGGGCTGCCATACAAATATTTGTTTAATATCGTATTTCTTGTGGGAATGAGCGACTTTCCCGCGGTAAATAGTATCCAACCAAGGCTAGTAGCTACATCATATTATAAAAAGACTTATCATCATGTATTTACCACACCATAACCATAACCATAACAGCCACAACAGTCCACTGCTGGACATGGGCCTCCCCCTATTGGGGGGTATTGCCATACTCACCACGCTTGGCAGGCGGATTGGCGAGCGCAGTCCATGACGTTGCATTGACAGGGAACGCTGCTGCTGTCACATATGTGTCTCGGCCTTTATTAATTAATATGTGTTTCGGCCTTTATAAAGATTTCAAAACAGCGACATCTATTGGTATAAGATGCGATTAGTACTTGGTTCTGTTCTGTCAAAATTGTTATAGAAGTTCAGGAACACAGCTGATAGATGGCGCTATGTGTATGAAACGGTGAAGTTGTAAGTTACTTTCTTGGTTTTCTCATCATATCGTTCGTATAGGCAAGTCTAAATAATTTTGGATAATTAGCTGATAGTTGCACAGCGTTTGCAGTAGCATTTATAATTTTTCGTGCTTATATGATACAGGACATAACATTTTGCTATTTTGTTTAAGAGCCATCTATTGTCGAGTAGCGGAAACTGCAAGGTGTCACTTTAGACAGGGCCCTACTAGGCCTATTATAGTGCCATAGCGACTGAAATACCTAAGGTTTATTCTATTAGTCACACTTTCGGTTTATAGAAAATTGATGTATTTTCTAAAAATTCTATAAACCAACAATAAATGTTTAATAATATTGGTAAACCCATGATTTACTCAATATACACTAAAAGTTTTTCTTGGATGTCAGGATGGGTCGTGGCCCTTCCCTGAATTGGTATCTGGCAACAAGTAGCGAAACAAGACATTCTAAAAAATTCTAGAATAGTCGAATATCTTCTAAAATGTGTATGAAAGAGAGGAGAATATCTTCTTTCGTAATGAGTAGCAGATTTCTAGAAGATTATTCTTCTCGTAAGTTCGAAGCTTTTTGGTATAAATAAGCGAGCCATACGGCCTGCGTGGAGTTCAATTCTAATCGCGAAGTCTCACAGGACAAGAAGAGAAGTGAAAGTAAGTGAAGTGAAACTAATATAGTGCTGTGTGTCCTGTTAGAGTGAACCGTGTGCTAAACAGCTGTCTTGGGCGTTCAAGCTGTTTCTCGGTACTCGCGAGTGTGTTTGGTTTGTGAAGGGTGCTTGGAACCCGTGTAGCACGCGGAGAGTGTGTTGCTGGATACAGAGAATGGGTGCTTCGGCGTGCGTTGGATACTGCCAGGTGGATAATGTCACGAGAGTAAGCTGTTAGGTCTCTGGGGGACGTCAGCTTCCTGCAGGCGATAGATAAGTATAATCTTTGCTATTCTTCTGTCTTATCAGCAGTATGTACTTATATACAGGTGTACAGACATGCTAATGAGTCATAATAGGTTGTAGTTTCTAGTCAATTCAGCATTTACAATGCAGCTGATAAGATGAGAAGAATCTTCGCTTTGAATCTTTATGGTTTTAGTAGATTCTTCCTATATTCATTTTGTTTTGTTGTCGGTACAAATGTTTTAAAGAACCTACGTTCTGATTGTTTCATATAAACTTTGTAGTATTCGCATCTAATCTTTAATTAGGGAAATTTGGGCTATTTAGTGTGTCGGTAGATAAATAAATTAGATGTTAGGAATAGGTAGGAAACCCTATAATCCCCTAATTCCTATTCCTTACTTGTCTATCTATCATGCCATATATATGACTTTAATAACCAAATTAATAACATAATTTATTATTGCTATGCGCTACTAGCATAAAGTTCCTGGGTTAAAACTTACATAAGTAGATATTGTTAAGAATCTACTTATCTATTATTTGCTGTGGTCATCAGTGATCTATTCTTGCTGAGCGATTAAGGATTTAATTGATAAAGCTCCTAACATACTTACATAATGTATTTACTTATCTACTGTTTGGCTTAGCCCACCAGTGGACAGATTTCTATTTTAAGTACTATGGTTGCTGAGCGACTATGGACTTAATTGATTAATGTTTATGAAATATACATAAATAGATATTGTTAAATATTTACTAATTTATTGGTTATGTCCAACAGTGGACAAATAATCATTTACAACAGTATTGTTGTCATACAAAGAAAACAGTCTTCAGTATTAGAATATGTCCGGCAGTGGACGAACATTTATTTATAACAATATTTTGTTATACAAACAAAATGTACTTCAGAATGGGAATGTGTCCAGCTGTGGACAACTTGTACTTACCACAATAATATTTTATGGTACTTGCTATAATATCTTAGTTAGTACTCTTATCTAAGAATATGTATGGCTGGTAGAATGGATAATATCCTTTCCTATCATCCTATCCTGTAACAGATTCAGATGAATCATATCTAAAGGAATATTCTAGTCATGAAGTTCTTAAAGTTCTTCTTATGACTGGCTAAAATGGTGCCCATCATAGTAAAACTATGACTACAACCTACTAATTACAATGGTTGTCATCAAATGTCATGGGACAACTTTTATCATATCTTCATCAAATACCCATCTATTTATTACCTAGCATTCGGTATGGTTGTAATGGCAGCTTCTGGTCGTAGAAATCCACATTCTCTCAGGAGGTTCATGTGAACATCATGGCTTATTCTACAACTCTCTCTTGGGATGTGCAAAATATTGCTCTCCCGTCTTCAACTTATAAGCATGTATGCTCACATGTTATTTGAGACTTGCATAAAGCATTCTCATATTATATTCTGACTTCCGTAGGAGTTAAATGTGGGTGGAGACTGACTGACCGGTGCAATTTCATATTCGGTGCTTTTACCGGCCTTGCTGGTACCTCTTTAGGGAAACCTAAAGATAATTGTTGAAATCATGTCATTTGACTGATAACATACCTACTTACAACATACTTACTTACTTAACCAACTAGACACTTGGGTGTCGGCTTGGTCCGTCATAAGACTATTTATTCTAAACTACTTCAGTTGTTCTGCAAAGGACGTCTGAATCTGATCACCTATCCTTCTTCGTGGTGCTTTTAAGCACCACAAGCGTCTGTGGCTGACGCATCTATTAGCAGAGACGCACGTCTCACCATATTTTTATCCTTCTTCTGGGGGAATCAGGTAATTTACCATTTGTATTTGGTAAATACTCTAAGAGTTACCTTTACATACATAAATTGGTTATGTGAAGATGACTGCGGAGTGTTTATGAATACAAATAGGTATAGTTGGAGTGGGATTCCACATTCCTCGGGCGATGCAGTTCTGGGGGCCCGTTTGGAGTTCAGTTTCCTGTCCTTTTCCCTCTCCTGTTCATCAGAGTCACTTTATTACAATATTTAGTACAGAGATGTCTCAATTACCTTTAAAAGAACTTATGGGTTACATATTACTTTATTTAAACACAACGTATGGGTCAATAATTAACTAGACATCACTTTTATATCACGAGCCATTAACTTATATTATACTTGAGGTCTGGGTTTCTATGAACACTAGAACTCAAGACATGATCTTCATAACAACAGAGGCTGGTGCCTGGAGGCGTATAAGTCCTTCATAGGCCGGGTTCGAGTTTGTTACACTGCCCATTCCCTGGATAAGTATCCCTTAGTCGCTTTTTACGACACCCGCGGGTAGAATAGGGGTGATGCTATTCTAAGCCGGCATCACACGGCATCACATTTACCACACAATACATAATAATACTAGGTACAGAACACGCACTCCGCCATAGCAATTCAACAAATAGAAACCTTTACTCTCGATAATAAAGAACAATTTCCGTCGCGCCGGCTTTGGATACCTACTTTATATTATCGCCTACGACTACGACTACCTCTGAAGGTTACAGCCGGCGCGCTTTGTAGGGATGCGAATTTCGAGATTCATATGAAAGTAGGTACCTACGAAAAGTATACTGGGGTTCATTTCTACATCCGTAACTTAATGCGATACCGATTCGGTATACGGAACCTCCATACGAATACCGTGGCGGTATATACAGAGTCCATAACCGCTAGGGTTTCTCCGGGAAATTTGGTCTTTGTCGGGACGGGAAAAATGGATCAAATTCCTGGGAATTCAGGAAATAAAGTAGAAACAACAAAATTATTATTTTGACGACATTTTCAATCAGTGTTACTCATTAAAAAAATATATGCGTATTTGCTTTTTCCACTTTTACTCCCTAATTTTGTTTGTTTTTTCGGCCCCCATAAAAACAATAAATTGAAGAAAATGAAAATTTTTAAGTTTTTCCTTAATTCTTACTTCAAAAAGAAGCTACTTGCCAAATTTCATTGTTCGAGCTCTACGGGAAGTACCCTCTGAATTTTGATTCTCTTGAGAGGGTAAAAAACACGCGTTTTTACTGCATAAACGGCTACATCTTTTTTTAACTTGAAGTTAGGTGCTTGATCTTTTCATAATTACTAGCGTTCATAGACTTGAGTATACGGTTTTAATTTCAACTCGATAATTTACGCGTTCCTAGGATAAAGGGTCTTGCTTGACAGAATGACAGACGGACGGACAACAAAGTGATCTTTTAAGGGTTCCGTTTTTTACCCTTTGACGTGCGGAACCCTAAAAACTGTATTGTATTGATTATTTTGGTTTTTTGGTATTTTAATTTACTCACAGTTGTATATTATTATTATTTTCATAAATTCTTAAATTATGCACCTGCAGATCAAAACCAGATTTTTTTCAAAATTTATTCCAATTATTGTAGTTTAAATGGTATATTTTTAGGTAACTTACGAAGAGAGACTAAATAAACTGTATATGTTGTTGATTACGATTTTTTTGTTTAATTTTAAAATCATTTTATAATTTTCAACTAGGAAAATTAATATTTCGACTTCAGGAATTACCAGGAAATGGAGTTCAGGAGTTTGGTGTCGAGGAATTAAAAAAGTCGGGAAATGAGAAACCCTAATACCCGCTCAACCCAGGCTCGACTTGGCCCCAAAGTTTTAGGGGTAGGTATAAAAAGAAAAGATCAATTTATGTATGTTTGTAAGCACTGAGAAGAGACGCTCGAGTCACTACACATGTAGCATCATCGGCTCCCCAGCTAAATAAGCCGTTTAGATTTGCCGTTTTTTTTACTATCATTCAGTTCTGATCTACCCATAAAGATGTTGGTAGGTAGCTAGGTACCTAACCAAATATGCTTCAGATTTACTCAAATATAGTACGTCCACTTTAAAAATCCCATTTTGATAGCTGCCAAATCCATACCAGAAGACCGGTCAACAAAGAAAGATAACTCTCATGTCAAAGCATTGGTATGATTTTTACCGCTGTCAATATTGGTTTTTATAAAAGACGCGAGATCAGAAAGATTTAATCGAAATGACGATAAGATTAAATGTACAAAAACAGGTACCTACGTAAATAAACAAAGGGAGTTTTTCTAAGAAATCACACGCATTGTAAATTGCCGTTTGAGCCGTCGCAGCCGCCACCGCCACGCACTGCGCCGCCGCCGCCGCCGCCGCCGCGCCGACCCCGCTCAAGGACTTACGCCGCTTCACTGCGGTCATTAAGACTATTGTTTAGTGACATGGCTCGCGCGAAATGCGTTTTCCACATTTAATGTGCTATCTCGACTCCGGCGCGAGAAGCACCCACGCATACAAAACCTTACGCACACATCAACACGCGCCGGACGGCCACGGCCGCCGCCGCCGCTGCGACCGCGCCATGCATGCGCCAGCGAAAACATTCATTACGATTTGAATGTTTACTACCTGAACTAATAAAATTGATCCTAGAATTCCACGAAACCGACCAGTCAGAGAGAGAAAACTAACCCAATAATAAAATTGTATATTTTATTCTGTTTCAAGTAATTACTTTATTAGTCGTTTAATTCATTCATTACACGGATAATAGAAAAAATATACTTAGTGTTTTTTATAAACATAAATAATGAAATAGGTATCGCACCATAACATAGAAATACAAAATCAATTTGCATGCCAAGCGTGGTGAGTATCGCAAATACCATACCCCCTTATATGGAGATGCCCAATTCCAAAGTAGACTGTCGTGGCTGTTGTAGCTGTAGTAGATAGATACATAAAAATGTACAATATACACGAATAGTTGGTAAGACCGAGGGGTGATGGATCATTTTTGACATTTTGCTTCCTAACACAAAATTCTATAAAGATAATTCGAATTTGATTTCACCAATAGATACCAAATTTCATAAGCTTTCAAATGATATACACTTTACAAGTGTAAGTGTAAAGTCTTTAATAAAACTCAACTTTAGATGAGCAAGTCATTTTCATCCAACACTCCTCATTCCGAGGATTGTTGGATCAGGTACAGAGGGGTGTTGGATCATTTTATGTGAATGTCATTTCAATAAAGGCTGATTTAAAAATTTTAGTGTATTACCTCAAAATTAACCAAACAATTAATTTCAATGAATTATCTGGGGGCACAGTAGTGCCTCCTATCTGGGGACACAGTAGTAGAGAGTCACCTACCTTTTCTCGAAGTACTTCGTAGTTTTAGAACTCTCATAACTTTAGTTTTCGATATACCATATTGATTAAATTCTCAGGATATCTTGTAGATAGTAACCGTATTAAACATGCAATGTTTCAATTACATAGCTTTGACTTTTGATTTTATGTAGGGTCAGGCAGGCAACAGTGACTCGGATTTCTTCAATCAATACAATTTTATAGAAAACTTTGAAGTATCAAACTGAAATTCATATCTAGGATGTATTGATTATTACTCTTTCGTTTCGCATCATATTTTTTTACAATAATACTACACTTAGGTCACCAGACATATATTTCTAGAAAAAAATGTGAGTCACTGTGTACCGGTACCTGTCTACACTGACTCAACCCCTGTGGTACACAGTGGGCCTTACCACAAAAAAGTTAGACCAGTGTCAAACGTGTGTTTAAAATAAAACTTCATACAAAAAAAAACGCTAGACACGCGTTCAACGCTGGTCTAAATTTTTTGTGGTAAGGCCCAGTGACTCTAACAATTTATATGGACTTGGCAACCCTGTCGTGCATGTATAGTTTTTATTGAAACTATGCATTTTAATCAATTATATTTGTCAAAGTATTCTTTTAATATAATTACTATTGCCATAAGAAATAATTTACAATTGTCTATTAATGTTTCTAAAAATAGAGAGATGAGCCAGTAATGAATGTTAGAGTCACTGTGTACCACTTAAATTTGAGCCAGTGTAGACACGACGCTATTTTGAAATAATAGCCTACAAACATAACCAGACTTCTCTAAGTGCTATCAAATCTGAAATGAGAATAAAAGTGAAAGTGAAAGAGAAATTAATAATGAAAATTAAAAAAAAAATGGTTTATTAATAACGTATTCGGTTACAAGTCACAGCGCGTGGTGCCTTTAAACACATACTTACAACCGGCTGGCACAACACGCGTGGTGTTCGTGAACGTCTATGAAATTAACCATACAAAATTTTACCGAGGGGATGAAAAATGGTGGCAGTTTGAAAAAAAAGAACTGAAATAAAACCACAGAGAAACAAGACTTACCAGTGGTGCCATTTGAATCCTTAATATTAAAGGTTTTATATCGTATAAAACTTAAATGAAAATCTAAAAGCACCTCCAAAATATTAGACTGACAAATACCAGCAAAAAACCTACTTTTGATTTTTACTCACTTGCATCGTAGTCTGCTCGTTAATGCTTCTACTTTTCGAGAAAATAAAGCTGATCCAACACCCCTCTGATCCAATACCCCTCGGTCTCCCCTACTTATTACTCTCATCTACATTATACATATAAAAGTGTAAGTAAATAAGCTATCTGTAAAGGAAAAATGAAAATGATACGAAAAAATGGTAGGTAGTGCCCCCGCGCTTCACGTGTCTTGTCTTTGCGGGGGCACTCTCGTGCCCCCAGATTTTTCGATGACATATCATCACATCACCACGTCTGTCACATTTTTGAAGGCCGTCGCAGAAAATTCGTGTATTACTATAGTGACAGGTTGTTAGCCTGTCGCCCAAATTTGTAATACATGAAACTCTTGAGTCCCTTAGTCGCCTCCTACGACACCCGCGGGAAAGCATATTCTAAGCATAATAATAAAAAACTATATTAATAATCATATACGATTCTAACGTACACATTCATAACCCCCCACTAGGACTCCCTGTCACGAGGTAACGGGGTGGAGATAAGTGCACAGAAACATCGCAAAGAACACCTATACTCGGGAACAGAACACATACTTAGTTTCATACCGATAATTATTTTTGTCGATATTATCTCAAAATCCCAACTCTATTATCGTATGTATCGATGTTACTATCGTACATCTCTAATGTACGTTTACTTACCGTAACCCGCCCCCCATCCCGATTGTGCGATAGGGACAGTTGCAGGCTTCCTGAGAAATTCTCTCGAAAACCGGGCAAAATCGAGGTACGGGCGTTAACGTTTTACTACCCCTAAACTTCAACCGAATCCTATAATTTTGGTCTTAATCGCTTAGGAATGGACTGAACTAGGTTTGTACGTTTAGTTTTTAACCAAATTCTCTATAGTTTTATAATTAAACGTGCTCAAACATGAACAACTTTCATAACCGAAAAAGTGTAGTTTGGGACCTTATTATTTCGGAAAGTATTATTAATATCAAAAAAAGAAAAACGTATAAACCTAGTTTTTGTTGTTCTCAATAAAATATAAAAAAATCAAATCCATTGGTTACCGATAAACATGATAAAAACGTTAACGCTTTTTGTATGAAAATTTACAGCTAAACGATCCTCTTAACCTCTGAACGCATTTTATTGAAAATGTGGAAGATTTCTTGAAATTATGGAATAAAGTTGCACAACTTCATACATCCGAATTGTCACAACTTTACAGTATTAAATTTGTGAACTCTAATGATTGTAATATTCTTTTCTATGTTATGTAAGGCATTTCATCTTCATCATCTTCTTTTAAATAATAGAATGAAGTATTGCGTCAATTAGGCACATTTTTATAATTTGATCTTATTTATGCTTTTTAAGATCAGTTGTACATATTTCATTGACTCTAATATTTTTTTGATCTCGTTTATGTAATTTTGTTTGTAGTGGTCGAAAATTACACAAAATCGAAAATTACACTATCCAATCTGTCACATTCACAATACTGGCATATTTTCAAACTTTAATTTATTTACAGATACTTATAAGTTCAAAATAAAATATGTGTCACCAATCCCTGAATTGCCAATTTTGGAAGCATGACAAATGGCACAATAATGCAAAATGTGCTTTATAGACACACATTGCACCACTATGCAAAAAATGAGCGACTCTAGATTTTTTGTAAGCTAAGGCCTCAAATCAAGCTAGCCGTATCGGACTATATAGTATAAAGTACGTAGCTTGCTTTGAATAAGATTTTAGATATCAAAAATAGAGCGCTATGGACGATTTATCGAAAGTAAGGTACTTCGAGGACTCCAATAATGTTTAGCAATATTCCACGTGCTTGTGACGCAATCATCTAAGTAGGTATATATAGGGAGTAACAGAAAGGGTATAACAAACCGAAAGGAGGTCAAGGTACTCATGAAACTGAACAACTTTCCCCATGGAACATGGGTCGAAATATGAAAAAATAATTTGGACCTCCCATACAAAATCGCCGATCAGCTAATTGACTTATTATGGGAGGTCCAAATTTTTTTTTCATATTTCGATACATGTTCCATGGGGAAAGTTGTTCAGTTTCATGAGTCCCTTGACCTCCTTTCGGCTTGTTACACTCTTTCCTTTACTCCCGGTATAATAAACCTATTTGTAAACAAAATACCGTTGGTATCGAAATACGTACTTTCCCGAAAACACTAAGCATATCCATTAGGTCAAACTGGACAACTTTCCCTAAGGACCATTCCATAAATCGTAAGCCTCTCATATGGTTGCGTAACAGCCGCGGTCTAAGTACCTACCTAATCAATCATAGACAATAGGTGGTTCAGGCAGACTGCATTGTCCTAACAAGACTGGGAACAAGAGTGACCGGGAATCGAACCCGGAACCTTCTGCGTCGTAGGCAATAGTACTGCCACTTCACCACATCGGCCGTTGGCTGTATTACCTGCCTATGATCCAAGCAGAGATACTTATACCTATTTGCCCCGTTAGATGATATTACTTTGAGAATGAACCTTGATCGCATAATTCTTTTCTGTTTTTAAATATTTTTACCTCAACCTTCTCCAAGAGATTATATCGTGTCGTTTCAACCCTAAACCGAGAGGATCAAAAACTGATTATCGCAACAGAAAATAAAACGTATAAGGTGCAGTATATCACATGGCACGCTCTATGCCCTCGCTCCAAAAGAAGGGTATTAATTTACTTAATGCTCCTCTTAAGCGGCGGATTGATTCGAGCGAGAGATGGATCACTCCCAGGACGTACTGGGATTTACAGCTTACTGTGTACCCTATTTATAGACCCCGATTCAGCATACATCGCTGGCTACCTTATGCAAGTAGCAAAAATGTTTTCAAGATAGCCAGCAATGTACGTTGAATCTGCACAAATATGCATAGTAGAGTAATAAGATCTCTATCTTGCGACGGAGGAAAAACATTACATCGCTACGATAATTATTTACCGTCAATTTTAAGGTGTTAAAGAAAATATTGGAAAAATGTAGTAGACTTTAATTGGAAATTATATCATACGAGGAAAACAGGTGAAATAAAGGGTTTTTGCAACGTGATTGCACCAAATCCCTTATCATTTACCTACTTACTGGAGTATGTTTTACAAATTTGCAAATAAAATTCCATATTTTATTAATAGGATTTAATTACGTAGCAAAGCGCTGAAATGTACCTGTATTTTGTAGGGATTTTAATGCACTCACAATGCTTTATATTAATCTTTTAAATGAAAATAACGAAATTGAAACCGTGGCTCGATCCCAGGCCGCATAGGTCAAAAGTAAAAGCCCCACTGCTCTGCCACTGAGCTATCGATGCACCGATCGATGCCTGCCAAATTTCAATCTCTTGATGCTCGTCTCTAAGCGACGATCTAACGGTTCGGGCCCCGTCGGACGCATGTAATTTTTTAATTTCTTATTTTCATTTGTATATTGTAGCTTTGTAAAACCCATAACACTTTACCCGGACAATTGCTTACCTATTCTTTATTAAAAAAAAATATAACGAAGCCTTTTAGGTTTTCGTTATGCTTAGATTCTCCATAATATTTTATTGTAGTTCTAACTATAGTCAATTAAAGATTTTATCTCAAAGATTTTTATGTATTCAGTTATGTAAATAAAAGATTAATGCAATATTACTTTTGTTGCTCACAAAGATAACATTGCATTGATCTTTTATTTTATTTATGGAATTAAATCATATTTACAATCAGCTTCATAGAAAAAAACCTAAAAATTGTACGTATTTACTGCACAGATAGTTTTTTAGCTATGACATCGCAATATAAGGTACCTACCTACCTAAATATAAAATATCCGATGAAATTACGAGATTTGCAAGCCTTTCATTTTATCAATCATCATAATCATATCAATCAAGAAAATACGGAAGTTCTTTAACTATGACATCTCATGCGAAAAATTTTTGATGTCATATTCAATCTTTGATGTCATACTCATACCTATTAAAAAATCTGAAATACACACCACACGCGGGTTTGTTTCGTCCTTAACTATAAACACACTGGTACAAAAGGTCCTTAACCTCCGCAACACCCTCTTCTGACCTTTTTCTTGCTTTCGTAACGCACCCGGTCAACTTCTCACAAGACTGTTCGTTGTGTCTTCGAGCATTCGTCAAGCTGAGATCCAGCTCGTATCCAAGATTCACGGCTGCCTCAGACAAGCTTTCGAGGCAACTTTCTATCTCACTCCTGTGAAGAAGTTTACATATGTAAAAAAGTAACCACCAGAGGTTCAAAAAACAAGCTTCCCAATGGAACTAGGATCGAAATATGAAAAGAAAATGGGGCAGCCATAGTAAAACAATCAGCTGATTGGCGGGAGGTCCAATTTTTTTATGTTTCAACCCATGCTTCAAGGGGAAAGTTGTTCAGTTTCATGAGTATCTTGAGCTCCATTTGACTTGTTACCCTTTGAGTGTAAAACGGTGGTTGCGGTGTTGGTGTGTAGTATCGCTAGTACATTTGCATTGCGATCGTACGTGTGGTTCACTCAGCAGCATAACCTACCGTCATAGGTGCGGAAGAAGCTACATATATTTCTATCATTTTCATCAAGATGGACTTCCGCAAAGTTACGCCTGATACATTAGTTACTCTCTGTATAAACGCACGTAGTTAGCAATCATCGTTATCAACAATCTCAAAGGCCCACTGATGGACATGAGCCTCCTTCTGTTGAGGGTATCCAACCAATGCTAGATATACTTACTTACATCCTACAGTAAACGATATGATAAACTTTATAAAAAAATCAATTCAATTTGATCCTTCAAAATAGAAGATTAATGTGCTGCTGATTATAACTTACAAACTTACTTTAAAACACTCCCGTTGACTTTATTCAAGTCGAAGGTCTTGATCGTGTCGCTAACGGTCTTCTGCATGTGCTTCTTGGTGAGGGCTATCATCTGCTCAGCGTACTTCCCCATCTTTGCTATGGAGACTCTCGCGTCTTCTGTACAGGCGTATGTCAGGGATACGTGGTTGGTAGCTATGTTGCGGGCTTTTCTTCGTTCTTCGTCGCAAAGAGCTGAATATAAACATAACATTAATAGCCATAACAGTCTGCTAGATATGAAACTTCTCTTCTCCTATTGGGGGCATTAGTAATACTTCTCACTTATGGATTGATAGTGAAGTGCAGGGTATTTGTATTTCACACTTGGTGCTGCTCCTTCACCTTGATGAATAATTCGATGAACTCTGGTGTCCAGAATTGCTACCTCTTTCCTTATTTTATCCCTTAGTCGCCTTCCACTTTTTTAAACTATGCTCTTCGTAATATTTTCAGAATTACAAAACCACTTACGTGGAACTTCAAGCTCATCAGCCAGCGCGGTCAGATTCTTGTAAATCTGTTGCTTCGTCTTGACCGCTGCGTTGACTTCCTCCTTGATCCTCCTCAGGATCTTGCTGGTGAGCTGCTGGTATGAGTTCTGGATATTCAGGTGGTAGGTGTCCAAGAACGGACCGATCACTGTGTCCATGTACCGGGATATGTCACTAAAGCAAGTACAAAGGGGTGAATCTTACTTGAATAAGATGAAGATAAATAATATAAGCTTTACTGTCATGTAGGTTTAATGTTTCCAAATGGCTGGTTTGGGCTGGCAGTGTTTGAGGTACTCTCATTAAAATGGAGCTAACTCTATCGTTACTGTCTTTACAACTTTAACACCCTATCAGCCTATTCCAACTTTAATCCTGCCATTTTTCGATGCTTATTGACAGAAGAAGACTGAAAATGGCTCCCCTTCTTAAGAACCGAATGGTTTAAGAACTCTCACCCGTTATTCAGCGTCAGCCTACTGGGCGTCTGTTTCCTTGTGAAGATCTCGTCAAGACCCCACTTCCGACGCAGCCTGGCAACATGCCCATCCAGCTCCACGGGCTGGTGCTGCCACGGAGGAATCTCGAAGCAAAGGCCGCCATCTTGTCTTTTTTTAATGAATGGTGTATATACTTAGGCCCCGGGGAATTAAAAGCTACACCTCACTATTTGGTGGGGAGCGAGGGCGCACCTGGAAGGCCATCTTTTCTGAACAAGTCAATGCGACTTTTGAGTCAGCCTATTCCAACGTTGATCCTGCTATTTTTCGGCACTTACTGACAGAAGTTGACTGAAAATGGCTCCCGTTCTTAAGAACCGAATGTTTTAAGAACTCACCCGTTATTCAGCGTCAGTCTACAGGCCTCTGTTTCCTTGTTAAAGTTTCGTCAAGACCCCACTTCCGACGCAGCCTGGCAACATGCCCATCCAGCTCCACGGGCTGGTGCTGCCACAGAGGAATCTCGAAGCAGAGGCCGCCATCTTGTCTGAATAAGTCGCTGCGACTTTTGAGTCTGCCTATTTTAACGTTGATTTTTTGGCACTTACAGAGAGAAGAAGATGGAGAATGGCTCCCCTTTTAAAGAATCAAATGGTGTAGGAACTCTCACCCGTTATTAAGCGTCAGCCTACTGGGCGTCTGTTTCCTTGTAAAGATCTCGTCGAGACCCCACTTCCGACGCAGCCTGGCAACATGCCCGTCCAGCTCCACGGGCTGATGCTGCCACGGAGGAATCTCGAAGCAAAGGCCGCCATCTTGTCTGAACAAGTCGCTGCAACTTTTGAGTCAGCCTATTCCTACGTTGATCCTGGCATTTCTCGGCACTTACTGATAGAGACTGAGAATGGATCCCCTTCTTAAGAACCGAATGGTTTAGGAACTCTCACCCGTTATTAAGCGTCAGCCTACTGGGCGTCTCCTTCCTCGTGAAGATCTCGTCGAGACCCCACTTCCGACGCAGCCTGGCAACATGCCCGTCCAGCTCCACGGGCTGGTGCTGCCACGGAGGAATCTCGAAGCAAAGGCCACCATCTTATCTAAACAAGTCGCTGCGACTTTGAGTCGGCCTATTCCAACGTTGATTTTTCGGCACTTACAGAGAGAAAAAGACTGAGAATGGCTCCCTTCTTAAGCACCGAATGGTTTAAGAACTTACCCATTATTAAGCGTCAGCCTACTGAGCATCTGCTTCCTTGTGTAGGTCTCGTCGAGACCCCCCTGGCAACATGCCCATCCAGCTCCACGGGCTGGTGCTGCCACGGAGGAATCTCGAAGCAGAGGCTGCCATCTTGTCTAAACAAGTCGCTGCAACTTTTGTGTCAGCCTATTCCTACGTTGATCCTGGCATTTCTCGGCACTTACTGATAGAGACTGAGAATGGATCCCCCTTCTTAAGAACCGAATGGTTTAAGAACTCACCCGTTATTGAGGGTCAACCTACTGGGCGTCTGCTTTCTCGTGAAGATCTCGTCAAGACCCCACTTCCGTCGCAGCCTGGCAACATGCCCGTCCAGCTCCACGGGCTGGTGCTGCCACGGAGGAATCTCGAAGCAAAGGCCGCCATCTTGTCTGAACAAGTCGCTGCGATCCTGGAACAAATTCATGGTTTCAGCTGGGTCTAGACGTTGACTCTTTTGCGATAAAATGTGATGTACCATCCTGTGCTGAAAGTTCAACTAAGATGCACCAGGCTGTAAAATTCGAGCGATCTAAAGGTTACTATGGAAACGTATGAAGACTTCGTAGACTTTGGTTAAACCTGTAGGCTGAGCTCGCCCCATAGTCGCCGCTGTCTGTATGTAAAATACGAAACCTCAGATGTGGTTGTTAATGACTTAAATTCATGGTCTTTGTAGCCTAGAACCATCATTCTTCCAGAAAATCAGGTAATCAGATGGATCAAGCTGCAAATCCCTAACCAAGTCGGAAACAATCTCATATCATAAACAAAACTTCCGATGGCAACCAGAGATTTCCGGGAGAAAATAGTTAGTAAGGAACACTTATATTACTGTTTTAAACGGGATTATTACCAAATGTTCGTTCGTAGTATAATTATACGCATATAGGTATACTGGTATATACTCACTCTGCAAGTCGTCAGCTGAGATGAAATATGAAACAATAGGCTTATTATAAAAAATATTCTATAGACCATTTGAACACACATTGCCGTACCTACACATGTATTTTACAGGTAGATAATGTTACGTAACGTAAGTACGTAAATGAAATATTGAATTACTCACAGCAATTACTAAAGTCAATGAAACGTGATCCTTTGATTGTAATAAATGTTGCTCAGATAAAATGTATTGTACTGTAACGATAATTTTTGGATCGTAGACGCGTATCGTACTTATTTCAAAATCAAAATATTGGTCGACGTCATTTAAATGTACTAAAATATGTATATCAAATAAAATTTTATAAAATTACATTAGGTATCTACACGTACCGCAAGATACTGCGGTTTATGATAGCCACCATATCCTGCCATCATGCGGCAGCCGGCAACTATGGCCGGCAAGTTCCAAAGTCATTGGGTCAAAAATAGGACGAAATTGACATATTTTTTCCGTAGGACATGCAAGCGCTTCTATCCTGATTTAAAAAATATTATAACAATACTGTCAATCTTTTTCATTACCTTTACCTTTTCATTTTTGTTTCAGTGACAACAGTTCTAAATAGTTGATGTGTTAAAAAACAAAAAACCCGACTGCGGTAATTTTGAAGTAGGTAGTATTTTCCTGTAAAGATTCGCCATCTTGAATCTATATTTTTTTAATATAGCCAGTGTCACCTGCGCTGCTGAGAAGAATCTAACGACACCTCATATGTCAAAATCCAACTATCCGTTTGGGCTGTAGCCCGTGAAAAAGAATTTTCTTATCCACATACATAGGTACATACATACATACTCTCGAAAAACATAACCCTCCTTCTGAGGCAGTCGGGTAAAAATGGGAACTACTCGCAGCAACGTGCTCTACAGCCATGAATTCCTGTTTTCTATGGGATTGAATCTTGGCCTGTACTATTATTTGCTCCTTTGTTAATTATATTTCCATGCAATTTTTATACCTACTTGAACTGGTTACTCTGAACCCCACGAAAAGCCAAACAACCTAAACTTTCTCTAAGCGCTTACTTATTTTACCCAAAATCTTAAAAGAATAATTTCAATGAAAACAAAATAACGATATCGGCTGCAATATCATCAAAAGTGTACTTACTTAATACTTGCAGAGTAATTCTTTAAGCAAGCAAGGGCTCCTCTCGATCTTTTTAACGAACAAAAATTAATTAAGAGTGTAATTAATTCAAGTGGCGCCGTAAAGAGAGGGGGATTCTACGAGAGCGGAGATAAAACAGGTGAGTTTATACAGGATGTTAGGAAAAGTATCTTGTCACGGTGTCACGCTACAGAGTGAAAGATAATTCGAAGGCATTTTTTTGTATTGGGCTTATGGCCCCGAGGAGGCCTTGAAAGCTACACCTAACTAAGTTGAAAGCTACACCTAACTACAAAGCTATACCTAACTAGGCGAGACCATTTTCGACGTATTCTTCCATAGAACTATGGAAGCAGCAAAACGATAGAAGCTGCAAGTCATCTTCTTGTCTATAGTGTAATACATGCAAGTAGAAAGCTTGTAGGGAACACCTAAATGTGTGTGCCGGTTCATTTCGCGATGTCTCTGTAGTATCACCTAGCACACTCTATGAAACACCCCGATCGAGGAAAAATAGAGAAGGTATTTCATCCCTTATTACACATAATATATTCAGACTACAACAGCCTGAATTTTTGTTGCAAAAGAAGCAACTCTGAAGTCAGGGTTCACTTTTTTCTTCTTTAAATCGATAAATTTGTTTATTTACTTACTTATGAAAAACACTGAAGTCTAGCCTTAGGTCATCATCTTCCTGCCCTTATCCCAATTACTTGGGGTCGGCGCAACACGTTTCGTTGAACATAAAAACGTGTTGCAAAAGGATTTGGCTGAATTTTACGACCGGCCGCCTACCAGACGTCAACCCTCCTTGGGAATGCTTTTGTGGTGGATTTGTCGCAGGAATGTAGCGAAATCCGGTTATTCGCGAAATCCCTAGGCCCTTCGCGAAGAGCCGGATAACTGCGAAATGCATCGATTTATTCGCACATTTCCCGGAAAACTGCGAATTCGTTATTTGCATGGGCATAAATCCAGGAAAACTGCGTATAAGGCGACACGCGGCTACGAAGCCGCTACGCACCTGCTACGACTTTTACCTCTACTCTACGCCGCTGTAGCTCGCGTACAGGAGCACTCGCGACGCTTCGTAAGATCTCGTTCGTCGCAGTAGTGGAAGGTTCCGCCGCAGTCGACTCCAGCAAAGGTTTCATATGCTGATCAGGTGGTTCAGCCTGCAATTGCCTACTCATTCATGTCAACGGCCCATGGAACGCCCAGTATCGTAAGGGTTCTTCGGGTCGTAAGTGTTCTTCGGGTCGTAAGTGTTGGTCAAAGTCAAAGTCAAAGTCAAAGTCAGGTCAGGTCAGGTCAGGTCAGGTCCAGGTCAGGTCAGGTCAGGTCAGGTCAGGTCAGGTCAGGTCAGGTCAGGTCAGGTCAGGTCAGGTCAGGTCAGGTCAGGTCAGGTCAGGTCAGGTCAGGTCCAGGTCCAGGTCCAGGTCCAGGTCCAGGTCCAGGTCCAGGTCCAGGTCCAGGTCCAGGTCCAGGTCCAGGTCCAGGTCCAGGTCCAGGTCCAGGTCCAGGTCCAGGTCCAGGTCCAGGTCCAGGTCCAGGTCGTGGTTGTGGTCATGAAAGAACCCTTACGACACTGGGCGTTCCGTGGGCCGCTGGCGTGAATGAGTAGGCAATTGCAGGCTGAACCACTTGATCAGCATATGCAACCTTTGCTGGAGACTAGAGAGGGGCTCGACTGCGGCGGGACAACAAGATCTTACGAAGCGTCGCGAGTGCTCCTGTACGCGAGCTACAGCGGCGTAGAGCAGAGGTAAAAGTCGTAGCAGGTGCGTAGGCGGCTTCGCAGCCGCGTGTCGCCTTATAAGCAGTTTTCCTGGATTTATGTCCATGCAAATAACGAATTCGCAGTTTTCCGGGAAATGTGCGAATAAATCGATGCATTTCGCAGTTATCCGGATCTTCGCGAAGGGCCTAGGTATTTCGCGAATAACCGGATTTCGCTACATTCCTGTGACAGATTAACCGCCACCATACGGTTGTCCCTGGTTGTTTGGGTCGGGTTTATCCCTCGGTCGCCTCTTACGACCCCCACGGGAAGAGAGGGGATGGTGCTATTCTGCTCTGCCGGCACCACACGGCACCAGGAAGTCTAGCCTTAGGTATCCAACCAAAAATAAAGGACTTGATCTTAACTTGGCCCTATAGTGCCTACAGATCTATGATAAGGTAACTACATTGAAATAAGTTACATGGCACCTAAAGTAACGAAGCTTTCTCTACAAAATAGAACCACGTATATCCCATTCATTAAACTTTTATACCTTTTATTACGCTGAATTTCAGAAATAAACTTGAACGCAATATGCAGTTACAACTTACTATTCTTACCTCCTTACAAGTGCAGCTATATTCAGGTAGCAAATTGGTCCTTCTGCATATTACCTTAGAGCTCACTTCACCCAATTTGCTTCTTACATTTTGCATGAAAGTTCTAGATGGTTCTAGGTATTTCTACCTTGGAGAAATATTTTCATTGCGTCTCCTTGCAACTCTGGCCGGTTCGCTTTTGGCGGTACCCGGATAGTTTGAAAAAGGAACGCGGGAGACTTTTGAAATAAAGAAATGCTTGAGAGCTGGAATAGAATGTGAGTGACCTACCTAGGCTACCTACCTATATAGGGTGTATTTTTATTAGTGGCGGATCCGTTAAGGGTGTGTTCTGTCAATGAAACTGAACAACTTTCCCCAAGGAACATAGGTCGAAATATGAAAAAAAAATTTGGCCCTCCCATACAAATTGACCCGGCCGGCCAACACACTTAGTATGGGAAGACCAAAATTTTTTTTCGTATTTCGACCTATGTTCCTTGGGGAAAGTTGTTCAGTTTCATTGACAGAACACACCCTTAACGGATCCGCCACTAATAAAAATACACCCTATATAAAAGCATCTTCCTTTTGTGTTTAATCGAATAAAATGTGTATTGTACATTGCAAAGTAGCAACCGGGCTGCCTGTAGGTAGATAAAGTAAGCGAGTTCTTTGGCCATCCCAATAAGTACATACAGGATGTAAAAAGGATGCAAATTTTTTTCGGGGAGAATCAGCCCATGAAACTGAACAACTTTCCCCAAGGAACGTAGCTCGAAAAATAAAAATTTTGGACTTCCAATACAAAATGTACCAGCCGGCCTAATTTCGACCTATGTTCCTTGGCGAAAGTTGTTCAGTTTCATGGGCTGGTTCACCCCTTAAAATATTTGCAGTTGTTTTTTTTACACCATATAAATCTGAAAATTAGGGGGGGTGAGCTCCCATACAACAAACGTGTTTCATATGCTATTTTTATACGTAATGGTACCGCACCACGTCCATCGTACGCGAGGCCGACTCGCGCTTGTCCTATTTTTTATATATCTCTATACAGGGTTATTTTTTAGTCAGTGCGCAAACTTTGCAGGGTGTTTCTACTCGTGATTCTGAACAACTTTTATTATGGGACCACCTGCAAATTCGCAAAAAAAATGGATTTTCCATAGAAAAATTCATACCTACTCGGCAAAAATGTATGGAACAACCAAAATTTTTTTTTAGATTTCGCAGGTGGCCCCATAGTAAAAGTTGTTCAGAATCACGAGTAGAAACATCCTGCAAAGTTTGCGCACTGACTAAAAAATAACCCTGTATAGGGTGACATTTTACTAGTGACCGATAGCGAAAACTCAGAACTGGCTGGTGATAAGGAACAACTTTCTCCAAAGAACATAGGCCGAAAAACGAAAAAAATATTGACCTCCCATAGTAACTCAAATCAGCTGATCGGCAATTTTGTATGGGAGGCCCATATATTTTTTTTCATATTTTGACCTATGTTCCTTGGGGAAAGTTGTTCCTTATCACCAACCGGTTCTGTGTTTTCGCTATCGGTCACTAGTAAAAATTCACCCCATATTTGTAAACTTTACTTTGCCATTTATGAGCTCGGCACGTCAAACACTAGCGCACCTGCGCTGGACTAATCTACCGTCAAACCTGTCTATACGGACACGGTACCTACCGGTGATGAAGTGATGCGAAATTAGTGCAGGCACCGAAAACCCTTTTTGTACAGTCTGTCAGTGCCTCGACACGCTATGACGCTATGACTGAAATTACGCGACACACTACGACCGATACCTATTATGCGTCCGGCGGCAGAATTCCGTTCCATCAGTTTTCGGTGTTTTCGGTTGGGGATGACACACTATTAAGCGGCGAAATTCCGCACAAATCACGCCGAATTACTTCGGACCGAAATTCGGCGACGTAATTTTGGTGACGGAATTTCGGCTCAAGTGTGTCATCCATCATCCATCCGTAATGCAAATAACATTGCTGGCGTTATTGCGCCGAATTCCGTCGCGTAATTTCATTCCCAGTGTGTCCAGGCACTAAAAATCTCTTTCTATTAGTTTAGTTTAGTTCAGCGTAAAAACTGAACTATACTACAAAAAATGCAATTTCGCTGCTTGGGTACAAGAAGCTTATAGTAGAGGAGAGGAGGAAACTCATACCGACTTGTTGTAACTGCAAGACACTCGTTATGAGACCGATGCCTCGCAGATTCGCACCAGTGTATGGGGTTTCGAACTCTTTTTACTTAGTTTAAATATAGTCATTTTGGAACGTAACAGTTTTTGCCAAAATCAGTTTAGTAGTTTTCAATATTTCAAGCTATCAAGTGTTTTTAGAGGCAACAAAAATAAGGCATCTGTGAAAATTTTGACGTACAAACAGACGGACAGACAGACCGACAGATAAACAGCAAATTCTCAGTAATAAAATAAGGCTTCGTTTTCTCTATATCGCACTTTTGAAAAATATAGGCCTAAGCAGTAGGCCCGAGCATGGCCACAACTTGTACAATAAATATCACTCAGTTTGAATCAGGCAATAAATTCTATAGACGAAAGAAAAAGGCCAGAAAGCAATTTTCTCCGTACGTTATCACATAAATTGGTTTTCGTATGGAAAAATCTTGTTGAAGGACTTTTCCAATAAAATAGGAATTATTATTTCCCTATAAGAAGGCTTTTGTAGAGCAGTGGGACGGTACCTACGGTCCCGGGTTTAAGCCGCGTCCGACGCAAAAAAAAAATTGCAACTTCTTATTTTCATTTAAATATGAAATTCATATCGAGACAAATGAGTGAATTTCTAATTCGGTGGTCGGCATTATGTTAGTTGGTGGTAAGAACGCTTCTAACTGTTAAGATTGTCTTGATGCCCTCCGAAGTACGAAACCACAACCAAACCGGAAACAACCTTAGAAAATACCACCACAGGAATCATCAGCTACATTAACGTTTGGTATAAACTTTGAAAGCACCTAAGCATTGTATTGTTCATTAATCCTAGCTCTACTCAATTTGCGCAGTCCCACAAAAAGTGCAATCAAACTGGAAAACAAAATCAATCGCAAAATGCAAAGAGCACCGCAAAAACAAGGACGCGGAAAAGCGCGCCAATACAGCACGTCGTTTTGTCTTAAAAAAAAAAGAAAAAAGAAAAACAAGGCAATGGCTGCCGCCGGTTCAGCCTATATTTCATTCCGCGCTGCCTCGCCGCCGCAAACCCGATAAATCCACAGATTTCTATTACAGATAACTCCCTGATTCTTTCCGGATATTTAATTTTATGTCCGTTGCTAGTCGCGGTTCTTATTTTAAAATTTAAATCGTCTACAATTGTGTTTTTCAATTTCCTAATATTTGTTCTTGTATAAAAGTATTAGGAAGGAATATTCAAAAATTCTTGCAGATGGCAGCAGGCAGCAGGCGAAACTGTGCCTAGATGACGTAACGACAACCAATAAAAAGTAGGTCAACTGGCATTGACACATTTTTGACCAGTCACAAAAAGGCGTTCTTTGGAGTGGCGCCTTTAGTAATTCAGTTTTCTACTTCATTATACATAGCAATCTGTCTAGCTTTGCACGCCTTTCCTAACTTTTAATACTTTCTTGCCATACTAAATTACTACACTGAAGGTTAGAGATATGTATTAGTCCAGATGAATTATGAATGCCAATCTGACAGGCATCCGTCTCACTAGTGTCTTGTGAGTCTTGCGACAACTCTTATTAGTTTCGCTCTCTACGATAAGCAACTTCCACATATACCCTTAAGAAGGTAGTCCATAATATTTTCATAGTAGGAAAATTTATGCTGACTAAAATTATAGCCGGAATACCTCCAACATACATATTATAGACATACACATAATATCACGTCTTTAAAAATACGGCTTCACTTCTGACGTGCTTCTGACAAATATTTGAGGACCGTTGTTTGATTCCGAAGCTGATCTTAGCGCAGTGGAAGCAAATTAAAGTTATCTTAAAATCTAAAACTAAATGGTCGATCAGCCTCGGAACAACATTTGACTACGATTCGTAGTGCTCGTTACTGCTACTAAATAAAATGAATTTAATGAGAAAATTTTCTGTTCCGGAAAATTTCCGGTCGAGAAATTTTGTTTCCGATGTCTGCGACGGCCCTTAATCTCCTACAAGATGACTAATACTTAACTGTACTACCACAGCTCATATCTAAAATAAATGTACCAAAATTCCGGTTGTACCAAAGGTCATCAAGTGGGTGACATCAACGTTATGTTGCCAAATCACTACAAATAAAGTACTTATACAAAACTAACAGCGAACTGCTCACCGTGGTAGGTATGACGCCGTTCCTTCGTGAGTCTAGATATGAAAGGAAACAGGTATCTGGATTTAGGAACACAGAGGAGGGGAACTTAAATCTAAACTCACGACATCCAGACACCAGCTCGTGTGGTACTCCGTCCCTCCAACAATTTTTGCCTCACCACCTCGACTATCACACTATTTAGACCGAAGGGCCTCACAAACACTATTGTTCATAGTTCGCGACAGCAAATCGTTCGCTGCTATCAATACGCGAATAACAAAGGATTTCTCCCAGCACAAGAAATCCGCCACGTTGGCTTGCAAGAAACCTGCCCAGTCCGCAATCAAAGCGCAAAATCCGAAATTGTCTAGGTTTCACTTCCACACCGAACAGGGAACTCTTCCCTGGTGGAAATTGCACACACGAATAAGAAAAACACTAAAATTACATTAAAATGTGCCTATCATGCCGCGAGCGCACACGGGGACGAGAGAACGTCAAGATGGCGCCGGCCGAACCGCAACGTCACAGCCACCGCGGTCTTTCAGAAAACCGCGGTCTGTCAGAAAAAATGGCGCGAAATTCAAATCGTATTCGCGCGCCCAATTCGATACGAAACTAAACAACCGTTTCAGAAAATTCTTAGTGACTGGTTGTTAGCCTGCGTGGTCTTAAAGTAAAACACATGAAAGCCTCGAGTCCCTAGCAGCGGAAAAAAATTCCATATTGCTATTTCTAAGCTATCATCAAGCTATTTTTCGATATGGCTAACCGGTGCAGATCTTAGAAAATATTACCTGCGAACAAATATTGTGTTTTCATCCAGAACACCCTCGCTACTGAAAGTATTTTTTGCCCTACATAAAAGAGTTCAGTGTACACAGCAGGTATTAATGGGATCAATAAAAGTAAAAGTAACTTTACGCAAAAGACGACCTTTTCAAATATTGGCCGAGCAACAACTTCTTTCGGGTTCCGTAGTGAAATGAAAACGAAGTTTATTGAAACCAGAAACACTTTACGGAGATTGTTAGGTATTTAGATTATCATCACCACATGTCTTTCCCGTGTGTGTCATAAGAAGCGACTAAGGGAGAGCTGATAGGTGACAGCGTGACATTGTATTCCTCAAACTTTTGTGAGACGTGGTGTAAATGGCCGTTTTTACGGTCGTTTACGCTCTGCCTACCCCGCGAAGAATGGCGTGATATATGCATGTATTATGTATGTATTGTTTGTAAATCTACACAATCAGACAAGTACACAAACCTGATACCTATTGTTAAATTCTATTTTGTACTATTGTTCTAATTTGATTAGAACTTCGTAGGCTCAAGCACGACTAATAAAGATGGTTCCTTGGTTTAGACAGCACGTGATGCTGTTTTATTTTAGGGGGTTCTAAAATTCAAAGCTGCTTTGTATCAACTAGGTAGTCTAGGTACATGATATGATCTAACGATGCCAATGAAATTTTACCTCAAATCTTTTTGCTCACACTCGGTTCGTATGAAACATACGGAATTCTTTGTTGTTTATTTCTGTCCTACACTTACCAGATCTGCCTATAATAGGGGTCCTTGACTCGCATCTCTTTATCACTATATCGTCCGCGTAAGTCGACGCTGAGGACAGTACTTGAATACTTGCTTCAAAGAGCACGTTTAATAACTGTTATATATATATGTGGTTTAAACATAGTTCCTCCAGGGTTCATCGGGTATTTCGTCTCCTCATGTGTCACAAGAAATTAAGCGAATGTTGAATAACTGTAAAGATATGATACGGAACCCAGTATTATATTTTTCTGTCTTACACTTACCAGATCTGCCTATAATAGGGGTCCTTGACTCGCATCTCTTTATCACTATATCGTCCGCGTAAGTCGACCCCGAGGGCGCAGTTTGCGCCAAAATGCGAGCTTTTGTATGTTAATCTTGACCCGGACGTATTTTTTCTCAAAAAATCCTCTTTAGGATAAGGCTAAGTAGGCAGAAAGTTGAAGTACTTTTGTATTATTTTAAGCTGTACTCGGAAAAGCTTTGCGAATAGTTAGGAACAAGAGAAAACAAGTTTTTTTCACGGATGTTTTGTTTTCATAGATTTGCTGTTAGTTTTTGTTTGGTGCTGGACTTAGGTAAGGGGTAGTAGTAAGCCTATTCACAGCTGGACGTAGGCATTCCCTAGTGCACGCCATAAGGCTTGATCTCCCGTTTTAGTCATCCAGTCACTACCATCCGCCTTCTTTGAGTCATCGGCCCTTTACTTACCAAGGATGACTAACACCTAATGTCTACGAAAGCGCTACGACCATGCTATACTCGTATCACATATTTATCAATCTTACGTTCTCGTAGCCCAACCGTAGCGACTCCGTAGCGACTCCGTAGCGGCTCTACGTTGCCTTTAACCCCTAAACCTGCAAACACAGGTAGCAATTACCGCTCCAGCAATTTCTTTAGACGTTTCCTTCATAGTACAGGGGGCGAGAGGTTAAATATTACACAAACGGTGTTTAGTATTCTGGAATTTTTCCAAATGTGACTCAGTCGGTGAATGCATAGGAAAAGATAATATATTAGGAAAAAACAGTTTTGTACATGTCTAAAAAAGGCACCTTTACAAACTACTAAGTCTCAATTCTTGTGTCCGTTGTAATTTTTGACGACGAAACCGGTAAAAACCAGCCATACGGCGCTTTTAAAGAACAGAATTCGGGCGCAGTCAAAAAATAGTCCACGTTTTAACCTCTCACCTGCCGCACTACATTGCCGTGTTCCCTCACATATTACTCTCGTCTTAAACGAAGGTGAATGTCATTAGCCCCCCCTCCCCCTCTCTACCCCCCTTCCCCCCCCCAGCCCCGCGGAACCGTGCCTAAACAAATATTGAGCCAATCACAGAGCCTCGTTAGCGACGAATCAGGGAGCGTGGCAAAGTGCACCGTATTCTGTTTAATTAAGAGCAATGGAAATTCTAAGATGATCGGCACGTGTGGAAGAAAGGTAGTTTGAAATTATTTGTGTTTTCGATAACTTAAATTGGGACAGGATAGAAAATCGGTGAGGCATCGGCACAAAATAAGGGAACGGCGCGCGAGGCGCCTTTACAGATGGCTCACTCAACGATTTTAAAGCTTACTGACTTTAATAGGAACTACTACCTGATTCATAGAAGAAGGACCCGAAATGACAACATTATTGTTGACATCTTGCTATATATATATATTATCATATTTAATAACATTTGAGCAAGATGTCAACAATAATGTTGCCATTTCGGGTCCCCTCGGGAACTCAAGGTAAGAAGATGGTTGCCACGAAAGTCATATTTCTTGAATGAAAATTAACCCAGAATCATATGACGTTCTTGTATCAGATTTTGCTGTTTTGATCATGTTTTGATAATATCGTACTTTGATATTTTTGACAGTTTGCTACTGTATAGTGAAATCTCAGTAATCTCTGGCTATCTAACAAGTGCCTCAATTAGGTCGAGTGAACCTTCTGTAAACTCTCTATTTTGTGGCATCGGTCTCATGTGTCTTTCGGCCAACTCATAAGAATGATTTATTATTATTATTAACCATTTATTGCACACAAGAAACATTACATACAAGAGACATATACAAAGAAAGACGACACAACAAGACAGCTTACTTCTACTAAGAAATTTCTTCCAGCTGACCTACAGATTTATGTATTTACAGTATTAGTTTCGTCGTGTCAATCTTACGGGGCAATCCTTCGGGCGTGTGGTTTTTCTGGTATCTTATACAAACCAGTAATTTGAAGAACGCGGCACGCCCTTTAAAGGCACCAATCTTTCATTTCCAAAACAATGAAATCCTGAAGGAGATTGAAAGCCGGATGGACTAGCCAGTGTAGTTAGAATCCCTGGTCACACAGTTAGAAACATACTTCAAATTAAACCGCTAGGTATTTTCTTAGCAAGCGTTTCATATTTTAGACACTAATTTCAGAGTCTCCATTTAATTTTTCTATAACCAGTTAATGACACGGAACTCCCCCTAAGAGTGGTTTAAGTACATAGCTTTCCACACGACCCCCGGTACCACAAATTAGGGAAAAGGCACCCGGGGCGCTTATACAGATGGCTCACTCAGTACTAGCGTCGATTTTGACGCTTACTGAATTTAACTGGAAATAACCGGAATCTCATTGGAAGTCAAGGTAACTTAGAAGGTGGTTGACACGAACGTTATACTTATTGGATTTAAAATTGCCTCAGAATCAGATCAGATGACGTTTTTGTCAGATTTTGCTGTTTGGATATTTTTATACTTTGAGATTTTTGACAGCAGCAACCCTGGGTATGTAACAAGTGCCAATCGCAAAAATCCGAAATAGGGCCGAGTGAACCTTCTGTAAACTCTCCTATTTTGTGCCGGTAACTCCTGAAAAGGAACGGCGGTAGTAATGTATTCGAAATGCCAGGGGAACAAGACATTATTATAAGAAAGGAGCTGCGAGGTTCGCGGAAAGCGAATACAACCCTCCTAAATCGCAAGAAGACCATGATACTGAACAACTTTCACACACATGCCAGGGGAACAAGACATTATTATAAGAAAGGAGCTGCGAGGTTCGCGGAAAGCGAATACAACCCTCCTAAATCGCAAGAAGACCATGATACTGAACAACTTTCACACACATGCCAGGGGAACAAGACATTATTATAAGAAAGGCGCTGCGAGGTACGCGGAAAGCGATTACAGCCCTCCTAACACTGAACGCAAGCAAAACAAGATACTGAACAACTTTCACACATATTATGCCAGGGGAACAAGACATTATTATAAGAAAGGAGCTGCGAGGTACGCGGAAAGCGATTACAGCCCTCCTAACACTGAACGCAAGCAAAACAAGATACTGAACAACTTTCACACATATTATGCCAGGGGAACAATACATTATTATAAGAAAGGAGCTGCGAGGTCCGCGGAAAGCGATTACAGCTAACGCTGATCGCAAGCAGACCATGATACTGAACAACTTTCACAAATATTATGCCAGGGGAACAAGACATTATTATAAGAAAGGAGCTGCGAGGTTTGCGGAAAGCGATTACACAAGCAAGCAAGCAGACCATGATACTGAACAACTTTCACACACATGCCAGGGGAACAAGACATTATTATAAGAAAGGCGCTGCGAGGTTCGCGGAAAGCGAATACAACCCCCCTAAATCGCAAGAAGACCATGATACTGAACAACTTTTCCCTAGGAACATAATATGTCAGGATCCGACATAAAAAATAATCACCAGCCATGTAGCTGTAGCCTTCAAATATGTATCTCTAATTAGATTTCTGGGAGTAAAAGCTGGAACTAGTACCTAACTTACTAGTGATCGATTAATCAATCAATTATGTTTATTATGGTATGATATGTATGGTATGGTTCATATGGTAATCAAATATGTTAAAAAGGTTCCCTGTGTCCTGCCAATAATGGGCATAGTATAAGAAAATAGCCTTTATATCGATCGCTCTCACTAGATGTCGTTAGTAGTTTTTTAAAACTCGCTTACGAAATGTTCACAGCGGGTATACAAATTATTGTAAGTAATATAATGGTTCAAATTTTTTGAGTTTCTCACATACCTATTTATACGTTTAATTTTTATATTTGCATTCGAATACCAGAATGCAAAGCTATATAACATTGCGTCTTAGTTAATGTGCACTCCGAAGCGCGGAGTCATCCATCATCATATATACTAGATACTGCCGACCAACTGGGCTACCGCGAGGTAGAGGCGTCGGCAATACCGTGGGAATACCTACTGATGCCGAAAGTTGCAGATTCTAATCCTGCTGCGGTGAAAATTCGCACAAAGCGCTTCACTTCTGTATTTTAAATGCAAACTGCTAAAGTTGTGCCGTGTGGTGCCGGCTGAGTAGAATAGCACCACCCCTTCTCTTCCCGTGGGGGTCGTAAGAGGCGACCGAGAGATAAATCCGACCCAAGCGAATCAGGGTCCTGGAGAAGGAAAACTCCACACACAAACCCGGAACGGGGTCTCCGTCAGGCGCGAGTGACTGGTAATATATCGTGCAGCAGACTCCTGCAGCCGACCTGGCTCCGCACGTATCGACCCGTCGTTCCTGTGGAGTCAGCCAGGAAGGCCGAGAGGGTGGCGCAGGTCCTGGGCAGCCCTGCGTTTCCATAATTGCGTCCCAGGCAACGCAGTGTCTGTGAAGAGGAAACTTCACCCGCGTCACGCGGATAAAAATCTTGCCTCAGACACTGTATAAATCGTCTGTCACAGACGTATGAGGCCAGTGATGATGATGATGATGAAAGAGTGGAACTCCCTGCCTGCGGATCTGTTCCCGGAACGTTACAACCTGGGTCTTTTCAAGGCGAGAGTGAATAGGCATTATCTGGGCGAGCATGTTCCATCATCGTCTGCATCGTCACTTAACATCAGGTGAGATTGCGGAAATGCAAGTATTCAGAATATTTTTCACTCGCGTGTCTCCTAGCCACGCAATGTTGAAGCCGTCAGTAATTCGGCGTTCGTACGCCTTTGTCCCTAATATCGGCCTTTCAACGTTCACGGTTCGGCAAATCTTTTATCTAATGGATGTTCACGCCACGTAACCGTGACACTGTCGGCACTGTAAGTATTTATAGGGTACAACACCTGTATATGCCGTGTGGTGCCGGCTTACAATAGTATCACCCCATATCTTTCCCGTCGGTGTCGTAAGATTAGGGCGTTTGTCCACCGCGCCAAGAACGAGAACGAGATTTTTGGGGCCGAGCTTAGTATGAAGTGCCTGATTGAAGTAGCGACAACCAATATAGTCTAGTAACTAACGTCACAGCTATTCGGATTGACCCATGAAGCTGAAATTCGGCATGTAGGTACTTCTTGACCTCTTGATCAAAATTAGACATGGAGCCCAGCGGGCACCACCCCCCTTAACCTTTTACCACCCCCCCTCCTTTACAAGGCGTAGCCTTTGAAGTAATTGACTTGGAGGGTATTTTTTATTTCATATCGTGCTTGACATCTCATTTGTAGCTTATTGTGCTCTCAAAATTACCCTTTAGCCCCCCCGGGGGCCCAAAAGCCCGAAAAGTTGAGTGTTCCGTTCTTATATGAGATTTTCTTATTTTTAAGCTATCGACTCCTAAGAGGTATCAAAAGTTGCGTAATTAGACACAGATTGCAAAAAACCTAATATATCTTTTAATATTATTTATCTTTAGGGCTCTATCGATCGTTAAAGTGTTGTGACTACGAAACCAACATAAACAACATAATAATATTATTATTGTTTTTCAATGTTCAGCAAAGCCCTAAAGATAAATATTGTTTAAATATATTTTAGGTTTTTTGCAATCTGTGTCTAATTCCGCAACTTTTGATACCGCTTGGGAATCGATAGCTTGAAAATAAGAAAATCTCATACAAGGACGGGACACCCCACTTTTGGGGCTTTTGGGGCCCCCCGGGGGACCTAAAGGGTAATTTTGATGGCACAATAAGCTTTAAGTGAGATGTCACGCACGATATGAAATAAAAACTACCCTCCAAGTCAATAACTTCAAAAGTTGCGCCTTGTAAAGGAGAGGGGGCGGTAAGAGGTTAATGGGGGTGGTGCCCGCTGGGCTCCATGTCTAATTTTGTTCAGGAGGTCAAGAAGTACCTACATGCCGATTTTCAGCTTCATGGGTCAATCCGAATAGTTATAACCAGCTATTGACGTTAGTTACTAGACTAATAGGTAAAAAGTGACTACAATATGACTACAGTAATTAAACTGGCATTGACAAATTTTCGACCAATCACAGAAAAATGCACATTCGAGAATGGCGCCGCTGCTAGTTACGTAGTTTTCTATCCCATTATGTTAGGAATCTCAGGGTTGATACTCCATTGATACTCTAAAGTTAAGCTAAGGTTGATGACAACCTCTTTCTAAAATAAAACTTTCGATGTCAACCTCTTTCAAAGTATCAAACTATGAGGGAGTTTTGCGCGGGAAGCGAGAGGGTTCGTGCGTAACTTTATTTCTTATTTTTGTAAATTAGTTTTTCGCTGTTATTGTTGTGTTAATGTGTGGCGGCGCGCATGCGCCCCACATGCCAAGTCCTGAGCTGCCTAGCAACTGGAGCTACGTCACTCTGTCACAATCAGAAGAGCCAATCAGAAGACGAAGCCTGAAACGCGGTATCGAAGTGTTTCCGCCGATCGCTATAAATACAACTTCCAAACATGTCCGGTTGGAACAGTCGTTCCCCTGGTCTCAACTCCCTGACCAGGCGGGTTGCAACCCTTTTCCCTCATCCGTCGTCACTCGGCCTACTGGCCTCATCACTCCTCCTAAACTGGTGACCCCGACGTGATCAACAGCGACGACGTGACGGACATCCCAACCTTCATCAACGGAGCCAGACGTCATCATCATCAGCAACCACTGCAGTCACAGTTTCTCTCCAGCACTTCTGCGGCAACATTCCTGTCTCCACATGTCATCGACGCTTCGAAGACCTGGAGCCAGCATCAGCAACTGCACGGCCTTCAGCAGCTGACACTGTCCGAGTAACTACCTCCAGTATCCTGCTCGCCTCTGCATACCTGCTCGCCGCAACGCCTCGCCAGACTGCAGCACCAAGCAAACATGACGTCACCACTCCACCGGACATCAGCGCAACTTGGACTGCTTAACCTCAACGCATCATCAAGCCACTTGGTCTTCGGCATTCATCGCAGTACCAGTATTGGATCTACAGTACGACATGTGCTCTATCCTCGGTCGGCACTCAAGCATCTCAGGGTCTACAGCAGCCACGACTGACGACACACTCCAGCGTGCAGCCTGCTCTACCACTGCTACATGCCTGCTAGCCTCACCGCCTGACTGCACGATGAAGCATCTCTGCCTAAAGACATCAATGGCTGAACAGCGTCTTCGACACTCCAAAAAGGGGGAGTGATGTGGCGGCGCGCATGCGCCCCACATGCCAAGTCCTGAGCTGCCTAGCAACTGGAGCTACGTCACTCTGTCACAATCAGAAGAGCCAATCAGAAGACGAAGCCTGAAACGCGGTATCGAAGTGTTTCCGCCGATCGCTATAAATACAACTTCCAAACATGTCCGGTTGGAACAGTCGTTCCCCTGGTCTCAACTCCCTGACCAGGCGGGTTGCAACCCTTTTCCCTCATCCGTCGTCACTCGGCCTACTGGCCTCATCACTCCTCCTAAAATGTGGTGAGATTAACTTAATAATGTGCCGGCAATGAAAAACAATGTAGTGAAAATGAGAAATAAAGTGATCTCGTGTGGTTCTTCTTGTTATTCCCGTGTAAAGTTTTGAGAGCATTGGAACGCGAGCGTCACTATCGTGTTCCAATGAGTTTAGGTTAGGTTAGATTTTAAGAACTATGAACTAAAAATACTGAAGACTAGGCAGCATGGTCATAAAGATCTTCGCCTGTTCCTTTGGAACGAATAATAGAATAAATAATAATAAATCAAACTATGATGTCAGTTTTTTGTTGACTTCCTAATGTCAAACTCAGGCAAATCAGGCGAATGAAGGCGAAGTCCAAAGTTGTGTGTTCAAAACTTGGAATACATTATAAATTACGATGTGATCTTACAGGACGATGAAATAATAATGAAACGGACAGCGATAAATTCAACAATGATTAAATAATTCACCATGAAGCTGCAAACTCGCAACATTGATAAAATTCTCCGAAAAATAGATTTCGGAATCCAGTTCCGCACTTTTTTATAAAAACGTAAGTTTAGGATAAATTCTAATTCTTCCACTTAGTAATTAATAACCTTTTAGTATTTAGGTATTCCATTAGTAGGCGATTGAAAAACTCTGACACCAGTTTTCACCGATTTGTCCTCTTAGGTACTTAGGTACTGGGTTCGTCGAATGGGTTAGTCGAAAAGAACTGCAATTAAAATTCTCGTCGTATTCTCAGTAGTTCTGTTTAAAGATTTTGTTAATAGATATTACTCCATAAATTTGTACATCATCATTTCACACTTTGTTATTTTCAGGATGCCGACTCCCTGACGATGGGTTAAAATTTATCTATAAATACCAACAGAACAGAATCTCACCAGTATATTTTGCACACAAATTTGCAGTTTTTGAACCAAAGCAATGAATGAAGGGGATATTTTTTCTTCCAGTAGCAAGATAAGCCTTAAGAATCTGCAGGTAGGATTGGACTATATCTATCATTTACATTCTTGTAAAGGAAAAATTCGTTTGAAAATCTTACGTAACATTCTATAAATTGTTACGATAAATGCCCAAAACCTCTTGTGAAAATGTGCGTCTGTAAAATCTTCGGTTGAGATTTATTTGTAAGGAATATTACTTACGAGTTTTTCGCTATTGGTGATATAATTAAAAGATAAGAGAGGTTCAACTATTTTCTGCATACATAACATTCTAGTTGAACTAAGTTATTTTTGTAAGTCCTCCGGCTTAAAATGTCTTCATCAGTCCATTACCAATAACTAACTAACTAACTCCGTTGACTGTCCTGCGCGATCTCCTGCCAATAGTTAAAATTATATTATTTTTTCTTTAAGAATGGCAAACAAATGGAATGGTGGGTCTTAGCGCCTCTCATATTTGCAGTTCTGATGTTCTTGCTCGTTGGCACCATCTTTGAAAGGAGAATAGAAGAAAAGATCAGAACGTTCAGTAAGTTCTATTCACACTATAATTTAAAATAAGATGACTTAACATTTTTGATACAGAAGCATTCCACGAAAACTACAACTTTGTCCCGCACTGAATGTGCATGGTAGCACATACAAGATAGGTACAATGCTGTGATAGCAAGATACAATTCTACAGGATCAATACCGTATTTGCTATCCTTGTATCGTACACGGAAATACTAGGAACCAGGGGTTCCTGAGCGGGTCATTTTTGTAGAATGCTTCTAAACATGTGATAAAAGCTTGGGTATCTACCATTTTAAACAAAATAAGTCTTAGGCGCAGCCTGGGCGCAACCTAGAGCAGACGTGAGACGACATAAGATGGCATCTGTCAAACAAGGTGATCGTCGGAGATGTGAGACATGCAATATAGCGACGCTTGAAACCGTTAACATATAAAATGAATCAGAAGAAACATAGTTACACACTTGAGACGCGCGTCCCATCGATAACTGCTGACGATCGCCTGTCTGAAAGAGGTCATGTTGCGCGTCGCGTCGAACGTCTATTCTATGGAGTTTGCCTCTCAACCTCCAGTTTCATAAACTTTCAAAAATGCCACCCCGTTTCGCCCAAACCAAACCAAAACTCTTAATTGAATGGTAGGTGTCTCATTTACCTAAGCCAAAAATGCTTATTTTGTTACGTTATTACATTAGTATTGGCATTGAAAGAATACCAAAATCTAATTCAGCATCATCATTTTTAGTTCGCAATCATTTATCCCGCGAAGGAGATCCAGCAAATATGGAAACTCAATCAAATGGAAACCAAACTAACCTACCATCTAATTCACAAACCCAGAACCCATGTGAACGTAATAATTGCTGCCTAAATCCAAATGAAGGAACACAAGATAAGCCAAGAACTGATGGTAATCAAGACAATACTCCTACAGAAAGACAAAAAGATAAAAGTGCAGCTCCCGTACAAGAAACCCCGATCCATAATGTACAGATAAAGCAAGATAGAGCTGGTACAGAAGGACACAAAGATAAAAGTGCAGGCCCAGCACAACAAACCGAGGTCAATCGTGTACAAATAATCGAACACGTTTCGAATGCAGCTCTAAGACAAGATGCAGAATCAAACGCTAATGTAAGAACATCATTGTCCAGAACCTCAAGGAATGCTGTCAGAACCCGGTCAAGACATTTAGCTCCTGAAATACAATGAAACATTGAAGTCCACACAAAGACATAACTAGATTCAATGCTAAATAATGGATGTAAGGAAAAAAATGAAAGTAATTGCTAAAAATGTAGGTCACGAACTGTCTCTGAAAGCAGAAATCTGCAAGCAGCGTGTTGGACCAAAATTCAATTCGTTAAATGCTACTCTTACAAGATACAGATCTAAACTAGCACAACAAAAATTTGTCACAAAACTAAGAGAGCTTCTGAGTAAAATTCAAACGTACGTTGGCAGAATGAACGAAGACCTAAAATCGGATAAAATAAAATTGCTCAAATAGAAACGTAATTATTTATATAATTAAGAAAAATACTATTAAATGTTATGCAAATAAAGTTCTGAAATGTCTTCTAATCTTTTGTTATAAAGTGTGTAGAATAAAGGAGGAGATTTCGGTTACGTTGGATCCTTAGAGCTCCTTGTCGTACAATATCGGTTGGTCTAAGTATATTGTCCATGAAAATATCAGGAGACGAGATAGAGAGGCCAACCCGGCCTTCAACTAACTACACAAAACTCACCCAATGAACTTACAATACTAAATAACTAGAGGGAAGCCCGGCTTCGCTCGGGTGAAATGAAACTCGTACTTACGTAATTCTTAAAATTATTGAAGCGAAGCAGGAGTGTATAGCGGGAAATCGACGTAACCCTATGACGGAAAGTAAACCTCTTACAGAAGAATTTCACAAAAAAATCCAGCAAATAGTTTCTATGACCGGGACGCAGGAAGGGCGGAAAGAGCGGATGTCGGATGTCAACACACGCCGACCAGGATCAGACAAGGACATATTATCCGCGACCGCTTGCCGAGTAATTTCCCCCGTGGCCACGTCTTTCGTGCTTCGTTCAAATTGGGCTAGTAGACTGGCCCGATGGTAGCGTAGTTTCCCATCAATATGTAGCCGTCAGGCCGCCCAAGGCGAGCTGATGCGATTTCTACGGTCGTACTGTTACGCCGAGGGTCGTGGGTTTAGTCTCCATGCAGCAACAAGTATTTCAAAAGTATATTTTTTTTTATAAAAAATAGGTAAGCATTTGTCCACAATCTCACCTGATGTTAAGTGACGATGCAGACGATGATGGAACATGCTCAGATAATGCCTATTCACTCTGTCCTTGTAAAGGCCCAGGTTATAACGTTCCAGAAACAGATCCGCAGGCAGGGAGTTCCAGGGGGAGAAATGTAATTTTTCCATAGTTTTTCCGAAGTTTGAAAGTTCTAAGGATATTAATGGACAGACTCTATGACTGGTGTAAGTGCATTGTCTCTAAAAACATGCTTTGAATTGATGGACTAGGTTTAGTCATTTCAACCTTTTCTCGAAAATGCTACAGCTACTTATATTCCATCAGTATGTATTTCTAATATTTTCGTGCGCTTTTTGTAGGGGCAAAACTAGTCAGCCTCCCTAAAATTTATGTTTAGAGTTCTAAAGACGTTTAATCGTTTCTATGAGACGTTATATGAGACTTTGCATTTTTCTAATAACAATAATAATGCACCCAAAATAGCTAACAGCTAACTAACTGGTCATAATTTCATGACCTCTGTCATGAGTAATTAATTAACTTTTAATATAATTAACTTTAATCAAAATAAGTAACGATAATTTATTGATCTTTTCTACATGATCTAAAGGCCATCATTCTTGCGTGATATTCTTTTACCGCTAGGCATGCCAGAGCAGGAGAGCGTCTAAACATGGCTTCAGAGGGTGCAGTACTCAGGTTAAGCGCATGTTATTATTCACCGCAAGGCCAATACATGCGGACCACTATTTGCCTAGTTTCCTCCTATTCACTTATTGCCATATTTTTTATCATTATACTTTCGGTTTTTCTTTTCGGACTTTTCGGACCACCCTGAGTGGACTACGGGTGGCACTGGTATAAAATATGACGAAGTCAAATTGGTTCACGACTTCGTTTTGTTGCGTGATTTATCATTTCTTCAATATTTTTCATTCAGTATCTACCTTAGTTAGAGACTGAATCCTGTATTTATTCCGCATACAAAGGTTAATATTATGATAACGACGACAGTGTAATACATGTGAATATTTGATGTCCCAATGTGACCTACTCATGAATTTATGAATTTCATTAACTCATCTGACGGGCTGTTTTTCGTGAGTTCACAATACGGCAAAAATATTTGTACTAGCTAATCAGTCCTTCAGGTTCTTCATGTCTGAAGATGGTTGGTGTATGGACAAAACAATACAAGCTATTCAGATCATCATAATCTGTCTGCCATTATCCCAAATCAGTTGGGGTCGGCGGAACATGTTTTATTAGAGCAGAAAAGCATGCGGCAAAAGGAATACGATATTTTTATGACCGGCCGCATACCAGCCTGTCTGACGAAGTCGAAAGTTATTCAGCCAAGTTAAGAAACTCTACAGTCGAGGTCAAAAACTCTATGTCGCCTTTTACGATACGAAACTCCCTGAGTGGGCTAGAGGTGGCAGTATTCTTAACCGCAACCGACACATTGTCTCTACCAAATTAAACTAAAGATACTTGACAAATCTTGTGTTATGAAACTTATGAAATAACAAGCAGAGCATATTACAAATCTCTCATACCACCATCTTGTCGTTCATTCTTTTCGGTCACGTAAAGCATAAGGAATGATGTTTGGGTGATTTCCCTACTCTCTTTACCATCATTACCGGGACACGGGGTGAACCCGGTGTATGTACAGAATTGTAATTTTTATTATGAATAATTTATTCTGCTTTGTAATGTAATGTGTATTATGATTTGGGTAACAAACAAGCCTCATTGCATATTCGAGAACTTGAACGTACATACATACATATCACGCCTGTATTCCTTGCGGTTCACAAAAGGACAGCTCGTCCCTTCTTCCGATCATTTTTGAGGAAGTGTAGGGCAACTAAGCTCCCATTGACAAAGTCTTACCTCATTAAGGCTACCGATTGGAAGTATGCTATAACGATAGATCATGTTTAGGAGGTCATAACCTTGTATGGGTGGCCATCCGAAATCCTGGCAGTTTTTTTGATCCGACTTACATTATACAGCTTTACTGTTTGAAACGTATGCCTACCCACCTAAAGAGACGCCTTTGGCGATGAGAACCCGCTAAAGTTGCCAGCTCCAACATTGGCAGTTTCCATGATTTTAGCATACTTACAATCGGTAGCTTTATGAGGTAAGACTTTGTCAATGGGAGCTTAGTCTATTGGTATAGTGACGTTTCCTTGTAGGCGTCTCTCTGTGTAGGCGCCCGCTAATACTTAGGAACTTTGAGATTGAGTTCAGTAGGTTACCTCCAAAAACTCAAAACTGCAGAACTTTTATCTTTAAAGTCTCTAATAAACTAGGTAGCGTGCCAAGATTCTCTTATGAAATATTTTTTTAATGTGGCTAAGTGGCAAGTTTCAAGTTTGTTTGTTTTCGAGCTTTTTAAAAGCTGCTGAAACTTTCTTGGACACTTTTTTATTTGTCAAGTGCGAAGTGTAAAAGTTTTGGGAAAGTAATGAAATGAAAATTTAGTGGTGTAGTTTTTATATTCCTTTAACATCCATATATCACGCCTATATCCCTTGCGGGGTAGGCAGAGCGTAAATGGATGTAGATACCGGCCATTTAACCCACGTTTGATAAAAGTTAGAGTGTTATTCAGAAGACATCATAGTGACATCAAACTCATCAACTCATACACATCAACTCTTAAATCCCTTAGTAGCTTCTTACGACACCCACCGGAAAGATATGGGGTGATGCTATTCTAAGCCGGCACCACACGGATAATAGTTTTTATATTACTTTTAACACACCCGAAAACTTTAGCTGCTGCTAACCGTTTCCCTGTGTGGGAGGTAATCGATTATCCCGAGGTAAAAGGAGAGCCCAGTGAATCTTTATTTTACTTTTTTAAGAACTGAGCCAAGCAAAGTTGAGTAGCGTAAGAGCAAACTATGAATCCGATGTGCCACATAAAATTGCTATGAATAAACCTTAAGGCGTATTATAAGTAGATTAGATTACAGAACGCGCAAGAGTTCATGACCATCCTGAAATATGCGCTTCCTTGTCATACTCGCCGTGGTACTGGCGTGTGCTATGGAGGTTGATATTTCAGGATGGCCATGAACTCGCGCGCGTTTTGGAACGTAGGAAGGAACTAGATGAGTTATATAAACCTTGATTAAGAATACCATACGATAGGTACATATGATCTAGTTACACCGTGTGGTAGCGGTTAAGAACACTGCCACCCCTAGATCACACAGGGTTTTCCGTAAAAGGCGACGTAGAACTCGGCTGAATATCTGTTGACTACAGCTATGGTCAACCGCATGGTAATTTAATTAATGATGATACCACCTACAATAGCATTGCCAAAGAGTGTTGACATCGGGCAGGCAGCCGGTCACAAAACATAGCCAAATCTTTTTGCTAGATGATTTTATGTTCTAACCATAGACTTATATATATATGGTTCTAACAATTTAACAAAACATGTTGCGCCGTCCCCAACTGATATGGGATAAGGGCAGGAAAGGAAGATGATGATAATATGATTAAGTTACAATAAGTGCATGAGTTGTATTTGATGCGTATTTTACAGTCGATTCCGTACCTATGTAGGTATTCTCAGCCACAATGGGAGATGCTCAGAATATTTTGAGAGTCCTAAGTAAACTCGTGCCACTTCGTGCGGCGTATGTTTCCAATAAAAAAGTTGTTTCTACCTAATGGAACTCTTGTTTTTCTTACACACTAGTTCCCTAGTTCATAGGGTCTTTGTAGCCTGATGTAAGTTCAGATTTAACCAGGCTTTGTTGTGTCTACATCAACAAATTATAGATGGTCTTCTACATAGAAATCGCCCATAAAAATATGGCGGATTATGGTAAATATGCATGCAGTTAAAGAAACCTGATTTTCTCATGAAAAGACCACATCCGTATGATCCATATCACTGAAAATGTTTCAACCCAACGAAACTAAACAAGGAACATCGAAATATTAAACAGACTATAACCTTTAATATAACTAGAATCCTACATATAACATCATTGTAATACAAGCACCATAATACCACTATATTCCCTTCTGCCTTCCACCCTTGGAGGAACGCTGGACTGAACGGGACGGATGATGAGTTGCTCGAAGCTTCAACCGCACCGCTGGCTGCCCAGATCAGAAAAATAATAAAAAAAACTGTTTTACTTTCCTTAAAACCTCATTTAATTTATTACGTAGGTAAGTATTGACATTTTGCAGTTTTGACTGGATTTGGCAGAGACACTTAGCCATGACATAATCACACCTAACGTCAAGCCTCAAACATTGTTTATTTATTTTGTAATCAAAATAGAAATAATAACAATGAATTCATTAGAATTTAATAGCAAGTAAGACCCTATTATGTTCTCTTAAATTCTTCACCAAGCAGTCCCAACCAACCTTATACCCAATGCAGTCTGCAAGAATCTTGAACCTTCTGGAAATAATTGAAGAAATGGTAGAAAAACAGAATGAATCAAAGAAATGAAGAACACAGTTCATAAGATACAAAGCCTACCTTTATTGATGAAGAAATTATCCTTGATTCTACATTGATCATAGCAGTAAACATGTCAATTAACAGTTTAACAGAAACAGATGAATTAGCGAAGAAACAACAAGAAGCAGTATACATTGAACTAGCAGCAAGTGCCGCAGGCAGCGGCGATTTCCATAGAGCCCAACAGATCCTACGTATAGCCGAAAATTTGTACTCCACACCGCTTGGAAAGAAGATTCTCATAGCTGCACAGAAGGCTAGAAAGAAAGCACAAAAGCAGGCAGCAAAAAGCTCTGGCTCCAGTGATTCCGATGGTTCCGAAGCTTCTGAGGAAGATGAGGATGATGAAGAGGACGACGACGAAGATGACGATGATGAAGAAAAATCAGAAGGAGAAGACGACTCTGAGAGTGAAGACATTCTTCCCGTAAACTTAAAGAGCTTCGGAGAGGCATGTACGTTACTCGAGGAAGCGGAGAAGTATTTTGCAAAGCATGAGATGGAGCTTCTCAATCAATCTTTGAGAAGTGAGGTCCAGGTGAAACGTGAAATCAGATTACCATTCGCTGATAAAAGATCCTGGAAATGGAGTAACGAAAAGTTGAATAAGTAATTTAATTTACATGAAGCTGCTCCTAGTTACCGAGAAAGCAGAAATCTATGCATTTGTATTCACCTTAGTCACATAGGTATTTGGCAAAGCAGCTGAGAATTATCAAAATTATCTACTCCCAACTGCAAAACAGGAAATGAAAGTGAGTTGAAATATTTTAGTACTTACCTAGATAAGTAATTAAATAGCAATAAAACCCAATAATACCAGTTAACACTTTAATTAAAGTACCTACCTGAAATCAGTATTTAAAGCCAACGCAATAGAATAGCACTCCCATATTGAAAAGCGCAGAAAGTGCATCCCTGCAACTAGAAACAGGAAGCCATAACTTGGATTACTAGTTGCAGGGATATAGTAAGCCCAAATTCTTGGTCTATTGTAGGTCCTGGGTAAGAAATATGTTCAGAAATGGATGCCTCACGAAGTCACGACTGTTGATGATGATGATGGATGGATGACTCTGACTGAAGATCTCTATTGGTTACCTTAAACATGTGGGTTGGACCTGATTCACTCTCAATGCATTTCTAACTAAGAAAAAGTTACACCTATTTGCTAATATATTTCAGTACCAAACCATCGCTGGTTTGAATTTGTCTTCGGATTTAATTCCGGAAAGAAAAATCTCCCTTTTGCAGTTATCTACATTGAAATATCAAAATAACGTTCTCCCGAACGCGGCTACTGGTGGAATAAACAATCACTTTTTATTCGCCTATAAATTGGAGCATTTTACAAACAGGGGGTATCGGCAAACAATTAAAATTCAACTGCGCATGAATTATATGAGGCGTCGGTGTGTGGGATACGTAAAGAGCGGATTATCTATAGTCCGACAATTTCGTGCGTGACCTCCCTGCGGGGTACAGACGACGATGAGGGGGGCGAGGAGCACGTCCTTATAATATGACGCGCGGCGCGGATGCACGCACGCGTGTCCTGTCCCCGCTACACCTCCCGCTACCCGCTGACACCTTGGATACCTCGTCCCCCCACCGTCTGTCACCCCTAGGGAAGGTCACGCACGAACTTATCGGACTATAGTGAGTAGATTCCTAGTCCATAAACTGCCACAACAGTCCACTGCTGGACATGGGTTTCCCCTAATGAGAGACGTACTTACCACGCTTGGCATGGCGGACGGGTTGGCACGCGCTGTACAATAAATTTTGCATTGCACAGGGAACACTGCTACCCAATGCCTAGGTATCTCCTTTTTTGGAGTCTCCTACTTGCAGCATTGGGGATCAAATCCCGCATCACAGGGCAATAATTAGCTAACCAAGGAATAGGTGAAAATCATAATTTTTATTTCATATATAACGAGATAGTTATTTCCTTTATGAGCTTGCACAACAATTCAAATTTTTACTGTTATTTCCTGGCTGTCTGCCTCCTATAGCTTGGCCCACCTCATTTCTCATGGCATACGAGCCGTTGTGGCCATAATCCAAGAAATATGACCGCACGGGGCCACCAGAACATTTACAATTTATCGGGCGGCTAAATATCGGACTTTCCACTCTTCTACACTGTACTTTATTAATTTTAGATACGGGAAAGCTCTTAGGAGAGATTTCGTGATTTGTTTCGCGAGAAATTTTCAAAACAATCGATTTTTATTGTAAGTAACAGTAAGTTGATGCTGTTTAAAAATGGCATCGCCCTATTTATAGACCAAGGTATCGTAAATGGCGATTAGAGAATAAATCCAAGGCACAAGGCAGGCACAGAATAAATCAAGGACCTCTTCCTTCCAGCAGCGTTCCCTTCCCTGTGACTTACCACATCTTACACTGCGCTCGCTAACCCGCCTTGACTGTCTCTCATGTTCCAATATTATGATCGCACGTATCACAGTACATTCACATTTTCGTTTTTTCCGAAACGATGAAGATTCAGTGATAGATAAATAATAAAGGATCTGATTCTGAATGGACACCAGCCTTCGGGCAATGCGTCTTGTCCTGTTCCGACATCAGCACTACATAGTCAATATCTTAGCTAATCTTGTTACTATGTAATGGAGACATTAGTTGCAGCTATCGTTTATTTCCGCATGCGTTTATTTTATTGCACTGGCATAAATTATAAACTAGGCTTTCTACTTTAACTTTAATTTTGTAGACAATCAAACGTAGCTTTAATTAAGGAAACTAATTTTACGTCTTATAAATACTATTTACTATCGCTTTTCTTTTGCGTTACTATGAAAAGGAACCACAAACGAGGTATGAAATTGGTTCTGTAAGTATAACCAATAATCGAGAGCATAATTACATACCTAATTGGTTTAAGGTGCTTCGGAAGCCACGTTAAAAAACAATAAGTCACATAAATATCGATGGGTATACGTTTCTATAAGTATCGATATGAATTGAGAAGAAAAAAAAGAAAGTTTCGGCCTTCGGTTTATCATCATTAGTCATTACGCATTACGTGAAGCTCGTACGTTTTGTAGGGTGACCATGAGGTAGAGATTTTATAGAAGGAAGTCCCTACGTCGGTCGTCGATCAGCGCATTCTAACGATTTATGGACATCTGACCATGCCTGAAGCTAAGTATTGTAATTGGCATTGTAAAATCTTAGAAGAGCAACCGCAATAAAAATTAGCGCAACTAAGACCACACTGCAGGGGGCAGTGCACGTGGCACGATCCTGGCGAGAAGTTTGGCAGTAGCTTTGCATGGTCATGTCTTTTAGGAATGAGGTACCCTCATAGAAGAATATCTGGATAAATACTGGGTTCACATCCTTAGTCGATACAATTAACTTGACTAGTAAAATCAGTAAATCAGCGAGTCAGAAGACAAAATCTATTTGCATGGGCACCTCGCTTGAGTATGGAAACTAAAAAATGACATCGCATGGAAAGTGACAGCTCTCGTGCGCGCTGTCGGTCTAGCTGACTGGACGATACTGTACAGAATGGACAAAAAAATGTGTTCCTAAAGAATTCAGCCAAAGCCCGGTCGCATGGGCACCCTGCGTGAGTAAGCAAACTGCAAAGTGACATCACATCGCTTCGAGTGTTCTGTCTCAGCGAAAAAGTGGCTTCGCTTGCGTGGAAAGCAGTGTGGAAACTTCATGCAAACGCATGAATCAGATGCGCGACGCCGATTACAACGAAAATGACCCAGTCTCACCCGAGCGAAATGTTCCCCGAATGCTCGTGGGAACGGAATAAGAGGTTTATCCATAGTAATAAGTAGCCTTTGTTACTCAGAGGGATAATGCAGTTTATAAAAAGTGAAAGATTTTTTAAAGTCACCGAAAGTGACAATCCTAGCGATTCAACAGAATCAGGTAGAGTTTCTTTACTCATCATCTTCCTAAACTTTTCCCAATTACTGTATGAACACAAATCATGTTGCAAAAGAATTTGGCATAATTTTACGAGCTGACGTGAACCCTCTTTGGGAATGCGATCGTAGGTGGTATTTCCGCCACCATACGGTTGGCCATGGTCTGCAGGTATTGTAACCAAAGTCAAAAACTCTACGTCGCCTTTTAAGAAACACCCTGAGTAGAATAGGGGTGCAGAATTCTTACTATTACATCTATACACACGACAAGTTTCTTTACTATTACATCTGTATACTGTGGTTCTGTGCTCGAGAGTGAAAGCTCTTTGACGTGCGCAGACGCAGCGTGCAGTCGGCCAACGGGACTGGACACAAGCGATATGGTAAGTTATTATTGTGTACTTAATACTTATTTTATTTTTGGTTTTATTTTTTTGGCAGGTTAGTTAATTATGTGCCTGCTATTAATATTGTAGTTTTTTTTACTCTAGTTAATACGTTCAAATAATTGTTTACTTACTTACCTACCAACTTTAATTACGTTTATTTTTATTCTATGGGTCGGGATTATGTATCTCAGTTTATCATAATATTGGACAATTAATGGAGACCTGTGGTATCTGTCGTTCATGAATAGGTGTTCAGTCGTGAAAATGGCTGCATACCATCATGATATTATTATAAATCGTTTGCAACAGATTGAGTTAGGCCAATGATGATGATAACTTGAGGACCTTCCTACACAGATTCATTTTTCCAAAAGGATACTTCAAAAAGTAAAGGAAGCTTCATCATCCCCGAGTAACTTTTTACAAGTAAATGCTACTTTTTAACTTGAAAGATTATTCCTACGGGAAAACGGGTTACCATAGAATAGACACTATGTTTTCAAAATTATACCAAATGAAACAGACGTAAAAATACGTACTCGACCGGTTTATGTATATTAAATTTTACATCCTTGAAGATTTTCGCACTTTGCACAAGATCGTGATAATAGCGACATAGACGCTTAGTTGTTTGACAAGTTTTTTTACTAAAGATCGTCAACGAAAATCTAATATTTTTAACCACATACAATTTCAGGGTGCCAATCAAAGTGACACAGCGAACGCCAGCAAGGCAGATCTGGTGGCCAGGATCAAAGCCAAAATCAAGAATGTGGATCCAGTGAAGGCCAAGGAACTGGGTGGAGTCTTCCTCTTCAACATCATCAAGGGGACCTCCGTTTACAGTTGGAGTAAGTTTCCAAGTTCGCAACATAAACCCTAGATGGCGCAAAAGATAGAATGCATCAAGGATCAAGGACCCAAAACGCGCTTGCAAAGTTTTTTCGGTGATGATGTGATAAATCTTAGACTGCGCGGCGGTCGTCTAACAACCACTGAGACTTTAAAAAACTTTACTAGGTTTCATAGGGTCGTTCGTCGACAATGTGTCCTACAAAACAGAAGAAAAAGCGGCAATAAAACATTGTATGTAGTTAAATGGGAAAGTGATGGATGACTAAACCAACAGACAGCTTTAATCACCATTGACCTATACAAGTTCGAGTGCTATTCTATGACAATAGCCGATAGGCCTAAGTAGCGTTTCGCTTATACAACCACGTTTGCTCTTGCTCAAGTCGAACTTAGAGAGGCAGCGTGATGCCGGCTTAAAATGGCATCACCCTAGTATTTCTTTACTGTGAGCGTTGTAAAAGGGCTTCAAATATCGCAAATTTTCCGTCCCGTTTTGGCTAAAATAGTAGGCCCGTCGTTGCTCGATGTTAAAAAGGTATACATTTTTAGACGATAGACTGGTACTTTACTTTCATATTGAGAAGGTGCTACCTATTGTATGATAATAGGCATAAACCTAAATAGCACTTAGCTTAGACAACCGTGATTGCTCAAGTCGAAGCATTAAGTGTGATCTCAAAGGTGGAGTACCTAGCCTATTTTAGAGTAACAGTGCGATGAGGGCCTAAAATGGCACCATTCTATTATTTCTTTACCATAAGCGTTGCAGAAATGTATCAATTTATAGATCGTCTGCCAACCTATCACTTTACACGTACTTTCGTTTTGACCTATGCGAGTGGGAGTGCTATTCTATGACAATAGCCGATAGACCTAAATAGCGTTTAGCTTATACAACCATCTCGTTGCTCAATTCTAACACTTGGGTTTGAGTGTGCGGTCTCAAATGTATTAGCACAGAGTTAGGTATACCTACCATAAAATTGTGGTTGGACGTAGTATCATGTTTAATTGATTTCCTACTCGATGTTTTCAATTCTTACCACAATAGATGATTGATCATTTTGTTTGCCCGCAAACATTTAAAACAGTTTCACCGATATCCTACTTAGGCTTTAACAATAAGTATAAATCTAGAAGGCTCTGTATCTGCAAGGATGTGACTTCTCTGTTATCATCATAACGAACAAAATGCTATCAAAACAGTTATTTTTAGATTGCCTATGTAATTTTTAGGTTATGTTGTATTTTGCGTCATTTTATCAGCTTGCCGTTGCATAATAATTTAAAAGTAGTTATACCAGCATAATCTACTTAGTACAAGGAATATGTACTACGAGTTTCATGACCATACATTTTGATTTACGAGGCATTTGTGAGGGGCCTAAACTTGTATGGCCAATTGATTATATCGTAACTTCGTTGTCTGACTTATGTTCCTTGAGGAAAGTTATTATATATTAGGCATAACCTGCAGATATTAACGAATTTTTTTTTCACTTAAAATTAAAAACGAGCAAAACCACTGGGATTAACGTTATGTGTGGTTTAACTTTATTGCTATTCTCTGCACTTACGGTAGCTGAGAGGTATTAAGTTTCTAAGTCAAAGATCGGATTTATTGAGATAGGTATAACGAGTGCTCACGCCAACTAGATGAAGTTTATGTATGAAGAATGATGATGTTCTCTCCGACCGATTTCGGCCATGGCGACCATTTTTACTCCTTATCAAGTCAGCGCTGATGCTATGGCTGTAGAATACTTAGTCTAAATTCATTGTGTGTATAAACCCAATAGAATAATATGCACAAAATGCGAGAAACTCAACCAAATATTAACAACCTGTCAATCTGCCCTTTCCAGCCATGGACCTCAACAACGTGACGGTTTACGAGGGGGCTCCGGAAGATGACCCCGACACCACCTTCACCCTGAACGAACACGTCTTCAAACAGCTGATACAGGTAGGTATTTCATCATCATCATCATATCAGCCATAGGACGTCCACTGCTGAACATTGGCCTCCCCTAAATTTTTCCATCTTGTATGATGAAAAGCGGCCTGCATCCTGCATTTCCCCGCGGACTTGACCAGATCGTCTGTCCATCCCGCGCTGGGTCGTCCTACGCTGCGCCTCGTTGGTACGTATTTATTGTACAAATAAACTTAACAACTTTCTCTAAGGACATAGGTAAGCGGGGATATTCCAATGTGGGGCAATTCCGTTGTTGCTTAGTTTTCTGACAAAATATGCTGCTTACAGACGAACGGCACTGTGTAGATGGCAGCTGACGACACCTGCCAGCGGCAGTCGTTGCCAGCCGTCGATATATTTTATTGGCATCAGTCATTGGGTCGATGGCAGAGGTCAACAGGTGTCACCAGCTGCCATCTACGCAGTTCCGTTCGTCTGTATGAAGCATATTTGGTCTAGATCTGAACAACGTGACGGTCTACGAGGGTGCTCCGGAAGATGACCCCGACACCACCTTCACCCTGAACGAACACGTCTTCAAACAGCTGATACAGGTATTTATTGTACCAATAAAATAAACAACTTTCCCCAAGGACACAGGTAAGCGGGGCTATTCCAATGTGGGGCAATTCCGTCGTTGCTCAGTTTTCTGGAAAATATACTGCTTAGAGACGCACGTCACTATGTAGACGACAGCTAAAGACACCTGCCAGCGGCAGTCGATGCCAGCCGTCGATATATTATATTGGCATCAGTCATTGGGTCGATGACAGTGGTCAACAGGTGTCACCAGCTGCCATCTACGCAGTTCCTTTCGTATGTACGAAGCCTATTTTGTCTAGCAACGTGACTACTTAAGAAGACTACCTTCACCCTCAACAAACACGTCTTCAACCAGCTGATACAGGTATTACATATCACATCACACCATGCAGGCCGTTTCACGATCCCGCCCAACCGATGTGGCGCAGTTGTTGTCCGAATGCTTTCAAAGTTGTGAATTTGTGCCTGTCTGGTTATGAGGTTACAGGCGGAACCACCTGATTTTCCGAAAAGCAAAATGTTCCGTGCTTCGGGGGCATGATAAGTTGTCGGTCCCGTTTGCGAGTAGGTGATTGAAAAAAACTCTGACCACGGGGTTTATCGGATTTTTGGAAAACTCGGTGTTTCGTACCAAAAGAAGAAGTAGCAGTCAGCTGGACGTAGGTAGGTCCGAACTTCCGATTTCGCCATCTAGTCACTAGCACTACCAGCAGGCTGCCCCCTTTAGATCTTCGCTGGACGGAGGGCGACCAAACCTGCGCTTACTGAGGCGTCGTCCACTCGAGGACGGCTAATTCCATAGACCATAGGTTCTACGACAGATGTGACCACTGCCACTTCAATTTGCTACATTTTCAAGCTATATCTGTAACTTCTTGTAATAATTAGGGTTACATACATTAACCATGTTTGTATAACTTCCCTAATAAATAAAATAAAATAAAAACTTACGACTGAATATTTTCCTATTTTCAGGGTCGCGAGGATGCTAGAGCCATCATGCAGGCGGGCAGGTGCTCCGTCACTGGGGACATCATGAGGGCTATGAAGCTGGAGCCCTATATCAAACTCGATTAGATCTATATCAAGCAGCCAGTTAGCCCCCGCTGCAACTCATTTTCCCCCTGTTCCCCGCGGAAAAAACTTTTTTCCCGGCATGTGTTACAAAAATAAACCTTCCTCTTGTATTGCTATCAATTGAAAAAAAGACGCATTAAAATCCGTTGCGTGGTTACATCTCCTGAAATATTTCCTGTGGTAAGTTGTTCAGTTTTATGGTCTGACTGAATGTACCGTATAAGTGATCAGAGAGCTGTCCCTTACACCCCGTATTCATATCCATCATAGGTACCATGTAATTTATGGGCTAAGGAAGTAGAAGTAGGTATATCAACCTCTACCTTTAATTTATATTTTGTTAGTTACCTTTAGTTGTACTGTAGTATGTAGTAACGTAAAATGTTTGTTAATTTTTGTTATATGTAAGCCAATAAGCTAAATGCATTTAAATAAAATGTTTTCTGAAAATTTGCCTGTGTTCCGCATTCACCATTACATGTTAAAAAAAACTAGTTTAGGTACCTACCATATCGACGTCATATAAAAGATAAAGAGAATAAAGATTTTGTTTTTGTATTGGTACCTAGATAGTAGTACTTAAGTATAATCATTACTCCGCAATCTCCATAATATTTAGACGTATTATATTTAGCTCGGTAATATGTATCTCCATAATATTAAGACGTAGGTACCTACAATAGACTGGGAGGTACTGACAGATTTTGCAGCTGTCTGACTGAATATTTTCAGAGTCTGGACTACGACAACAATATATTATACAACGCTCCGTTTTCAAAATATACATAAAGTTAACCAAAAATTGGGAGCTTTTGGTGGCTCACTGCTCCTAAACGCATCCACTCTCGGCTGCCATGCTTTAACCAAAAGTTCTTATTAAATCCAGAATCTGAAAATATTAAAAAATTTCTTTACACATCACTTGAAAATTACGCCACCCGCCGCTTAGACCACAAGTTGTCATCAAGGCCTCAAGAGACCGATGCCTCGTAGATTAGCATCACTCAGTAGTCTATATACACGCCATTTAAAAAATAACAATGCATTTTGCAGTCTAGTCACTAAGGCAATGCAACCAGATAATGCATTTGCTTGCATTACCTGCATAGCGATAAGGTATTTACTTTTTAAATGCAGTTCTTTGTTTACATTGCGATCGAGATGTACATTGTATCATATAGAGTCATTGACCTTTCTAACCACTTAAGACTTTCATTAATCAAAAGTGAATTAACGACCTCTAAATATTACCGACGTTACGAGCGCGCGGGTGGACTGGTTTGCGAACGGTACCTGGGGTCGATGACCTGGTCCGTGACCCTGCTGGCTGCAAATAGACCTGATGCGTTGACGCTACTTTATAAGGCAGATGCACAGGGATGCACAATTTATCCAACTACCGATATCTCGATATGTCGACCTAGGACTCAAATATATTTATTATATCGATGTAGTATCGATAGAATATTTTGAATAAACTATTTTTTTATTTAAACTAGATCAATTGAATACCAAATTTTAAAACATAACACTGGAAGGCTGGAAATTTTGCAAGTTTTCCTAAACTAGATCATTTTTAAACTTATATTAATCAATGAAATGATAAGAATTTCCGGAGCTCGCATCGCTGACTGGGAACATTATAACTTGGGCCTTTTCAAGGCAAGAGAGAATAGGAGGGCACTACCTAGACAAGCATGTTCCAACATCGTCTGCGTCATCACTTACTAACAGGTGAGATAGCAGACAAATGCGGGCATATCTAAATTGAAAAATAAAAATAATAAATGAAATCATTAAATTTTTAAACGAACAAGGATAACTCATATTTATTATTACATGATTAAATCCTATTTCGATATGATATTGAGATTTTTCTGTATGGATATGGAAATGGAATTGATATAGCGACAATCATGTGTGACTTTGCGATATATTTGTGTGTCGATATATCGATATATTTTGAAATTTGATACATTGTTGCATCTCTATACCCTGCTGGCTGCAAATAGACCTGATTCGCTGACGATCTCTTATGGCAGTTGCAATGTGCGGCCTATGTTGTAGAATGAAAATAGGATTGTTTTTCTAGGCAACGTGGATTCCACTGGATGCACTCCTTAAAGATCGCGAGCATTACTTCAAGAAACCTGTAATTTGCAAATACTTAGGTGCTTTTTTATTACCGTGTATATTTTTAAATTACTCCCTAGAAAAGACACCAACGCGCGATTTTTAATTTTTCTTATTTTATTAATTACATTCTGCAGACATTACGAAAAGGCATTTGGATTTAGAGTGAACATACAACGTGAAACTGTACAACAAATAAAGCCGAAAGGAGGTCAAGGTACTCATGAAACTGAACAACTTTCCCCATGGAACATGGGTCAAAACATGAAAAAAGTATTCTTTGAGATACTACATGCAAATAACAGTTTTTAATCTTGAAAACATGACAGGCCAACATGGTAGCCCAGGTTTATCTAACAATTAAGCTGCAATTTGGTTCAATAAAATAAGAATAAATCAAGTAACAATTATTATCCAACAAACGACCTTCGCCATAATATTCTGTCAAGTAAATAACCCTCGAAGGCTCGAAGGACCAGCCATAATATCCGGTGACCACTTTACAGCTTACGTAACTTAGGTAACTTAGTTTACCTAGATCTTAAAGAGTGCCTAGGTCCAAGCTCAGAACCTAGTAAAGGCTTCAGAGAGAGACCCTAGAAAAACCAGAACAAAGCCAAGAAAAAGTCCTTGCAAGATAGAATTCATGACTAAAAGCACGCAAACAGTACCTAAAATCTAAATCTAAATTCTTTCACAGAAAAACTTGCTTTAACCTCGACGTGACAGCTGTCAGATCCATAACAATGCACTGCACAAAATTCAATTTTCTGTACCTGCTGTAGTATATTAGGTACAGTATAGGATCTGCCAGTGAAGGCGGCTAACTATGCGCCTAGTGCGCCGTTTCCCTAATTTGTAGCTAACTGTAGTCAAGTGTGAGGTTTTTATATGCATCGACCGGGGATCGAACCCGGGCCGCATGGGTAAACGCCCCACCGCGTATTTATCTATTTCTTATTTTCACTTGTTAGAATAATATAGCACTGTGAGTGCATTAAAATCCCAATAGGTTTTTATATGTTTAATGCAGAAAATTGCACATTTTCGGCAACGCGATAAATAATGATTCCTGAGAGTTATTCATGCCTTTATACATATACTAGTCGGTAGTTCCTAGATTTCCCTCTGGGTCATTTTCTTGGTCTGAGGGTCCAAGACTAGATGCTGCAATTATGGAGAACGGGTCCTCTAATGGAAAAGTTAAGGACAACTGCATAGTGCCACTAACCCTTAGACCAGTATTCTATTTCCATTTGATGTACAGTCGAGTAGAAAACGTAAGGAAGAATATTGGAACTCTACCTTGAAAAATTCTTGAACTGCAGTGATGTAAGAAATTCATGCATATTATAATATATGGATGTAAGGGACAGCCCTCCGAATACTGAAAGGGTGCATTCAGACCATGAAACTGAACAACTTCCCACAGAAATAAATTTCAGGAAACGTAAAAATTTTTTTGACTTCCCATAATAAATTGAATCAGTTGATCGTGATTTTGTATGGGAAGTCGATATTTTTTTTTTGTTTCCTGAAATTTATTTCTATGGCAAGTTGTTCAATTTCATGGTCTGAATGCACCCTTTCAGTATTCGGAGAGCTGTCCCTTACACCCCGTATGTAGATGGCAGGCGTTGTAGGTAGGTACCACGCCGAACGTACTGGGAGAAACTGAAAAAAAAATTGGGCCTCCCATACAAAATCTCCGATCAGCTGATTGATTTACTATGGGAGATCCAATTTTTTTTACATATTTCGACCCATTTTCCATGGGGAAAGTTGTTCAGTTTCATGAGTACCTTGACCTCCTTTCGGGTTGTTATACCCTTTCTGTTACTCCCGGTATAAGTGCATTGGCACTAGAGTTCATTAGGTCTTTCCGCCTCCTTTTCGGTGACACGAAGCCTGCTTCTTCTCATTCTTCGAGTGTCAGTGTCCCTGTGGGAATACTGGTATCGATTGATGTTATTGCGACGGGTTTGAGAATTGACCTGCGTTGCTGGCTTCATGTGGTTCAGTAGTGGTCTTGACATTGACGGCGCCGCCGCTGATTCTGATCAAAGATCGCAGGTTCGAATCCTGCCTGCAGCACAAAGAATTTGCGAGTGACCTATGACACTCTTTAAAATTTATATTCAAGTAAAAGTACGTATCATAATTTGCATTTACCAGCGAAGAGAAACCGTTGGATGTTCCAGTTTTTGGGAAATAACTTCTCCTGACCCGCATTGTTTGTAAATAACTTGTAGTCAAGTACTTATGGGAAATAAAATGTTTGACTATTAGTAAATTTTAACGCTCTAAAGTAGCAAAAGTCATTTTTATTTATATACCTTCCTATAGTCTATTTCTGCTGTAGGTACCTATAGTAAGCTAATTAATAAGTACCTACTTAGTATACCTACAGTAAAGCCCTAATATTTTTATTACGTGAACTTAATAAGCTACCTAACTAGTTTTAATTTAGTTTCTCATTTAATTACCTCGTATTTCAGGAAGAACAATATATACCCACCAAAATTATATCTAATTAACAATCTACATTGTCATTGTTCATTTTATAAACAAATTTATTTTCTCACATTTATTAAATAAATTATGGCCGTTTTATGAGTCACCCGGAATCAGTTTTTCTTAGCGATTGTACCAGTATGTCGACTTCCATGGCAGTTTTAGCTTTTCATACATTATTGAAGGACCGCATCTGATAAAGAACAGACGCACATACAGTGTTATTTTCGATATATTGTGTTAAAAAGTGTTTTGAAAGATGGATAAGAAAATATTTGTAGTGGTTTTTGCGATGTTCCTTGCAGTGGGCTACGGTAAGTTTTGAGATTGGCTTTTGTATTTTGTAGTAACTTCGACTTATTAATATTTAAATGTAGAGCTGGTAGCAGTAGACTAATTTTAATAGTTTCATTGCAGTAGTTCGAGTAGGAAACAAAGTACCTATAACTAGGCTACCTATTTAATTCTTAAACTATTTCCTTTTTTGTCAGTACCTACCTAGATAGAGCTTTTACTTTCCATAACAATCTATTATTTTCTGCACATAAGTGAAAGAGAAAAATTACAATTTAGTACTGTTATCCATGTGCTACAATACAAATAAATTATAAGTTTACAGGTAAATTTTGATGCACATTGCTTAGCCGGTTATATACATCGAACAATAACCAAACACAGTTCCTACAGCAATGTACAACGAAAATACCTATTGCCTTGTAGCCTGTAGTTTTATAATATTACAAGAGTATCTTATCTTTTTATTAATTTAGGGCAGCTCTGTTCTCTCCCATAGTATTCTTGTATAGCTAGGTAAGCGCCCTCATAATAATCCTCGTAAGTAGGTATGTCGGCGTACCTTCAGTGCAATTTACATAGAGATGACACTGGCATACCATATTTAATTTGAAGTTGTTTTTGCACTACCTAGGCGAAGCAGACGTGTCCAACTATGATCTGAGTAGACAAGTAAACCGAATCAACGGTAATAATAATGGTGAGTTATCGTAACATCACCTATCATCTGATGACCACATTCATAATAAACATTTTCATGAGACTCACCTTCATTTTCATGATATTTTTCATTAATAGATATACATTTTCATCAAACTTCATATTGAATCTTTTATCGTATCGTAATCTTTAATCGTTCATCAACTCGTAGCAAAAAAATAGATACCACTCTCGTTTTTCAGCATTGATCCCATAGGTAGGTACCTAGTGGAAATTGTGGGGTGCCCTAGATAACGTGTCTTATTTAATGCATTTCTTCCGAAACACGGTGTAAATATGTACCTATACCCAACCTATACCTACATACTTAGGTACCCTACGTGAAAAATACGGCATAAAACAGATTTATTATATTTGAAGCTACGATTTATTCTATTCATTACCTATTCTAAGAGAAATCCCTGGTTTTCCTCATACGCAGAAAAACTTGTCATTAACAGTAATAAATCTCAGTAATTTGGCCCGTTAACAATGTATTTGGTTAATTACCTAGTTACTAGCGCGCAGTATAAAGATTTTGTATTACAGAGAACTCATACCCATTAGCTTTTTAGGATGTAAAATTGTAAAATATGCTGAAAATACTTCAGTGGGTTAACCCATGAAACTGAACAACTTTTTGCAAGGAACATAAGTTCAAATACCTAATAAGAAAACAGTTTTGGATATCTTACAATGTGAGAACAAGATTCAGAGTATATTTTTAATGGGAGAGCCATCTTTTCCCATTCCAAGGAACATACCCAACCAAGGGTTACCCCACAAGATTTAAGAATGATGGGTAGGTACGTATTTAGAGCACTACGTATTTAGATAAAACAGTTCGATCAGTTTCAATTTATTCTTTTAGGTTTAGGCTACCCTTAGGAGAAGTAGAGACAGTCTACAAGTTAGTCGATTGGAGCGAAAAGCTTACTCCGATCAGAACCCCAAAAAGTTAGCTACGTAGGTAATTAGTGGTTTACTGCGTCGTACAAACCTCTATCATCAGAGTTCTCATGTATGAAACAATGTCATAAGATGTGAGCAAGGCCAGCGTTTATTCTGCAGAATAAGTAAATGAACTGAACCGTTTTCGTAAAGCAAACTAAATTACCCAAAATTATCTGAAGAATACATGTAGGTAAGTACCTACTTACCTAATCATCATTGAGGCTAAGTATAGGAGCCAAGATAGGAGCAAGTCATCACTCATCATCATCATCGTTCATCACCATCTACAATTGTCAACTGCTGAACTTTATACTTCCCTTTTTGAGGGCAATTTCTATGTTCACCACGCTTGCCACGCGGATAGACAGGTGCATAAGGTGCATTGCAATAAATTAAGGAGGCGTCGTGTTTGCGACACCCATAATAAGAAATGGGGTCTTCCTGCCATAGTCAGAATCAATCCATCCTTTATCGATCATGTCATGATTATGATCATGATGATAGTAGGTAGGTACCTAACGCCTGCCATTAACAGTTGGCAAATTGTCAGCATTGGAGAGAAATATATGGGTAGGTAGTTTCCTTGAGATCGCCTTTACATTACCTACGACATCCCTGTATACTTACTATGATGATGTTATTGATGACGTAAAACGCACATGAAGATTTCCCATAACACAACTTGTGTTATCTATCATTTACCTACATAATCAGTTAATTCAATTATTCTCATACATAAATTAGCAATCAAGTGCATGTTTAAAACGATTAACCTTAGACAAATTCGGGGTTTACTTATTTAATTGTTATTTGTGACTATTTCAGAGTCTTCTTATTTCCGTATTAATTGTGTGTTAATTTTGTAAGATGGTATCTTAGGTAAACCTTGAATTTTGTTGTGTCTTTAGATGTATTCTGTTCGTAGTTTTGGCTAATGAATATGACCCTCATTCATCTCAAATCATGCTTTAGAATCGTCATTGAGAAGAGAACTCATCACATCAGTCTTGCTTGCGCAAATAATAAAATCTTTTATACATGGTGCAAATCTGCAAACCCCTAAGGAGTTTGTAGGTATGTACTCCATACGGTCGTACAACTGGAAAGTCCACTGTGACGCTCAAAGCGAGCCGAAAGAGAGTCACAAAAAAGTAGCGCTGTTCCTGTAAAACTTTCAATAAATAAATTGTATTGTATTGTTATACGGACTAGGTACTAATACTTCCGTTCTAAAACATTAAACTGAACTTTTCCTAAGACACTTTGATCGATTAACGACTTTAGACTAGTCTCAGTACCTACATTGAAGAGAACTGCTAATATACAATTCTGTATGACACACTTGGAGCTTCAAAAATTCATTCCATCGTCATACCATGGCTTGGTTTACAGGATTTGCACTTTTAAGCGCCTGTTTAGAAAGTGTTCGCAATAAGCTCTAAACATTTGCACCGGATCTGCTTTCATCAACTTCATTTAAAACCCATCTTCATTGTCATCATAACCATCATCATGATCATCCTGCAGGGTTCAGCCTGAGAGATATATGGGACTTTTTGGTAGGCGCTGGCTACGGGTACCCCAACTACGGCGGCTACCCGGGGAGCTACCCGAGCGGCCCTGGACTGTACCCGGGTAACAACTACCCGGGTAGCTACCCGAGCCACAACTACCCGCCTGGGCCGCCCGGCGCACACCCTGGTTGCCCGCTATGTGACTCGTCGGTCTACAGCTACTGCTCGCACAAGCAGGCTCATGATTCGTGCTGCTGCGAGAATGGAGCATGTGAGTATTTTGCTTTCTATTACATACGTAACTTGCCTAAGTTCGCGAGCGTTCTAGTTAATCATTTTCCAGACAACCAGCTTCATTTCATTTATGGTTTTAGAATCCATTCCGCCATCTTAAACCCCCTCCACCACACGATTTTTTTATAACTTTGAATCCTGATTCCAACGACACCAACATGGGTTTTTAGCCAGGTGTCAGATGAAACTCAAGGGTTTTTTTTTGGAAAACTTTCACAATTTCATCAGTACTGATGCCGAAGGTCGCAAGTTCGAATCCTGCCTGCGGTGAAATTTTGGAAGTTTTCCAAAATTGTTTACCTAACACGAGAAGTGTTTTAAAATATGGTACCTACTTTTTGTTGAAAATGAACTACATAATATTAATGTTGGTTGTGTAGAGCAGTGTAGGGTACCTCTCACTTGTTTTAAAGTTTCAAACGTAGTAAGATGATTAAGAGTTCCACTGTTGTCGGTATAATGATCGCCAATCTTCTCTCCTCGTAAGATGTAACTAAAATGTAACTTAACCCTGTGCGCGCTTAATATGTAATCAATCACATATTAAGCGCGCCACACACCGCCTCCGTATGCGTGACTTGCACGTCATCACGCGCGTAGATATGATGTTGTATTGTATGGGATTGTATGAGAGGCCACACACTGCCTGTGTATGCGTGCGCGTAATCAAATCACGCGCGTAGCGCGGTGTGCAGCGTCTCATACGGTCCCGTACTATACAACGTCATAGCTACGCGCGTGATGACGTGTACTTCACGCCTATGGAGGCGGTATGTGGCGCCCTTTAACCCTATTTATACCGTCATGTGTCTTCCAGACCAGCTGTTCGGGTGCCGCAAGTCAGACTGCAAGTTCCTGTACGCCAACTCGTGCGAGGAGTACAACCTGATATCCCGGTGCTGCTGCGTCGATCTGCAGAAGAACTCCATCGAACCTGTCGCGCCCGTCGTGCCTGTCCTCGGCTGAAGATACATCCCTATTCTCCTTTACAGTACGGCCGCTCGAATAAGTTCTATCAAAACCATCAAAATCCATTTAATCATATGTCAATAAAGTGTCATCGTATTCACATGATTATGACAACAGTCAAATAGGACTTGTTTGACCGGCCGTACTTTAGAGCAAACTTAGTTTAAGACTGCGTTTCCACCACAGTCCTGCCAGAACCCGCGTCAAGAAGGTATCTTATATTAATACCAACCAACCGACATAAAACTAAAGCAGGTTGGACCTTGGTGGATACGCAGCATTCATTTTAGGATAAAACTACTGAAAAAGTACTGAAATATACCAGCTACTGAATTATTCTTGGAAAAATTGTCTCAACGCTAACTACCTACTTTATAGTCACATCATAACATAGAAGCTGTTACCTACTCTTAAAACCCTCAGTAACTTCTAGTATTTTTTTTAATTCTGGATTTTCATACAAATATTATGAAAAACCAGTATAAGTAAACCTCTTAAATGGGCTTTGCTGGCGATGGTCTGACTGCAAGTTCCTGTACGCCAACTCGTGCGAGGAGTACAACCTGATATCCCGGTGCTGCTGCGTCGACCTGCAGAAGAACTCCATCGAACCTGTCGCGCCCGTCGTGCCTGTCCTCGGCTGAAGATACATTCCTATTCCTTTTAGACCTAACTTAGTATAAGGTTGCGTTTCCACCAAAGTCCAGCCGGAACACGCGTCAAAAAACTTGCGATGCTTGTAATAGAGTTGCTTTGTCTGGCCGATACATTCCTATTCTCTTAACTAGTATAAGGCTGCGATTCCACCAAAGCCCCACCGGAACAAATAACTAAAGCAGGTTAGGCCTTGGCGGTTGCGTAGCATTTTAGGATAAAACTACTGAAATATTTTTGGAATATCGTCTCAAGAAGTAAAATAAAGATCATTTTTGCAATCATGTTTGCAAAACTTCACATAACAACAGACAAGCTGTTACTGTCAAATCCTATATGTAACTATAGTAATTTCGGACAAACCTCAGCGTGGTTAATCTTACACTGAATTTCGACCACGTTAATGTTGATGATGTTTTTTTGTATTCACTACTGACCTTTACCTGATATAAACTTTTATTTAATTTGTGCCAAAACTATTGTTTTATTTTACGTCCCAAAAAGAAATTTTACCATCTATAAATCAATTATATCAGTGCAGTCTGCAGTGTAAGTCGATCCCTTAAAGTAGGTGGGTTTGCTAAATAGTCCGACTGCAAGTTCCTGTACGCCAACTCGTGCGAGGAGTACAACCTGATATCCCGGTGCTGCTGCGTCGATCTGCAGAAGAACTCCATCGAACCTGTCGCGCCCGTCGTGCCTGTCCTCGGCTGAAGACACATTCCTAATCTCTTTTAGAGCTAACTTAGTGTAAGGCTGCGATTCCACCAAAGTCCAACCGGAACACGCGTCAAAATACCCGCGGTGCTTGCTTGTAGTAGTTCTTGGGCCTTGGTGGATACGCAGCATTTTATTTTAGGATAAAACTACTGAAATATTTTTGGAATATCGTCTCAAGACGTTAATTAAATAAACGTCATGTTTGCAAAACTTTACATCACAACAGACAAGCTGTTACTCTCAAATCTTATGTACCTAACTACTTTCTAGTAATTTCGAACAAACCTCAGTGTGGTTGATCTTACATTTTTTTAACCATGCTGATGCTGATGATGTTTTTTTTGTTTTTACTACTGAACTGAACTTCACCTGATTTTAAGGTTCCGTGGTTATTATCACTAAAATTATAAGACATTATAACGGGTTTACCATCCGCGACAGCTTAACTCAGTGGTTACCTCCTTAACAAATCGCGCCTATGACCTTTGCGATAACGAACACCTTCATGAGGAACTGCAACATGTTCAACACGTACTACTGAGCAATGGCTACCCTAACAAAATTCAGCCTCAGAAACACAAGACTAGGACACCAATTCCCAAGGTTGAGCGTCGTGCTGCATTTCTTCCGTATGTGAAGGGAGTAACAGACAGGATCGGACGGATACTGGATAAGTATTCGATAAAAACTGTGTTCACTCCTTTCAAGAAGATATCGCAGTTTCTACGGTCACCAAAGGATCGATTTCCATTAGAATGTCCAGAGGTGTATAAAATAGACTGTAGTTGTGGTAGCTGTTACATTGGTCAAACTAAGCGGACCATCTCCGCCCGTTTCAAAGAGCACATAAAGGCAGTGAAAAACAATGAAGCACATAAGTCTGCCATTGCGGAACACCTGCTTGAGTCTGGTCCAAACCACTGGATCGAATTACATAATCCAAAAGTACTTTCGACCGAACGCCACTACATACCAAGACTGGTAAGCGAGGCTATTGAAATCACCAAGTACAAAAATTTCAATAGAAGATGGCTTCAAATTGTCAAGTACATGGAATCCAGTGGTAAACTTGTGTAAAAATAAGTTTGTGTCTAAACCTGCAATAAAATCATGCGATACCGTTAGTGTGTGTTGTCGAGATGACTTTCGAGTGAGTTCCGATAGTGACCAAAGTGTTCCGAAAAAACGCAGAAGAATGAGGGTAGACAGATATGTTTGCCCTTAGCCGTCACCCGCAGCCGCTCCAGTTTACCCGTGATCATGGCGATTGTAACATCGCCGAAATATTGGGTGCTCGATATACCCCTACCGTGAGTTAAAACCCGTTATAATGTCTTATAATTTTAGTGAACTTCACCTGATATAAACTATTTAATGTGTGCCAAAACTATTGTTTTATTTTATATCCCAAAAAGGAATTACCGAAATCTTAACATATTGAAACTAGCTTCAAATAGCCCTAATACTTTTAAGGGTTTGGTTATAAATAAAAAGCATTTCTCGAGTATACTTAGGCGGTTTAATACAAACATCAGAACACTAACTTACTCATACATGAACTTGTCATATAAAGCTCACTTTATTTCAGATATTTCGAAATAATACACTTAAAAATTAGTTCAAACCAGTGTTCATAAAAATGGTTTGGAATGGATAAAATTCATAAAACATTTTATTGATTTTGTGTATCGCAAAATCGATGCCTATTTTTCCATAAAAGGGACAAAAGTCGCAAAACTTTATAAGTATGTAACTACTCGTCTTATAAGCATACTAGCTGGTACCCGCGAACTTCGTTTCGTTTCATTCCTTACATCTTTGCAAAATTCTTATTTCCACACCAGCATCCTAAAAATTATACTCTGGATATTCATCACGCTAATATTGTTGGTACTACATTTCTCAAACCATAATCGCATTGCCAACAGATACCAGCAGATGCGTTCCATCATACTGAACATTTTTTGCTTTAGAGTCATATCTGTATCTCCAGTAGTTTACCTGGGCTCCTGTTGGTGCACCTGGTGGTCTACAGCAGATACTCCAAACCTTCGTTGTCTATTCGCCAGCAGAAGCGTCCCATCAAACTGAACAACTTTTGCTTTGGAGTCATATCTGAATATCTTATAGTTGGCTTGACTCCTGTAACTGTTGGTGCACCTGGTGGTCTACATGAGGTACTCCAAACCTTTGATGTCTTTTCACCAGCAGAAGCGTCCGATCAAGCAGAACAACTTTTGCTTTGAAGTCATATCTGTATCTCCTAAAGTTTAGCTGGGCTCCTGCTGGTGCACCTGGAGGTCTACATCAGATACTCAAAACCTTCGATATCTATTGGTTAGCAGAAGCGTCGAATCAAGCTGAACAACTTTTGCTTTGGAGTCATATCTGAATCACTTATAGTTTGGCTGGGCTCCTGTTGGTGACCTGGTGGTCTACATGAGGTACTCCAAACCTTCGATGTCTTTTCACCAGCAGACGCGTCCCAACAGAACAACTTTTGCTTTGGAGTCATATTTGTATCTCCAATAGTTTAGCTGGGCTGCTGGTGGTGATACTGATGGGTTTAGGCGTGAAAGCGTAGCAGACAGACAGACAGAGTTACTTTCGAATTTATAATATTAATATGGATTATTTATGCAGAATTTTAGATTCACGTTATACTACCTATATTTCAAAATTATCTAAAATAAAGTGAACTATTAGAAGAAACTTACTTTATACTAACAATTAGAAAGCACAGCGACCATTTCTTTTCGTTTCTTTACTATATTTGTATTTGTGTGTTATTTCACGGAATTAATTAAACCTTAGAATGTTTTTATTTTAGATAAACTTTGAACAAAAGAAGCTCAAATGTAGTAAAGAAATAAAAACTAAACAAAAAAATTTTATTCGGGTACTTTGAACAAAAACATGAATCTTTTAGGAACAAAATACTGGCTGAGATTTTAGGCTCGATTTTCTTTGTTTTCCTAAAACAGTTTTCAAGATATTGTATCACAGGATTCGGCCATATTTAAAATACTGCCAGTGCTGCCTCTAACACATTTTTTAAAAAACGAAATCCGTTTAAAACAACAGTTAATTACAATCTATCTAGCTGGGCCGCTTTGACTGTATTCATTTTCATTTACGCAGAAATACATTGGGGACTTTGGGGCAAGACAGGTTAACTGTGTTCTCAAGTTAAGAAAGTAAACGAAGACGTATATGTTTATACTTATTATGAATTATGATTATGGATAAGTCCAATCACTTGGTAGTTTATTCATTCATTCTCTGTTATCGCAAATTAATCGTCAAAATCATCATGAGATAGAATAAAGACAGATATTTTTGTGTAAAATTTGATGAACCATGCATTTGGATGGACTTAAAAAATCGTAAACTCTGTACTATCCTTATAGCCTTTATTGTATCTTATGCTTAAAATTACATTCTCCGTCAGACAAATGAAATATTTTTATAGGCGCCGGGCCACTGGGAAAAATATTCTGTAAGGCTGGATGCATTGGCAAAGTATTTTTCGACGTTTCAGTAAATCCAGTAAGTAGTTATCTTGAAATATATTTAAGCAAGCTATAGACTGCGCCTGAAAAGTTAGAACACACACCTCTCCATCTATCGGTAGTAAACGCCAGTGACAGCACTATTGAACTTCTATAACTTTTCATACATTTCACGTCTGTACCTATGGAGCAACTGCTTACGTTTTGACAGTACAGCGCGGGCTGATACGCGCACTCTATAGCTTGCTTATACCGGGAGTAACAAAAAGGGTATAACAAGCCGAATGGAGGTCAAGGTACTGATGAAACTGAACAACTTTCCCCCCCTGAAATAAAAATGTACCTCCCATACAAAATCTCCGATCATCTGATTGATTTACCAAAATCGCCGGACCAAATATTTTTTTTCATATATTGACCCATTCTCCATGGGGAAAGTTGTTCAGTTTAATGAGAACCTTGACCTCCTTTCGGCTTGTAATACCCTTTCTGTTACTCCCGGTATATACCCTAAGATTTCTATCATTTTCCGACGTTTTAGTAAATCCAGTAAGTAGTTATATAAAATGTAGCCTGTTAGTCTGCGCTCAGCGCATCCGGTAGTGGTTCTTCTCGCTGACCTGGCAGAGCTCGCCCTGAACTCGATCTCGATCTGGAAGTCGAGGTCGCGGTTGTTGCGCGCGTTCGGCTTCATCAGGAACGTGCCCTGGATCTCCTCGCCCTTTTTCACCTGGAACATACAACAAACGAATATTATGTCAGAACCTTTAGGCGGGTATTCATTGGGGACAAAATCCCCGCCCCTCTGCATTAGCTAGGCGCACCCTCGTTGGTAACTATGTCCCGCAACATTGTATCAATGCGTCTTGATTGGGAACATTAATTGGGGAACTTTTGTATTTATGCTTTGTTCCCGAAATGTTCCCAATGAAAAGCCGCTTTTACGTTACGAATGATCAAGATGACGTCATAAAAAATTTCGCGAGCAGAAACGCGATTGTTTTGAATGAGAGAACGCGATAGTTGCACGTCGAACTCGTATTGGAGCGTAGCGAGCACATCGCTTTACGTCTGAACAATATCACTAGTATTGCAAGCGTAGCGAGCAAGTTCTTTCTTTTATGTTTTCCAAACTATGTACGCACAGCGCGCTCGTGTGCGTGTGTGTATGTGTGTGTACTTACGGTCATGTACTCGTCGAAGTAGAAGACGGTTTGTTTCCAGTGCGTGTAGGGCGCCTCTGGGGCGGTGCTGAACCCGAGCCGCTTGTGCGGGTGTGTGTGTATGTTTACTCACGGTCATGTACTCGTCGAAGTAGAAGACGGTTTGTTTCCAGTGCGTGTAGGGCGCCTCGGGGGCGGTGCTGAACCCGAGCCGCTTGTGTGTGTGTGTGTGTGTGTGTGTGTGTATGTTTACTCACGGTCATGTACTCGTCGAAGTAGAAGACGGTTTGTTTCCAGTGCGTGTAGGGCGCCTCGGGGGCGGTGCTGAACCCGAGCTGCTTGTGCGGGTGTGTGTGTATGTTTACTTACGGTCATGTACTCGTCGAAGTAGAAGACGGTTTGTTTCAGTGCGTGTAGGGCGCCTCTGGGGCGGTGCTGAACCCGAGTCGCTTGTGCGGGTGTGTGTATATGTTTACTTACGGTCATGTATTCATCGAAGTAGAAGACGGTTTGTTTCCAGTGCGTGTAGGGCGCCTCGGGGGCGGTGCTGAACCCGAGTCGCTTGTGCGGGTGTGTGTGTATGTTTACTTACGGTCATGTACTCGTCGAAGTAGAAGACGGTTTGTTTCCAGTGCGTGTAGGGCGCCTCTGGGGCGGTGCTGAACCCGAGCCGCTTGTGTGTGTGTGTGTGTGTGTGTGTGTGGGTATGTTTACTTACGGTCATGTACTCGTCGAAGTAGAAGACGGTTTGTTTCCAGTGCGTGTAGGGCGCCTCGGGGGCGGTGCTGAACCCGAGCCGCTTGTGCGGGTGTGTGTGTATGTTTACTTACGGTCATGTACTCGTCGAAGTAGAAGACGGTTTGTTTCCAGTGCGTGTAGGGCGCCTCTGGGGCGGTGCTGAACCCGAGCCGCTTGTGCGGGTGTGTGTGTATGTTTACTTACGGTCATGTACTCGTCGAAGTAGAAGACGGTTTGTTTCAGTGCGTGTAGGGCGCCTCGGGGGCGGTGCTGAACCCGAGCCGCTTGTGCGGGTGTGTGTGTATGTTTACTTACGGTCATGTACTCGTCGAAGTAGAAGACGGTTTGTTTCCAGTGCGTGTAGGGCGCCTCTGGGGCGGTGCTGAACCCGAGCCGCTTGTGTGTGTGTGTGTGTGTGTGTGTGTGTGTGTGTGTGTGTGTGTGTGTGTGTGTGTGTGTGTGTGTGCTTACGGTCATGTACTCGTCGAAGTAGAAGACGGTTTGTTTCCAGTGCGTGTAGGGCGCCTCGGGGGCGGTGCTGAACCCGAGTCGCTTGTGCGGGTGTGTGTGTATGTGTACTCACGGTCATGTACTCGTCGAAGTCTCTCTCTCTTCCGTCGTTCCCTCACTGCTGAGGATCGTGACTACGTAGACTGTCAACAGCACGCCTCCATCGGTTTCGATCTGTAGCCCGGTGCAATGCTACGCTGACAGGAATATTCAGCTGTTCGGATATCTGGTCCGACCATCTCTTGGGACTGCGGCCTCTCGGTCTTTTACCCTCTACTTTCCCCGTCACCATCAGTCGCTCTAGACTATCTTCGCTCCTGCGAGCGATGTGGCCGAAGTATTTCAGGATCTTATTGAGACAAATCTGAGATAGTCGTTGGGATTTTTCGATCTTGAGTTCTTTTAAGACAGAGACATTAGTGCGGTGAGCTGTCCAGGGAATCCTTAGCAGGCGGCGTCAACACCACATCTCGAAGGCGTCGATACGCTTTCTGTCCGCTGCTTTCAGTGTCCAAGTCTCTGCCCGTAAAGAAATATGGAAAAACGAGTACGGACCAGGTGTGATTTTGTCCGATTAGTTATATTTCTGTCTTTCCATATTTTGCTCAGCTGGGTCATCGCCGTTTTGCCATGCCTATGCGTCTTCTGACTTCCGGTTCACAGCTGCCTTTGTTGGTGATTGCCGAACCAAGGTACTGGAAAATTTCTACCGTCTCATAGTCCAGCAGTAGCGTTGTCGGCGGTAGAGTTGTAAATCGGTCGATCACCATCAACTTTGTCTTGCTCTTATTAATGGCGAGCCCCATACTCAGACTGATCGCCTCCAAACGGTTCATAAATTCAGCCATTTCTGCTTCAGATGATGCAAGTAGGGTCGTGTCATCTGCGTACCGGAGGTTTGATATTTTCTGCCCTCCTACCTTGATCCCACCATCCCAGTCCTCGAGAGCGCGCCTCATTATATGTTCTCCGTAAATGTTAAAAAGTAAAGGTGAGATCACGCATCCTTGTCGTACTCCCTTTTGGAATTTGAACCGGCTAGACGAGACCTCACCCAGCGATACAGTGCCATACCCCGACTCATACAAGCTTCGGATCAGGCTGATCAGATGGGAAGGGACGCCAGTTTCATCAAGGACTTCCCAAAGCTTTGACCACTTTACGCAGTCAAAAGCCTTCTGATAATCGACGAAACATATGTAAGCCGGGATATTATGTTCATAACATTTTTCAATAATAAGACGCAGATTTAGAATCTGTTGTCTTGTGCCTTTCCCTTTGACGAAGCCCGCCTGCTCCTGTGCTATTTGCCAGTCAAGAAATGATCTTAATCTTGAATTTATTATATGTAGCAAGACTTTGCTAGCATGCGAAATTAGGGCAAGTGTTCGGTAGTTGTTACAGTTGCGCACTGATCCTTTTTTTGTGAAGTGGTAGTATTGATGACTCGGTCCACTCAGCCGGCCATTTTTCGGTTACCCAAACTGCATTACACAGATTGTGTAAGCATGTTATACCGTTGGGACCCAAGGCTTTCAAGGCTTCTGCAGTAATTAGGTCAGTTCCAGGAGCTTTATTTCTTTTCAGTTTCTCTATCGCTTGTTCTATTTCTGCACGAAGTATATTCGGTTCTCTGGTACATGAGGCTTCGTGAACAAGGTTGTAAGTAGAGGATGGATGGTTGTCTTGGTCTTGGTAAAGTTCTTCACAGTACTCTCGCCATCTTCCCGCAGCTTTGGAGATATCGTGGATTGGTTTGCCTTCTTTGTCATCAATCACCCAGGAGGAAGGCTTGACTTTATGAGTGATCTCTTTGACTTTCCTGAATAGATCAGCTGTTTGGTATCTATCAGCGTGGTTCTCAATCTCCGTGCAGATAGCCTCAAAGTGTAGGTTTTATCTCTTCTACACAATCTCTGGATTTTCTTAGAGAGCTCAGAGTACTCTTCTTCGAAGTTGTTAGTTCTCTCACCGGCTTTAAGTTCTTTCCTAAGTTTTATGTTAGACCATGCTTCATCTGACATCCAGTCTTTTTGTCATCAGTCTTTTGGTCATGGAATCTAAAGCCTCGTTAACTGTAGACTTTAACTTCTTCCACTCATCTTCTGAGCTTAATGCAGTTCCAGTGCAGGCTAGTTTTGGTTCAGTAATATTTTGAAAATGTTTGTATTCAGGTGGCGTTAGTCTGACGGTGCGTTTGCGCTTTTGCGGATTGATTTCAGACGCACGCGCAGATCTGCTACTAGTAGCTGGTGATCAGATCCGCAATCTGCTCCAGGAAAGGTTCTCGTGTTCGTAATAGACGATTTCCAGCGGTTCGCTATGACAATGTAGTCAATCTGATTACGAAAACGGTCACCGGAGAGATCCATGTGTAGAGTCTGCGCTTATGATGTTTGAAACAGGTGTTGGTTACTGCCAGATTTTGGCTCACGCAGAAGTCAATGAACATTTCACCTCTTTCATTTCGAATCCGAGACCATATTTCCCAACTACATGGCGAATATGATCATCCTCCACAGTGTTTCCCACTTTAGCATTCCAATCTCCTGTATAATTAATAGTTCCCGCTTGGAGATGGTGTCAAGGGTAGCTTGAAGGTGACCATAGAAATCATCAATTTCATCTTGGGATGATAGTGCAGTGGGAGCGTAAACCTGTATGATGTTCAAGGGGAATGGTGTGCAGCTGAACCGGATGGTCATTATTCTGTCATTGACAGTGTTATAGCCTGTGACAAAGTGTGAGAGTTTTTGAGGTACTATTATCCCAACTCCATTCCTGCTTTTAGAAGCGTGGCCCGAGAAGAACATTGTGTTGCCACTAGCAGTCTTGAAATGGCCCGCGCCTTGCATGTGTGTCTCACAGACGCCTAGTATAGTAAGTTTGTGCTCTTTCATTTCCTTTTCGATGACGGGTAGTTTTTCAGGGTTGAGTAAGCCTCGTACGTTCCAGGTTCCAATCCTGTGTTTCGGTCTTAGCGATGGTGTTTTCTTGTCTTCAGTAGCATGTACTTTTTCAGGAGCCTGATGACACACTCCCGAGCAGTCTTCGGTCGCATATTTCCCACTCAGCAACCCGGGAATCACTGAGCGCCGGGTGTTAGCCGGATCACTCGACATTTAGGGGGTATTTAGTCCCCATGGTCACCGTAACCAGACTGTTGAACGGGTTAGTTACCGCCGCCCGTTGCTCGGCGTTAAGGCGTGTAGGGCGCCTCTGGGGCGGTGCTGAACCCGAGCCGCTTGTGCGGGTGTGTGTGTATGTTTACTTACGGTCATGTACTCGTCGAAGTAGAAGACGGTTTGTTTCCAGTGCGTGTAGGGCGCCTCTGGGGCGGTGCTGAACCCGAGCCGCTTGTGCGGGTGTGTGTGTATGTTTACTTACGGTCATGTACTCGTCGAAGTAGAAGACGGTTTGTTTCAGTGCGTGTAGGGGCCTCGGGGCGGTGCTGAACCCGAGCCGCTTGTGCGGGTGTGTGTATGTGTACTTACGGTCATGTACTCGTCGAAGTAGAAGACGGTTTGTTTCCAGTGCGTGTAGGGGGCCTCGGGGGCGGTGCTGAACCCGAGCCGCTTGTGCGGGTGTGTGTGTATGTGTACTTACGGTCATGTACTCGTCGAAGTAGAAGACGGTTTGTTTCCAGTGCGTGTAGGGCGCCTCTGGGGCGGTGCTGAACCCGAGCCGCTTGTGCGGGTGTGTGTGTATGTTTACTTACGGTCATGTACTCGTCGAAGTAGAAGACGGTTTGTTTCCAGTGCGTGTAGGGGCCTCGGGGCGGTGCTGAACCCGAGCCGCTTGTGCGGGTGTGTGTGTATGTGTACTTACGGTCATGTACTCGTCGAAGTAGAAGACGGTTTGTTTCCAGTGCGTGTAGGGCGCCTCTGGGGCGGTGCTGAACCCGAGCCGCTTGTGCGGGTGTGTGTGTATGTTTACTTACGGTCATGTACTCGTCGAAGTAGAAGACGGTTTGTTTCCAGTGCGTGTAGGGCGCCTCGGGGGCGGTGCTGAACCCGAGCCGCTTGTGCGACTTGGTGAACTCCACGTTGAAGAACGTCACCAGCGCCTGGATGAAGTCGTTGCGCCGCACCTGCAGAGGAAATTATCTTGGAAGTATACAGGATGTAAATTAAATACTGCAACCATTTAACCATTTATTTTGCCGTGTGATGCCGGCTTAGAATAGCATCACCCCAATTCTTTCCTGTGGGTGTCGTAAGAAGCGACTAAAGGACTCGAGGGTTTCATGTGTATTTGCAATTTTAGGCGACTGGCTGACAACCTGTCACTATAGCTATACACGACAATAGCTAAAACGGCCCTCAAAGATTTGTCAGACGTGGCGATAACGACCGTATTTTTACGGCCGTTGACGCTCTGCCTACCCCGCAAGGGATAAAGGCGTGATTTATGTATGTATATTATGTACCATTTAAGGGGGTAAATCAGTCCATGAAACTGAAAAACATTCCCCAAGGCGAAGCGAAATATGAAAAAAAATACTAGCCATAGAAACTGACACGGCCGGCCAACATTTTGTATGGGCGGTACATTATTTTTTCGTTTTGTCCATTTCCTTAACGTTAGTTACTCTTTTCACCTAAAAGAATTAACTAATACGAAACTTTTAGGCGGTCCACAAGCATTCCGCGAGACTGCTCGCCCTGTATGGACGCGACTAATCTATCTATTTCAGCCTAAACGCGACTAATAATAAACAGAAAACTACTTACTTGGAGGTGGAATTTAGATTCAAAGTTGAGATCTTCTTTTTTCACAGTGTATAAATCTATTTCTTTCAGCAAACACGAGTTTGTCACCACCTGGAAACAAAACAAATAGGTACTTTAGACCAAACAATGTCAACCAAAACAAATAAACAGAAAAAAAAACAAAGGGAAAGATAACACAAACAAATACGATCATCTTCATCTTACTGCCCTTATACCAAAACAGTTGAGGTTGCCGCAACATGTATTGTTAGACCACAAATGATGTAGCAAAATGATTTGATATTTTTTTATGAGCGGCCGCTTGCCTGACGTCAATCCTTTTTGGGAATACTATTTGTAGGTGGTATCACTGCCACCATGCGGTTGGCCATAGTCGACAGATACTCAGCCGAGGTCAAAAACTCTACGTCACCACGAAACACCAAGAGTGGACTAGGGCAGTCTCGCCAGCCGCAACCAGACCAACAAAAATAAAAAGTAGATGTGTTAAAAAACCCGACTGAGGTAATTTTAAAGTAGTATTTTGCTGTAAAAATCCGCCATCTTGAATCCATAATTTTTTAATATAGCCAGTGACACTCGCGCTGCTGAGACAAATCTAACGACACCTCATATGTCAAAATCCAACTATCCGTTTGGGCCGTAGCCCGTGAAAAAGAATTTTCTTGTCCACATACATACATGCATACCTCCTTTTGAGGCAGTCGGGTAAATACGATACAAAAAGAAAAGAAAAGAAAAAAGAAGTGAACTAATAGAAAAGAAAAGAAATTATAAGAAAAGAAATTATAAGAAAAGAAAAAAAGAAAAGAAACGAAAAAAAGAAAAAACAAGAATCTCACTTGTTTGGCATCGACCACGTCCACCAGTGGCTCGGAGATGGCCACCTTGCGGATGGAGGACATGTCGAACCCGTACACGTCGTCCCACCAGTTGATCTTCTCGTCCTTGTACTGGCGGTCCTCGATGCCGCAGATGAACAACGTGCATCTGGAACATAGAAACACGTTATACTTTAGATATTACAGGAAAATGTAGACATCCTGCCTCAGATATTTCGTCAATTCGTCAAGCATCGCCTCAGTGACGTAGCGTGCCTTGTCGGGGCCCTTTATAGAATAAAGTTTGGGGCCCTATGAAGGGCGTGATCTTTACGCACGAAAGAAAGTGTTTTTTTTTGAGAGTGGGACAGAAGTTTGGTTCAGAAACTGACAACAGACAATTAAATAGAGGTTGCCGGCAAAAAGGTTGCAGCAATCTCGAGGCAAACAACCCTAGGCCGGCTACGCCGGCATAAAGGTTGCAGCAATCTCGAGGCAAACAACCCTAGGCCGGCTACGCCGGCATAAAGGTTGCAGCAATCTCGAGGCAAACAACCCTAGGCCGGCTACGCCGGCATAAAGGTTGCAGCAATCTCGAGGCAAACAACCCTAGGCCGGCTACGCCGGCATAAAGGTTGCAGCAATCTCGAGGCAAACAACCCTAGGCCGGCTACGCCGGCATAAAGGTTGCAGCAATCTCGGCGCAAACAACCCTAGGCCGGTTGCAGCAATCTCGGCAGAATTCATACAACTCGGAACATTCATATGCAGCGAAGACAACAATTTTAACATTCGCCGACTCGTTGCCGACCACACAAGGAAATTGTCTGAAACTTTACCTGTCGGGGAACAGCATGCCATCGGGCTGCAGCCACTTGTCCCGTGCGTAGAGGACGGTGTCGAGCATGCTCTCGTAGAACAAGCAGTAGCCCATCCACTCCGATATGATGATGTCCACCTTCTCCACCGGAAGGGTCACTTCTTCCACCTGAGCAATAGGAAAAAACACTTAAATATCTGAATAAATGCTGATACTACCTGGTTCGTAGAAGCAGGGGACCCCAAATGAGCAAGATGTAAACAATAATGTTGCCATTTCGGATCCTCTTGTTCTATGTACCTGGTAGTAACATTCGGTATCTTAGGAAGTGCCAAAGGGAGAGGCCCACGTCCAGCAATACCATGTTATGATTTGTTGATAAATTGAAGTATTCCTCACCTTTCCCTTGACGATCTCAATGATGTCATCCAGACGGTTCGCCTCGACGATCTTCCACGCGTAGTCCACGATATTGGAGCACTCGACAGCCTTATATCATCATTTATCACACTATAGAAGACAGGAGGGAATAAGACCAGTAGGTCCTCCTTGCGTCGTATTCCTCAATGCTGAGGGTCATGATATCCTAGCAGCCGTGGCATCAGTTTCTGCCGTACAGTGTTTTGCCACTTGTTCCAGTCTTTGGCAGAGTGAAGAGCGTCGTGTAGCTTGGTGTCCAGAATTGAACGGATCTGATCATACCAATAGGTATATGATAATTGAAGTATTCCTCACCTTCCCCTTGACTATTTCAATGATGTCATCCAAGCGGTTCGCCTCGACGATCTTCCGCGCGTAGTCCACAATGTTGGAGCACTCGACAGCGATCACCTTCGCAGCGCCGGCCTTCGCCGCGAACAGTATAGAAGAAAGGAGGGAATAGACCAGTCAATGACAAATGCTAAGTATTCCTTACCTTCCCCTTGACGATCTCAATGATGTCATCCAAGCGGTTCGCCTCGACGATCTTCCGCGCGTAGTCCACGATGTTGGAGCACTCGACATCCTTGCATCACGTTGTAGAACACAGGAGGGAATAAGACCAGTCAATGACAAATGCTAAGTATTCCTCACCTTCCCCTTGACAATCTCAATGATGTCATCCAAGCGGTTGGCCTCGACGATCTTCCGCGCGTAGTCGACGATGTTGGAGCACTCGACGGCGATCACCTTGGCGGCGATGGCCTTCGCCGCAAACAGTATAGAAGATAGGAGGGAATAAGACCAGTCAATGACAAAATGCTAAGTATTCCTCACCTTTCCCTTGACGATCTCAATGATGTCATCCAGGCGGTTCGCCTCGACGATCTTCCGCGCGTAGTCCACAATGTTGGAGCACTCGACAGCCTCGCATCACGTCATAGAAGAGTCATAGATGATAGGAGGGAATAGACCAGTAAATGATAAGATAATAAGTATTCCTTACCTTCCCCTTGACGATCTCAATGATGTCATCCAGACGGTTCGCCTCGACGATCTTCCGCGCGTAGTCCACAATGTTGGAGCACTCGACAGCCTCGCATCACGTCATAGAAGAGACATAGATGATAGGAGGAATAGACCAGTAAATGATAAGATAATAAGTATTCCTTACCTTCCCTTGACGATCTCAATGATGTCATCCAGGCGGTTCGCCTCGACGATCTTCCGCGCGTAGTCCACAATGTTGGAGCACTCGACAGCCTTGCTTCACGTTATAGAAGAAAGGAGGGAGTAGACTAATAAATGATGAGATAAGTATTCCTTACCTTTCCCTTGACGATCTCAATGATGTCATCCAGGCGGTTCGCCTCGACGATCTTCCGCGCGTAGTCGACGATGTTGGAGCACTCGACGGCGATAACCTTGGCGGCCCGGCCTTCGCCGCGAACATCGACAGGATGCCCGTGCCGCAGCCTATGTCTAGCACTACCTGCAAGCAACAGTTAGCAATATCAATACATAGTATAATAAGTGTTTGCTCTGTCGCATCACTCCTTATCTTAGAGGACTTATCGTCGAGGACGAAACTCACAAGAGCTGCCGCAAGACACTCGTGAGACCGATGCCTCGCATGATGCATTCATAGTCCATCTGGACTATACATATCCTAAAAGAACTTTTATCTAAAGTTCGGTCCAATGAAAGTTTAGATAAATCAACATAGATTTAATTAACTGAATAATGTTTCCCCTATTCAGTTAAATAAAGAATCTTTTAATTAACTGAATAGGGACTCGCTTAGGATTGGAAGTAGGGCTACCAAAAGTGATCAAGTTTTTTTGTATATTTAGGAGCAATGTTTCCGTAGGAAAATGACAGTACTCTAGAAAAACACTCAATATGACTAAACTAATATTAAGAGTAAGTGAATACTTTGCCGTATGGTGCCGGCTTAGAATAGTAGTATACATAATCCCATATCTTTCCCGTGAATGTCGTAAGAAGCGACTAAAGGATTTGAGAGTCAATGTGTATTGCAATTTTAGGGCGACATGCTGTCAACCTGTCACTATGGTGATGCACAGTCTTCTGAATGACTCTCAAACTTTTGTCAGTTGTGGTGTAACTGACCGTTTTTTACACCTGTTTGCACTCATTCAGATGTGTGCACATCTGGCAGTCATTTAGAAGACTGTGTATCACCACAGTGACAAGTTGTCAGCCTGAAACCGAAAATTCCAATGCACATCAACTCTCAAATTCCCTTAGACGCTTCTTACGACACTTACGTTATAGATATGGGGTGATACTATTTTAAGCTGGCACCACACAAAACAGGACCTGAGCAGATAGTCTTCATACAGGGCTATTTATGAGTCATTCTATTCTTGATCTGATGATATAAACAACCTTTTACTATGTGCCATAAAAAATCAATATTACCATAGAAAATTAAAGAGGAAAAGCTGTTTGTACTCATGAGTAAAATTACCCTGCTAAGTATGTATAGTTTATAAACATCTATATATTGTGCAGCTAGTAACTAGAACAAGGTAGTAACTAAGTACATAAATGCACACACAAGAATCAATTTCATGCCAAAACATTTTTAGATTATTAGTGTTAGGTGAATTTTACGATTGTTGTATGGAAAAGTACTTCATTCAAGTAGTAAAATTTGGTTTAAGTTGCAACTCTGATACATAGACATATCACGCCTATATTCCTTGCGGGTAGGCAGAGCCAAACTCAATTACAGAAATAAAATAATCTAGGTAATAGTAGTGGGTTTATACATTTTGCAACTCATCAGAAGTCTCTATAATATGTTCAATTTTAACCAGAGAATGGATTGTCATGCAAATTATAGTGACTCCCAAGCTCTCTCTCTTTCTCTTCATGTGGGACACTGCATCATCCAACGACAACGAGTTTTACAACTGCTTACACAGTGCTACACAGTACTTATAATAAGGCGAGAAGGAATCACAAGATACAATAAAATTAACCAAAACCGACAAAAAATCGAAAATATCGACATAATTACTTACTTTCCCTTTGAAAAGATGCTTATTATGGTACATAGCATTCCTGTAGGTTAATGTTCGGACCTCGTCCTTCAACATTTCTTCATGGATACCAAAATGGGCATAGGAGTCAAAGTAATAATCTCTTGAGGTCATCTCTTCAGCTGTAACTGTCTTGTCAGGTCCTGGAATAGGAAGAATTGTCACATGTAAACCTTTCTAAACTATGCCTTTAAGTGCAGTAATGCACACTAAGTAGACTATTTTTTACATCACTAGTGGCCAGTTAGCAGTTTTACCTGCTGCAACTCAATTTCCCCATTTCTCTGTGGGAAAATGCATTATTTTTAACATGTGGTACACATGTAAACCTTCCTTTTGAATCACTCTAACCACCCATAACAAAAAAACCACATCAAAATCCTTTAGTTTAGGAGGAGTAAGCGAATTCCACGACAGACAGAGAAACACAAAAAGCAACTTAATTCTATACTATGTATTGACTATACTACATAGAATAAAAGAAAGTTGCTTTAAGTTCCATCCCTGTGTTAGCTTAGATCTCTATGTAAACGAAGTGGTATTGGAGATACCCCCAACCAATCAGAGGCCCTTACAGCCTTCTCGCTTCATCTACCATCTGGAGCCATTAAAGAATTTAGAATTCTTAGGAAGTAATTACGTAATTACGATTAACAGGCTTATCTTCAACGAGTAGGTAAATGTTTCCTCTTCACCGTTGCTACGAATTTTTCAGAACAACCAATCGCAGAGAGCCGCCTGATGTATCTGCGCTCTGATTGGTCCTGTTAAATTGCGTCATCCAACGGTGAGAGAAATCATTTATAAGCCCGAGCCGACAGAGGCGGTCACTCAGTCGGTGCTCGGAACTTGACTGTCGAAGATCTCCTGAGGATGCTCCGTGGAGGAGTGAAACACGTGTAGAGTGTAAAACGGTGGTTGCGGTGTTGGTGTGTTATATCGCTAGTACATTTGCATTAGGTTGCGGTCGTACTGTGGTTCACTCAGCAGCATAACCATCCTAGGTGCGGAAGAAGCTAAATATATTTCTATCATTTTCATCAAGATGGACTTCCGCAATGTAACGCCTGATACTATTAGTTACTTATTATTATTAATTACGAATCAATCCGTGCAATCTAAAAATTCATGTAATATCTGTTTATTACAATTATGATGTTTGATGCTTAAATGCATAGTATTATTCCCACATATTCTGTGAAAAAACAGGGCAGTCTCATAGTATAAAGGAAAAAACAGCATTCCGAAAATCAAGTGATCAGATGTATCACCATCACCATAGTGACAGGTTGTCAACCTGGCGCCTAAAATTGCAATACACATAAACTGCGCTCTATACGACACCTATGGGCAAGATTTCAAGTGATGCTAAGCACACCAAATTCGTGTTCAACTTAGCCAGAAGCTAGTTTCTTGTCAACCCAACCAAAAACACCGGCGACAAACCACGTGTGAGGCTCAAATGGGTGTATGTTTGAAGAAGCAACGCAGTCTTGACAAAGAACGACGCTTGCAGCTAGTAAAACATGTTTATTAGGCGTATTGACGGATGAAGACATGATAGACGATGGTATAAGCACGTTTTTGACCAAATGGTTCACATTGCCCATCAAGAAACAAGGTGAAGTAGTCTAACAATGGTGGAACCTGAACACGTTTTCGGAACACCGGCGTGCATTCACTAAGTATTTTCTAAAGAAACTTACCATTTTCCGCAACAGGGGTAGCCGCAGCAGACGTTCCTTCTACAGCGACGTCCATGCTTTCCATTTTACAAAAGAAATAAGCTAAATTGAACCGATTTTATTTATAACCTGTACGATGATACGCCGAATCGATCCGTGAGAAAATTCTTAATTCTCAAGCGAAACGTTAAACAATTTGTTTAATAATACTTTTAACAACTATCTAACACTAATTATGAGAGAATTATGGACTAAATTATCACAATTTTTCCAATTTTTGGCGAAAACGATGAAAAGCAACGCTCTAGCAACGAGCTTTTCTTTCTTTTTACTTTTTTTTTAAGGCGGGTATTCATTCGGGACAAAATCCCTGGATTTTGTATACGACACAATGTTCCCAACAAATGTCGCCGCGAAATTGCCATATACAAAGTCCCAGATACAAAGTATCGGCAACAAACCGTCCACACTTGTCAGTTGTTGCCAAAATTTGTTTTTGTAAAAAGGATGTTTTAAATCCCAAAACAATCTATATTATTCATATGTCGAAGTCAATATGTAAGATTCTGGCGTTTACATAATCACGCGTCCGTATACAGACGAAAAGCAGTATACAAATTGACGGCACGATATCCGGCAATATGACGGTGAAATAAACGTTGCTTAAACGTCCACGTGGTGAGTAAGTTAGGGTGACCATGATTAACATATCTTTGACGATCACATTTAAACTATTTTGATAGATATGTATAGTATAATCACAGCACGCTTTATAAGTTTAGGTTTACTTATGTACATTATAATTTAAGTAGTAATAATTCACATTCTACATTAAACCTTCTTTACTACAATATATATTTGGTGTTTTCTGATAGTTAACTTCACGATTTTACATAATCTACTTAAAATTAACAAAACAGCATAAACTATTAACTAAGTGTTTGCAAATGTGCTATTTGTAACTTGGCTTGATTTTTTGGTTCCTTTTCTTTACTTTCAATATATTTTTTACTTGATGTTATTCTGAAAACTCTGAAAAATTTAACTAATTTCGAAGGTTCTCAACTCCGTGACCATTTTTTTCAACTCCTGGACCAAACAAATTCGAAATCTGATTCTAGTACCTAAAGCAATTAGTGGCAAATTAGCACCATTTCTTCAAACAAATTTTTTGGCATTTTTTTTCATTTTTGTTTACACTAAAAAAGGTGATGAAATACAACGTGTTACAAAACAACAAATAAATCCGAAAAGGTGTTGAAAGGTCCGTTGCAAGGAGTCAATTGACAAAAAATTAGAGCGGTAGTATCGTTTTTGAAAATTAAGAAAAAATATTATTTTAATCGAATTACACTTATTTTTAATCCTGGCATCGCAGCACTATTTTTGACAGCTCAAAGTCCAAATGAAGTTACCGACACGGCGCAGCGCAGTTCGGTCTACATTGCTGGCTATTACATGAATGTCATCAATACAAGAAACTAAATCAACCAGCAATGTATGCCGAAGCGGACTTTGTTCGCCAGGTAGTGTAGCACCTGACCTAGACTAGTGATGTGATTATTTCATCGACTGATAATAATGAAAAATATTCTTTTTTTTTTGGTCAGTTATGTAACAGGTTGTATATTGTTCACGGAGTTGAGAAAATTTCACTTTAGCTGTAGAAGTGCCCTTGCGCATTGTGTGCGCCCCTGCTGTATTGTACACCCTAGTAATACATATTATATATTCTGTGATTGTACGCCATATTTATTGTTTTGCGATTACAGCGCCACCGTGGCGGAATTCAGTACTAGTTCGTACATATTGCCGGGCATTATGCCATACGGCAAAAGGACGTTTTTTTGGCGGTACACGTAATGTCGACGGTATACATACGTCAGATGGAAATATGCAAACGGCTTTTCGTTTGTAAACACACGAGCTATTATGTAGAAGGCAGATTTTGACATATTGACTTCGACACATACAATTCTATTAGCATCGCCGTCTGCTCGCTTCTCCACACTGTTTCCATTTTTTTATTTGTCCCGCAACATGGAAACTACACGTAATCACTCACAAATTTTTTGAACATTTGTCCCGAAACATTTGTTTCCATGTTCCAAAAACAAGTCCCCAGAGACACACATGAAGTTGCCGCGAATGCCGTGATACACGCGTGAAGTTGTTGATATACAAAATCCAGGGATTTTGTCCCGAATGAATACCTGGCTTTACTCTAGTCTCTAACCTACCTAACCATAGAGTAAAGTCAAGTCTACCATTGTCTATGGTATTAGTGCAGCACTCTCATAATTTTGTGAGTTGACTCGATTTCGCAACATGTGAGTTAACTCATTTTAATCTTGGAGGCGTATTTCTGAAACGTAGAGTCCTTTTCTTTTTACCACCACTCGTCTATCTATTACTCGAATATATTATTTGTATAGGAAAAGGAATACAACCAAATAAGACACAGAAAGTACGATCGCCCTTAAAAAACCAAATATCTATTTTTATAAAACGTTCGAATATTGAAAACTTCGTGATGAATGACATTGCACGTCTTCTATGACACTTGTTTGTTTACCATATTGTGTACCTACCTTACATATACCAAGTTCTTTGTGAAACCCATAGATGAAACCAAAATAAAAGGGGATATCTTCCAAAAACTAAATTGGTTTTAGATGTTGAAATGCCCCGTGCGCTGCTGACAGGTTGTGTTAGAATCCCGCAAGAATCCAGTCATACCCGGAAAGAGTTTGATGGCGTGGGAAAGGCAAGGAATGGTAAAGGTAACTTTGTCCTAATATTATCCTATCATAGACTAACATAATACAGGTCATGTGTGTGTAGGTAGGTATCTATCTGATGTGAGTTCCCGGTGTCCCCGGCAATCGTACCTTGTGAGTGGAGACAACGGGATCTCTTACAAAAAACAAATACCCACTATTCCCGTTGTCCCCGGTAAGTTATACCCAGCCTGTTGAGGGTGTGCCATCATAATCATCATCATCATAAAAGCCACAATAAAGTCTACTGCTGAACATGGGCGTCCCCCTATTAGGGGGGTATTTGCCATACTCACCACGCTTGGCAGGCGGGTTGGTGAGCGCAACGCAAGATGTTACAATGCGATTTTAAAATTCATCCAGTGATTAAAGCCCTGGATGAATTTATCCCTTAGTCGCCTCTTACGACACCAACGGGAAAGATATGGGGTGATGATATTCTAAGCCGGCATCACACGGCAAGGGTGTGCCAAGCTGGGGCAACATCTTAATTCTTACCATACCACGTCTTACCCTACCCAAACGCCTTACCCTACCAAACTTGTTTTGAAGCCGAAAATGACACGTGCAGTTAAAGCCGAGTCTCTTGATAGCGTGTTTCAGGTTATACCAAGTGGGCCTTTAGGTGCATAATGTCCATTTTGCAAAATGTCCAGTGGTGAAAAAATGACCGGTTTGCATAATGACCAGATTGCATTATGTCCAGTTTGTAAAATGTCCAGTTTGTAAAATGTCCAGTTCGCAATAAGTCCAGTTTATATAAAATACTGGGTCACTGACCCATGTGATTTGGGGAAAGTTGTTCGGTTTCATGGTCTGAACTAGCCCCATCATTTCGCTAATTGTATTTTTGCGAACTGGATTTTTTTCAAATTAGATCATCTTCAAAATGGACATCTTGCAATTGGGTAATTTGCAAATTGGACATTTTACAAACTGGACATTATGCACCTAAAGGAAATTAAGGAAACGGCAATACTATTACTTTACTACTTTCATAGGCTTTATCAAATCACGGTACGGTATTTTTGTTGATAAGAGAAAAATGTCGCAGTACATTCACTGCAAGTAAATAAATGAATCGGTAAGGCCAAGTTTGGCAGTTAGCGCTCGGTGGCCGAATGGCATGCACGTTTCATCCTACGCACAGTTTTATGACAAAAGCACGTTTATGAGAACGTTGTTCGATTGTGTGGATGTGTATAGTGAGTGAGGATTATCAATATCATTTTATTTAAATACACACGTGTTTAAGGTAAGGAATTTTATTTTCCTTCACTTTTTACCGCTGCTTTAAAAAAATCATTTAATAGGTACTTCAAACTTTTACAAGTGACATACGGGTACATCAAGACGAGTTAATTATTTTATTTATTATCCTTATTCCTGCTATAAATATAATAATAATAAAACGAACAAATAAAAAGAATTTCCTACCAAGCCATAATAATATTATGGCTTGGTAGGAAATTCTTTATTTATAAATCATCAATAATTATTCATCATACCATGCGAATAATTATCAAATAATGTGATCCGATCACTAAGTACACTAACTTCAGTTCAAGAGAAGTGCTCTATCTTAAATTTATATTATTTTCTTTCAATATTTGTGTATCATAGCAGGTGGGGGTAGCCGAGCAGGTAGTAAATTAGAACCTAACTGTGATAATAACAATGTCATCCATCAAACACAAAAAGTTTAACATTGTTGAAATATTGGGAATTTATTTGCACTCACAGTGATATATTATGAGATTTTCAATTTACAAGGATGTTGAAGTACCTAGTTTGAAAATTCAAATAGTCAACTAGGAGGTGGGCCAAAAGTAATCACCCTATGTGAAACACCTCCCATTTTTTTATTAGACATTAAAATCGAAAACTGTTTTCGAAAATCAGTCTTTCGATGATGTAAAATTTATGTGATTATGTTTTTAAAAGAAATTAGTCGAATTGCCATCTCTACCGTACGTTTTAACTTTAAACATGCTAATTTCCATACATTCATGCCCATGTCTTTTTTTCGTTTGTGGTAGCTTCAGGGACTTGAAAGTTTCATGAATTGTAATTTGTAATCGTGTGCTATCAAAAATACCATTGGATGAATTCTGGCGTTGTCAGATCTGGAGATTTGACCAACCGGTTCAAAAACCAAATCCTGTGGATTGGTTTTCACCAACTTGCATCCAGTCTGGAGTTAACATCTAACTGCTTTCTTTATTTTTTATTTGACTTCACATCTTCGAAGGATTATTCAGTGATAACAAAATTTATTTTAACATCATTTTTGAAAAATGGGGGTCGTTTTAACACGATAAGGGAGCTTTTCAGAGACCATTTTTGATTTGACTCAGGAGGTGGCAATTTGACCAATGTCTTTTTTAAAAACATAATCACATAAATTTTAAATCTTCAAAAGATTGATTTCCGAAAACAGAAGTAAATTTTAATGACTAATAAAAAAATGGGAGGTATATCACATCGGATGACTTCTTTTGGCCCACCCTGTAGGTACCTACACATGTTTATTGAAAATAATATGTCAAGTACTAATAATTAAATGAACCTTAACAATTTCTGTTTTCTTTCTTTCGACGCATTTTTTTAACGATTAAGAGCTTTATTAAAACCCCAAATAACAATTAAATACTAAAATCGTTGACCTATTTCATTCCCTACGAATGGAAATATCAGCGAAGAGCGCAAGCTCAGGGCTAGTCAAACTAATCCACTTAGATGACCTCTATTCTACCTACCTACTACATTACATACCTATACTAACTTATTCACTTACTTTTCACTAAATACCTAGTACAATTATTTGCTCGTTAATTTTATTAACCAGCAGATGTTTCATTCATTGCCATTATGGTTTCTTAAATGCTACATTACTATGCAGACTAGGTAAACAATTAGTAACTTGAAGTAAAAGACGAGACGTAAAAAAATAAACAAAGAAAAATATTAAGGATAGCAGAATAACCCATTTTTAAAAATTAATTGTGCTGGCCTTAAAAAATATCTTTACATCTATGTTCTTGTGTCTTAGGTACTGCGTTTATGATCTTTTGCTAATACCGTTATCTGTTAGATAATAACACGAAATAAAAAGAGAAGATATAAGGTTCCATGGATCAATCAAGGAGGATCCGAGATTCCAAGTATTTACGTTTATCTTGCGTTAGGTTATGAATATGATCTTTTTGGGAAGAGAAACTTCAGGCAGGCCTATCAGATCACATCTGAAAGAATAATAGAAATGTTAAAAACATCAATCAATCGATCAATAAAAGAAAACTCATATCAAATCGCATTGATGCAAACTATATTAATAAAGTTTTCTATACGGGGTGTTAGGGACGGTGTAACGAAAACTTTGCAGGCGTGCTCAGACCATCAAACTGAACAACTTTTACTATGGAGCCAATGGTGGGAAACGAAAAAAAATTTCCGACCTCCCATACAAAATTCACGATCAGCTGACTGACTTTGCATGGGAGGTCGGAAAATTTTTTTCGTTTCCCACCATTGGCTCCATAGTAAAAGTTGTTCAGTTTGATGGTCTGAGCACGCCTGCAAAGTTTTCGTTACACCGTCCCTAACACCCTGTATTTTTATTTTGACAAATTCTTCCTGGAAATGAATATCGAATAAATCATCATCATCATTTCTGCCCTTACCGCAAATATGTCCTTATTTAAAGTAAAATTTATCTTTGTAAGTTTATTATTTTTGCATAAGTTTATGTAGGTATCATGTTACTTCTTAGTACAAATCCTTACTTTTGCTTGAATTTGAAAACATGATATCATCGAGTTCTTCAAAGTGCATCAAATGCATTCTAAATTAAAATTACACTCAGCGGGGTATCATGTTCAGATCAGATATGCATAAGCTACGAATCAATTCTTGGGATTCTAATTACATTTACATTTTGTTACCCGTGGTGCCGATAATCGGGATTTTATGCAATAAAAACAACATGTCTACGTGCGTTATGTGAATTGATTTTGACAGCAAATAAAATTTTATTTTATTACTGAAAGATATTGTAATAAAAGTTTCGAAATCGTTAAGTAATTTTATCGTACTCGTAGTATCATCCATCGTATACGTGAACTCCAGACAAACCCTACCTATGTATCTAATTGTTAAAATGTGGCATAAATTAGTATTTAAAGATAATACACGCGTTAAATGTCATAACTTTATTGTTTTACCGCTTAGCTAACTTAAGTAAGCAGTTTTATTGATGTCAATATGCCTGTTCCAGTCCTGATACTATGGGTGTGATAAAATTTATTTCACGTTAGAATATTAGACCAGTTAATAAATAGGTTCAACCCTACAGGAATATGAGAAGTTAGCATATTGTAGATGTTAATAACTAGGAAGGAATAAAGAAATTTATCTAAATATCAGCTGATTATATTATCAACTTCAGGGACTAGTAATATACATATCTGCCAAACATAAAGCCTACGTTACGTAACATAACTGTCTAGACTAAACGTACAGAATGAAATAAATAAAGTATAAAATGCAACTAAACCAAATTTGATTTACGCTTAGCACTATCAAAATTCAAGTGGAATGAAGTTGTTGATTGTTGATTAGATAAAACAATAAATCCGCCGCCGTAGCAACTATTCTTAGTGTCAATGTATGATATGATAAAATTTAATCCTTTAAAACTTAAAAAGACATATTTAAATAATGTTACCATTTTGAGCATAGCCAGCAAGTCATGACAAGATCACAAGACTAATCAGTTACTTATTTCCAGCATAAAAATGGCACAACGAACGTGCAGCAAGCCTACACATCTGAGATTACATATTACGATACGATACGTGAATGATATCGTATTGAAGGAATAATATAGATTACAAAAATATTAAATAAGATTTTGATAATATATTATTATTGAAATTAATGTAAGTAATCATCACGACCATGAATTAAATCTGGATTTAACCAAAGTAGTCTGCTTTCGACTGCACCTTTTGCCTAATTTGTCCAAGATCTGTCCCTGTAGTTTGATATGATAACGCCGCGCCATTGGAGGCAAAAAACAAAAATAAATTATTGTAACTTTTTCATAACTGCATTTATTTTTAACAACTATTAGTTAAAACATTATATAAATTATCGGCCATAAATGATATATTAAATATATGAGATGCGAGAAATAGCATCTTTCTAAATTATCATAAATGTCAGGTCTAGGAAAACAAAATTTTCACCGCAGGCTGGATTTGAACTAGCTACTTTCGCCATCTGTACTGGCGACCCCTCTACCAACTAGGCTACAGCAGCTAGAGCTGTAGTTGTTTACAAGTTTTCCTAAATTGAAAATTAAACACGGGAAGTGTTTTAAAAATTTGGTATTCATTCAACAATCATGTCTAGCTGTCTCTAGCCAAATAGGTACATACAAATTCAAAATTAGTAGTTCATAGTTCTTTTAGTTTTATATGACCGTGCAATAAGTATGATTTTTAATTTCCTAAATGCTTCAAACTTAATAATACTACTAAGTACCTACTGCACATCGAATAAAGGCGTAAACTGTTTAAAACTGTCGCGGTTACACATAATAACTAAATTAATATATCGCGGTAAAAACTCAATTTTAATATTTTAGTCATTTTGGATAAAGAAATTATTTTGAATCAGTGTTAGTACAAATTGGGTCTATTTAAATAAGATTTATTTTTCTTGGGTGGAATTACAGTCCATAGTAGTACGGTGCTGTAGTATGGTCATCGCACATACAAAGTTTCAAAATCAGATAACACAACTGATTAGAATATAGGTACAGCTTTTATCTGTCGCCTGTATCTGTAGTTCTGAAGTTGTACAATGATATATCTACCTACCTACATAGATAATGAATGAGAGATAACACATATTTTTGATACAGACAAAATATCAAACAAATGAGAAACATGATCGCAGATTTGGCACGTTTTTTGATAACGGTTTGTTCTATTGTCACATTAACTTGACAATTAGCGTGATGAGGTGAGATATAATTTGCTTGCCTAATTACCTATAAAAAGTATTCTTGGAAACATAATATTATTTACGACAAACAAATTAGTATGTTATTTTTCAGATGCCTACCTATTATGACGGAATATATAATTATTATGCTATTTCTGATATTTTCAACGTTTTACGGTCGTGTCATGTAATAATCGTGACTTTCCAGTTAGTCTAAATTAGAAGCTCTAAACAACTGTAGTGTATTTGGTATGTAGTAGGTTCTCCACATTGATATGTACCTAGACGGTATATAGCTAGTCCCAAGGCCAGCTAATGCGATTTCTATGGTCTACCAGTAACACTGCAAGATATCTATCAAAGCGATCAACTTCTACGAATTTATCTCAATAAAAGTACTTTAATGAAACAATGTAATAAAACTGACTGCAAATGCAACTATTTTCAGGGGTGAACCAATCCATGAAAATGGAACTGAACAACTTACCCCAGGTTGAAATATGAGAAAATAATTGGACTTTCCATACAAAATTGACACGCTCAGCTGGTTCATTTTCCTTCGGGAACGTTGTTTAGTTCCATGGGCTGCTTCACCCTTAAAATATTATATATTCAGTTAATTTTTATACATTCTGTAGTAGGTACCAGCCATACCAGTAAGTTTACCTTGCAAACCAATCGATACGCACCCAGCCAGTGTGCCAGTTTATCCCTTTATTTACGTAACTCCAAGTTAGGTCACCTATCTGCTATAGAGTGTTCGTGTAGAATAAGGAACGGCAAAGGAAATAATAAGGCATAAGATCATACTTTAAAAGGGGATAAGCAAGGTGCTGCGTACCGGACTAGGGTATTTCATGACGTTCATTGATTCACTGTCCCACAACTCACAAATTGTAGAAACTGAATTTCTTTCGATTCTCTTCTGATTAATATTACCTACTATTCATGAAGCAGGTAGTTGTAATGCACCATTAACACAGAATATATAAATAGTACTAGACCATTAATCAAATTTCATTAAGTTTTTAAAGATGACTAAATTTTCTTCGCGAATGTATCACCCTGTATCTACAATCATACTCTTCTATCTATTGGTGATAGTGGCATTTGTTTAACCTTGGCCTCTTACCACTGTGCCCTTGCCCCGTGACTCAACTCAATAGGAATATAGCCACTCCCTATTATAGCTTAATTTAATTTCTATTACTTACTTACTCCCATGAAATACATGGGTATGTGGGTAGCGGACGGAACTCAATTTCTTGATAATTTATGCGAATCAAAATACCGCATACTCACGTACCACGGCGGAACTGCTCAGGTTTGAATAGGGCTTCATTTCAGGAACAGTGCACAATAATTCCATGTGTAAAGTGACACTGCAAAATCTTGAAGTGTCACTGCAAAGTTTAATCTAATCAATTTTACTCATAGGTCATACGAGTATATTACAAGTTTTCATTATAACGATAACCTCGATAGGAACATATATACCTAATTAATTACTCTCGTCGCTTCGATATTGATAATTCTCTTAGATATATTAAATAAATCAATATAATATAACGTTACTGGGTATATATATAGTAAGTAAACGGTAATATAAATGTACAACTAATGGTGATAGATAATAATATTGCCAGATGACTGTTCAGTTAGTGTCTGAGTGATATGATATAACAATAATTAGTTTGAACTTGCCGGGTGACTGATAAAGATGTGTCCGGCATGCTGTTTTGATGAATATGATTGAACAGATAAAGTTATAGCAAATTGTAGTCATATTCAAAGAACACATTTTTTAATTTAGCATTTCATGTAATCGGTAATGCCACCTCCAGTATTATGGGTTCTTTTTCGGCTGGAACGATCAGTGGCTTATGCACCGAAGCTACAGGTTACAATTCTACAGGCGTAATTTGATGTACATTTCGTAGACGTTTACCCATTATTATCCCATAATTAAACCGGCTAAGCAATGTACATCGGGCACTGGGGTGGCTTTTTAGATAGGCGATTAGATTAGTTATTTTGTTTTTTTTTTATTTTGCTTAGGATTATTGTTTTGTTTTTATACCTGTTGTTTTTATTGAATAAATTAATATATTTCTTAGTTTATTTAGGCTTTGATTATAGTGGCACAGAAACTTGTACTATGTATGTAGATTTATAATTTTGTACTCATGACAATGATATAAATATCCACTAGCAAATGAGTAAATTACACACTCCAGGCGACTTTTATTGGATTAAGTGGTTCTGCTTCCTCATGATATGATTTGGCAACTCGGGTTCTCGACTTCCTTTGTATTCGACTGGAGGTATTCAATTGAAATGAAAGAGGGCTTAAATCAATGGACAATGAGAAAGACAGAAATCTCATGTATATCTCCTAATATTTGAGATTGATTTCGCGTTATTTTAGGAGTTAAATATTATTTTGAATAAATAATAGATTATTAGAACTTTACCTGTCCAATTTTTTTAAATTATGTATTTTACAATATATAAGAAAAACTTCTGGGTTCTAATAGAATACAAAACAATGTGTAAAAACGACCGGAACATTAAACCTAATTTTTTCTACGACATAATGCAATGAGAACTATACGCATAAGTACTACCGTCCGCACGTACGACACAATACAAATACTATTACGCTTGGTAGGTTATAATGTATAATTTTATCATACCTAACCTAGTATACCGGGAGTAACAGAAAGGGTATAACAAGCCGAAAGGAGGTCAAGGTACTCATGAAACTGAACAACTTTCCCCATGAAACATGGGTCGAAAATAGTCGAAATATGATAAAAAAATTGGAACCTCCCATAGTAAATCAATCAGCTGATCGGCAATTTTGTACGGAGGCCCAAATTTTTTCATATTTCGACCCATGCTGCATGGGAAAGTTGTTCAGTTTCACGAGTACCTTGACCTCCTTTCGGCTTGTTATATCCTTCCCGTTACTCGCGGTATAGGATAAATGCAATATTGACATTCTTCTATTATAAGTGAGTATTTACAGAACGAAAGTAATTCGCCCTGCATTCACATTAATTTGTAAAGTTATTCAAACATATGCCATATTTTACAGATTTCAGTAATTAGGTACATTACATTCTTGGTTTTTGGTTGGATGGTATAGCCTATGGCAAGAACGTGCTGATATACCGGATTCATCTTAGTTTGTTAATAGTCATAATGACATATTCCTACGCATTTTGCTAGCATTTACTTTGTAAAACTTCAATGTGCTATGATAAAAGCACTTGAACTAATTTCACTGTTTATTTTGCGGATAACCCGACCGGTTGCGCACACAAAGAGGTTATATAATATCGAACTTACTTCATAAAATGTTATGTAGATAGTCATAAATAAGAACAGTACCTAATTTTATTAAAGGTATACTTAACGTTGATCTTTATAGAAGAAATATGGTATAGGTAACATAAGTACATGGTGACATGTATGATCTTGTATCTTTATTAACTTACACTTAAAATAATTACAATTCACGCTTACTTCCTAACTTAATCCAAATGTAAATTAATTGAGAGGCTGATTCAATATTTACCCAGAACTTTTGTAATAATAACGAAGTTTTATACTTACAACAGTACCGTGATATAAACTACATTACCTACCTATCTCATTTGTTTATAAACTATAATAAAATAACATTAATAGCACAATGTACTTGATATATTTCATGTATAATCTAGTTTTTAATTTAATTATATTTATCAAATGATACGGTTTATATGCGTCAAGCAATCAGGTAGTGGAGTTAATGGTTAAGAACATAAGATGTAAACTTCATGGCCTATTAATATGAACGCACCATTGTTAGAACAGCTCGTCTTAACCATTGTTTAATGCTAAAATCGACTTCCTTAGGTATACATACGTACATTCATAAAGTAAGTTACTTTGCATGTCTAGGACTAGGTATCTATTTCTGTTTCTATTCTAGTAAACTTTTCTGGCTAATTGTTGTTTTCGTTGAATTAAAATAGGTATAAGTAACATTTAATTATGCATATGAACTTATTCTGTAGGACTGATAATTTTATTAAATGTCAGGAAATACAATCTCATTTTGTCAAGTCCATGTTTGTTTACAATTATATTAATAATCACTTCCATTTTTACAGAGACAACGTCAAAATGGGCGAAAAAGAGAATTTGGATATCAGCAAAGATGCATTAGAAAAAGCAAATTTGAAGACAGAAACCGGTCGGCGGCAAAGTGCAGTGAGCACAGGAAGTGTCAAATTAAAAAGAGAACTAGGGCTCTTCTCTGCTGTGAATTTAATTCTTGGAGTTATGATTGGCTCAGGAATTTTTGTATCGCCATCTTCAGCGCTGAAATATTCCGGCTCCGTGGGCCTTTGTTTAATTATATGGATAATATCAGGAATTATATCACTATTAGGTGGGTGTAGGTAAGCTTAAATTACTACTATTTGTTTAGAGTTCTTAGTAGAAATTTGTATTATTTGCTTTGTAAAACTTGGCAAGGAGCCAGTTCAAAATAAACTTATTTATGCCCAATAGGTAAATAATCACATTATTCTAATTCATTGTCAAGGACAAATCCTGGTCAAGGACCTCTCATTGCAACAAAGAAGATTCCGATTTGAGATGACGTTGAAATAAAAACAGTAATTTAAAATATTTCAGGAGCATTATCCTTTGCTGAACTGGGCACAGTGGTTGCCAAATCTGGCGGTGAATATGCCTATATTCAGGAGGCTTTTGGCAAGATGCACAAGTTCTGGGGGCCTTTGCCCGCGTTCAGCTGCGCGTGGATTTACGTGGTGATATTGAGACCGGCGGAAGTGGCTATCATCGTGATGACATGTGCCGAATACTCCATACAGCCGTTCACAATGGACCTAGATCCGGATTACAAAGAAAGAGCCATAACACTCGCGTCTTTAGCGTTCCTATGTAAGTATAATATGTATAAATCTATTTAACGTATCCTATCTTTTGTTTTGAGTAGGTACCTATTAGTCCAGGTTCAGATACCTATGTCTATAGGGTTATACTGGTGAGTTGTCATGATCCCATCGAGGGGTGAACCAACCTGTGACAACAACTTTCCCCAAAAACAAAACATTTCGAAATTAAAAAAAAAAAACTTTCTCGAAAATGCTAGCTCGACAAGCAAAAAAAGGGAACTAAATTGGTACTAAAGCACAGAATACATAATAGTACAGGTACAGAAGACGCACTCCGCCATAGCAACTCAACAAATATAAATCTTTATGCGCGATAATAAAGTACAATTTCCTTCGCGCCGGCTTTGGATACCTACTTTTATATTAGCCTACAGATCGCGCGCGCGAGCAAAAATGAGCCGAATTGCTGCGCGCGAAAGTTCATTTGCCGCAGACCACCTCTGAAGGTCACAGCCGGCTCGCTTTGTAGGGATGCAAATTTCGAGATTTATATGAAAATAGGTACCTACAACAAAGTGTACTGGAGTACATTTCTACACCCAAGTAAAACAAAAATAAAATGTTTTGTTAAACGTAGGATATTGAAAGAAAATCAAAGCACAAATATTAGAAAAAATATGAAAATTGCATTATGATACAAAATTAACGAATGAGGTAGGAAGCTGAGTTACTTAATACAGAATTGATAAAATAAAATAAATCTCGTGAAGAAATGCGAACGGCATCGGAGCGCGCGCGCAACATGCGGCGCGCGGCAACCAACTGATTAACCTCCGCGCGGGGGTCGCCGCACGTACTTGCTTGCAACTCTATACCTACGCCGCGGAGTGCGCCAGGCCTGACTAAAGTTTCAAGTACAAAACGTGCATGATTTAATTGCAGTTACAGTAGATACCTACATTATGTTGCCTTCGCTTTCGAATGCAATGATCGCGCGTGTACTGTGTATTTAGTTTTTTTTGCTGTAAGTTACTTTTGATAAAATTTTGTAGGTAGGTATATGGTGTTACAAGGTTCATCTCAATATTTTTCTTCAAAGAAACACACCTTTTTGTAACACCCTGTATGACCTCTAATATTAATAAGTTTTTTATTCAAAATCGATTTCATGTTAAAACTCTAGCAAATGAATTGACTCACTCACTCTGGACTGTGTGGTGTCTGCGGTACAACACTACTTATCAGCTGACAGCTGTCATGTCAGTTTGAAATAACGGTCGGTGTCGGTCGGTCGGTTAAGCGTATTTATTTTGTTGTTTTGTGTTTGTTCTCTAAATTTATTACTTGTTTTGTGGATTATTTGAAGTAATTAATTTCAAATAGTTATAAAATTCGCCTTGTCCGTATCGGACGGAACTATAACTGCATAAAAGTAAGTGAAATTAGTTTACTCATACACACAAGCAATTCTTGTTTCTCTTCTGTTTGTTTATTATTTTACTGATATAATAATTCTTTGTCTGTGCAGAATGCCTCATGAACGAAATGTGGAGACTCAGAAAAGTCTTTCCAGAGAAATAAAGACCGTCCAAGGCCGTTGTGTTGAAGCGATAAACATAATTGAAAACGCACCTCCCGAAAACTTGATAGCTCCCGAAGAACTGACTCGAAAGACACTTTCATACGTCGAAGGTCTTCGTACAGAGATACAGAACTCGAATACTACTATATCTACCGACGATAACTTACTTACGAGTCAGTTTTTAAGTGAAATCAAAGAGAAAACTTCGCAAATGGAAGAGCTTGGTGCATTCATGAGAGGTGCCATTCATGATGTGGATGCTGAAATATGCAGGTACCTATAAGTTTTGCTGTTGGATATTTATTATGTACTTGATTAATTATAACTAATATCAATAATTATACTATTTTATACTGGTTTACCTGCAAAATAGTTATATACCTAACCTACTTCAATATGAATTTTTATCTATGCAGTACTACCTGATTCACAAAATTAAAGTATTATAGATGGTGGCCTCATGCTTTCTCACTTGCACTACTGCTCTTACACACATCTGGTGTTCATGCTTTCTCCCTCTCACTTATAGATACCACACGATTTATTGTCCCTTTTTTCTATGAACCAGGTATTAGTAACATATCCAAATTCTTTGTTATATGTTTGCTTCATACTTGGAAGATGTGTATGAACATCCTCATACTCATGTATCTCAAAACTATCACACTTCACTTTTTACCAGTTCATTAATTCTACAGGGTGTTAGGCAGAACGTTGGACATACGAAAAAGAGTGTTTCTAATCATGATTCTGAACAACTTTTACTATGAGGCCACATGCGAATTAGCATAAAAAATTTTAGGTGTTCCATACATCTTTGCCGACTAGGTATGAATTTTTCTATGGAAAATTCAAATATTTTTTTGCGAATTCGCAGGTAGCGCCATAGTAAAAGTTGTTCAGAATCACGAGTATTAACACCCTTTTCCGTATGTTCAACGTTCTGCCAACACCTATATTTTATGCAATATTTCAGACTGACAGAGCTCATACAAACAGCCCGAAGCCCGTAGCCGCGCGGTCACAGAAACAGCGGATTACACCAGAACATATGAAAATGCTAAAGACCGGTTCAGTCTGCTAAAGACTGAGCTACATGGGCTTGTACACTCCTTGTATCCAGAAAAAGCTATTGCTATGAAGGAATTCCTAGGTGTAAGTATGGCTTTATTTACATATATCTTAATTAAAAGGAGGCTTGCTGCCCTGCTGTGGGACATAGCACAGGCAACATTACAGTGCTGATAATGTTCTATGAATATCTTAAAGTATCTACACTACCTACATATAAAATAGTCACTATAATTGCAGAAACATAATAGCAGATTTGAATAAATAAGATTTATGGAAACCTTTTGAGATGGACAATGCTTTTCAATGTCATGAAGTGGACAAAATTATTTCTGATATATTCCAGAAAATTGTTTATTGAATTTTAATAAGATTTTACATTTATTCCAGATTCTGATGTCAGAGAAATTAAAAGAGTCATCCAACGGCTACATCCCGGTAACTACAGAAAACGCCACCTTAATTTGGTTGCTGAAAGAAAGGAATATAGTTACCGAAAACCCATACAACAATATGGAAGTGAAATTAGCTTATTAAAACATCTATCAAATTTACGTCTAATAATAATGTGACAAATTTTTAATGAATTATAGTATTTTCTAAGGATTTAGTGTTCATTTTCTTCTCATAAATTACCTTTATATTCATAAAGTTGAGATACTTTATTTTCTTTACTTCCTTAATTTCCTTAATTTCTTTTACTTCCTTACTTCAATTTACGTTATCACCATAAAATTCAGGTAAGACCTTTTTTATAGTTTTTTTTTAATTTGTGTGAGTTTTGTTTTATCCTACTATAGCTTTGTCTACTTTACGCATTTTCTCATAGGAATCCCTTCCCATATACCTATAAAAAACAGTAGCTGATGTGTCTTTTGATCCATTAAATTAAGCTGTGTGGTAGCGGCTAAGAATATTAGTCCACTCAGGGTGTTTCGTAAAAGGCGACGTAGAGTTTCTGTTGACTATAGTCAAGTAGTCAACCGCATTGTGGCGGGGATACCGCCTACAATAGCATTCCCAAATAGGGTTAACTTCAGGCAGGTCATGAAATATAGCCAAATCCTTTTGCTACAAGATTTTATGACATAATAAATCATGTTGCCCTAACCCCAATTAATTTGTGTAGTAGATGTATTTGCCATTAAGAGCGCATTCAATTTTTTCTAGCAAATTTGCAAATATTGGCTTTATAAACAAGCGAGTTTCTCGAAAATCGTTATGTAAAAATAATATGTTACTTGAACATTTAATCAAGCATATCTTCATCTAAAAAATGTACAATGTAAATATTAACATTTTAGTTTTAAACCTGTTACAAACAGCGATATCTAAAGCGACAAAACCAAAATTCAGGAAAAGACCTCAAATCAAGCGTGAGTTTTAGAGTTTTGGTTCACTGTAAAAAAATATCAATTATACAAAAAAATAGAGTATATATTTGAGAACAAAGTCTACAGTGAACATTTTACAATTTTATTCAGAAATATAGAATAATACCACGTTTTTATATACGATTTTTTGCAAAATAATGCGCCATTATAACGGCTTTTGTATGAAAAAATAACAGTAGTAAAGATTTAAATAAAATATATGTTATTTAAGAAGATGTACTTAATCTAATTGCAGAAAAATATATTTATTTTTATTCATAATATCACTGTAAAAAATATTCAAACATCCCCATGTTTTTCGCAAAATGACGCTCCGAGAGGTCTGGCAGGGAAAATTGTATGGGCTTCGTGAAAAGCTCTATAGCGGCCTTAATGTTTCTTTTGTATTAATTTTCAGTTATAATGACATACATCAACATAACCAGTGTGAAGTTGTTCGTGAAGGTCCAGAACATATTCGGAGTGTGTAAGGTGGCCGCCTGCCTCATCGTCATCGGTGGAGGGATATACGAAATTGCTAGAGGTATACTATACTGGCTTTGTAGTTTTCAAGATTCCCTAAAACAGTTATTATGGCCATGTATTTTATTTTTATAAAAGTGTTAAGCTATAAGCTCGCTTCGCTCACATTACTTCACTATCTTTCTCGTAGTTCGTCAAGTGCTGAGCTCTCTTCGCTCGCAATACTTCATATGTCCCTCGGTAGTACGTCAAAGTGTGGAGTTCACTTCGCTCACATTACTTCACTATCTTTTTCGGTAGTTTGTCAAGAGCCGAGCTTTCTTAGCTCGTATTACTTCATATGTCCCTCGGTAGTTCGTCAAAGTGTGGAGTTCACTTCGCTCACATTACTTCACTATCTTTTTCGGTAGTTTGTCAAGAGCCGAGCTTTCTTAGCTCGTATTACTTCATATGTCCCTCGGTAGTTCGTCAAAGTGTGGAGTTCACTTCGCTCACATTACTTCACTATCTTTCTCGGTAGTTCGTCAAGTGCCGAGCTCTCTTCGCTCGCAATACTGTCCCTCGGTAGTTCGTCAAAGTGTAGAGTTCACTTCGCTCACATTACTTCACTATCTTTTTCGGTAGTTCGTCAAGCCGAGCTCTCTTCGCTCGCAATATTTCATATGTCCCTCGGTAGTTCGTCAAAGTGTGGAGTTCACTTCGCTCACATTACTTCACTATCTTTCTCGTAGTTCGTCAAGTGCCGAGCTCTCTTTGCTCACATTGCTTCACTATGTCCCTCGGTAGTTCGTCAAAGTGGAGTTCACTTCGCTCACATTACTTCACTATCTTTCTCGTAGTTCGTCAAGTGCCGAGCTCTCTTCGCTCGCAATACTTCATATGTCCCTCGGTAGTTCGTCAAAGTGTGGAGTTCACTTCGCTCGCAATACTGTCCCTCGGTAGTTCGTCAAAGTGTGGAGTTCACTTCGCTCACATTACTTCACTATCTTTCTCGTAGTTCGTCAAGTGCTGAGCTCTCTTCGCTCGCAATACTTCATATGTCCCTCGGTAGTTCGTCAAAGTGTGGAGTTCACTTCGCTCGCAATACTGTCCCTCGGTAGTTCGTCAAACTGTGGAGTTCACTTCGCTCACATTACTTACTATCTTTCTCGTAGTTCGTCAAGTGCCGAGCTCTCTTCGCTCGCAATACTTCATATGTCCCTCGGTAGTTCGTCAAAGTGTGGAGTTCACTTCGCTCACATTACTTCACTATCTCCCTCGGTAGTTCGTCAAAGTGTAGAGTTCACTTCGCTCACATTACTTCACTATCTTTTTCGGTAGTTCGTCAAGAGCCGAGCTCTGTTCGCTCGCAATATTTCATATGTCCCTCGGTAGTTCGTCAAGTGCCGAGCTCTCTTCGCTCGAATTACTTCTCTATGTCCTTCGGTAGTTCGTCAAGTGCCGAGCTCTCTTCGCTCGAATTACTTCTCTATGTCCCTCGGTAGTTCGTCAAGGTATCGAGCTCGCTTCGCTTGCAATACTTTACATATTTCATTGAATGTTGCCATTGCTTATGACCTTTAAAAATGTACTTTTTTGTAGGATCTATGCAACACTTTAATATTTAATTTTAGGCGATAGGCTGACAACCTGTCACTATAGCGATACACGACAATAGCTAAAACGGCCCTCAAATATGCCGTGTGATGCCGGCTTAGAATAGCATCACCCCATTTCTTTCCTGTGGGTGTCGTAAGAAGCGACTAAAGGACTCGAGGGTATAATGTGTATTGCAATTTTAGGCGACAGGCTGACAACCTGTCACTATAACGATACACGACAATAGCTAAAACGGCCCTCAAATATGTGTCAGACGTGGCGACAACGACCGTACTTTTACGGCCGTTGACGCTCTGCCTACCCCGCAAGGGATAAAGGCGTGATGTTTATATATATGTATGTATGTATGTTTAACTCAATCTTTAAGTTTACCTCTCACTCTTTTCAGGCAACACAGATAATCTTTCAAAGGGCTTCGAAGGTAGCACGACCAGTGCTGGTGGGATAGCACTGGCTCTCTACTCCGGTTGTGGGCGTTCGATGGTTGGAACAGTGTGGCCGGCGTCACTGAGGATCATCAACCCAGCGGTGTGAGTAGATGTCTCTTTAGCATGCTATTTAAGCGAAAACTGAAGCTATTACTCATTACATTAAAACGACTTAAACGAACTTAAATTGTGCATATTTATTTTAGATTTTAAACCTATCCAATGTTTCGGACACTTTCCAGTGTCCTTGGTCGGGGGTGACGTTCGATACATAGGATTAAAATCCGAAATAGACAACCTAAATCCGTTCAATTTTGGCAAACAGACAGACAGATTGACGAAACTATAAAGGACTAGCTTAAACCCGCGGCTTCGCTCGCGTACTTATATGGAATAACAAAGATACCTAAGTATAATAGCGCTTTATGATTTGTTGCACTTTAATACAAATATATTATCATCTTTCCCTTCCCGTTGAATTGAATATAAGTTAAACACGTTATGTAGTATTCTAAAAGACGGATGTGGATGTGGCGTAGTGGGACAACCTCCCTCTCCCTCTCCCTCTCCCTCTCCCTCTCCTCTCCTCTCCCTCTCCCTCTCCCTCTCCTCTCCCTCTCCTCTCCCTCTCCCTCTCCTCTCCCTCTCCCTCTCCTCTCCTCTCCCTCTCCCTCTCCTCTCTCCCTCTCCCTCTCCTCTCCTCTCCTCTCCTCTCCCTCTCCCTCTCCTCTCCTCTCCCTCTCCCTCTCCCTCTCCCTCTCCTCTCCTCTCCCTCTCCTCTCCCTCTCCTCTCCCTCTCCTCTCCCTCTCCCTCTCCCTCTCCTCTCCCTCTCCCTCTCCCTCTCCTCTCTCCCTCTCCCTCTCTCCTCTCCCTCTCCCTCTCCTCTCCTCTCTCCCTCTCCCTCTCCTCTCCCTCTCCTCTCCTCTCCTCTCCCTCTCCTCTCCCTCTCCTCTCCTCTCCTCTCCCTCTCCCTCTCCCTCTCCCTCTCCTCTCCTCTCCCTCTCCCTCTCCTCTCCCTCTCCTCTCCTCTCCCTCTCCCTCTCCCTCTCCCTCTCCTCTCCCTCTCCCTCTCCCTCTCCCTCTCCCTCTCCCTCTCCTCTCCCTCTCTCCTCTCCAAAGTTTTTCTAAATACGTAATTTGAAGCAAATATGTCAAAGGAATAAAAAGTTTCATGGAATTTTTTTCCCTCATGTTCCCCCCTTAGGGGTTAAATTTCGAAAAATCTTACTTTAATCGATATCTACGTTGCTTAAGGAATACACATGCCATATTTCAGGCTTCTAGCTCCAAGGGTTTGGTTTTTACGACAATGCGTAATTTTCATCCCCTATGTCAACACATTGGAGGATGAATTTTGAATACTTCTAAAGCTAAATAATATCAACTATTAATTAAAAATAAGTGTGCCAAATTTCAAAACTGTAGCTTTAAAGGTGCGGCCTCCGCGTAAATGTAATACTTTCATCCCCTTTCTCACCCCCTCAGGAGTTTAAAATTTAAAAATGCTACAAAACGAGTTACCATGCCGAATCGGCTGGTAATCGCTGATCTAGCACCCACCGCTGCGACACGAGGAGCGCCGTGACTGCACCGTCAGCAACCCAATTTACTTCAATGCATTTTTATTTTGTTTTATAAAATTCAGTCTGTAATCAGCCTTCATATTGTTAACATTAATTAAATAGTTCTTTTAAAAACGTCTTTCCTGTGTCCCGTTATATAAGTAACGTCATTCATTATTTTTACTTCTTCCTAAATACGAAATTTGAAGCAAATATATCAAGGGAATAAACATTTTCATACAAACTTTTACCCTCATAGGGATTGAATTTCAAAAAATCCTTTCTCAGTGGATGCTTACGATGCTTAAAGAAAACACATGCCAAATTTCACGCTTCTAGCTCCAAGGGTTTGGTTTTTACGACAATGCGTAATTTTCATCCCCTATGTCAACCCATCGGGGGATAAAATTTGAACATTTCTAAATCAAAATAATATCAACTGTTTATTCAAAATAAGGGTGGCAAATTTCAAAGCTGTAGCTTCAAAGGTGCGGTCTGCGCGTATATATAATACTTTCATCCCCTTTTTTACCCCCTCAGGGGTTTAAAATTGAAAAATGCTTAAACATGTCATTCATTATTTTTTAAGTTCTTCTTAAATACGAAATTTAAAGCAAATATATCAAGGGAATAAAAAAAATCATACAAATTTTCACCCCCCATTTTACCCCCATAGGGGTTGAATTTTAAAAAAATCTTTCTTATTGCATGTTTAAGTTGCTTAGAGAATACACATGCCAAATTTCACGCTTCTAGCTCCAAGGGTTTGGTTTTTACGACAATGCGTGATTTTCATCCCCGGTGTCAACCCATCGGGGGATGAAATTTGAACACACCTAAAGCTAAATAATATCGACTGTTTATAAAAAACTAGCAGCCCGCCCAGCGGTTTCACCCGCTGCTACTTACCTGTTTTCCCGTAGAAATTGGATTTTTGCCCGTAGTAAAAAGTCCATTACTCCGATCCAGCAGAGGTAAATGTGCGAGCAGAAGCGGCCCGTCATGCTGAATAACTTTTACTTTGAAGCCATTACCGTATCTCTTATTGTTTATATGGGATGCTGGTGGTCTACATCAGGTACTCCAGACCCTCGTGACCATGTGCCAGTAAAAGCGGCCCGTCATGCTGAATAACTTTTACTTTGAGGCTTTTACCGTATTTCTTATAGTTTATATGGGATGCTGGTGGTCTACATCAGGTACTCCAGACCCTTGTGACCATTTGCCAGCAGAAGCGGCCCGTTATGCTGAATAACTTTTACTTTGAAGCCATTATCGTATCTCTTATAGTTTATATGGGATGCTGGTGGTCTACATCGGGTACTCCAGATCCTCGATGACCATGTGCCAGCAGAAGCGGCCTGCCATGCTGAGTAACTTTTACTTAAAAACCATTACCGTATCTCTTATAGTTTAGATGGAATGCTGGTGATGTTCATCAGGTACTCCAGATCCTCGATGACCATGTGCCAGCAGAGGCGGCCCGTCATGATGCACAACTTGTCTATGAAGCCATTGCCGTATCTCTTATAGTTTAGATGGGATGCTGGTGGTCTTCATCAGGTACTCCAGATCCTCGATGACCATGTGCCAGCAGAAGCGGCCCGTCATGGTGAACAACTTTTTCTATGAAGCCATGACTGTATCTTTTATAGTTAAGATGGGATGCTGGTGGTCTTCATCAGGTACTCTTACTCCAGATCCTCGAGGGCTGACAAAAAGTAGTCCATGTCCATCTTTACTATGCTAGTAATATCAGTGCCAAATTTCGCGAAGATCGGTAAAGCGGTTTGGCTTATTTGGGTAATATCCGCGCTTTTCCTGCTGCTAACCGTTTTCCCGTGGAAATGAGGGATTTTCCCGTGGTAAAAAGTAGCCTATGTTACTCAGGAATGTTGTAGCTTTCTAATGGTGAAAGAATTGTCGAAATCGGTCCAGTAGTTTCGGAGTTTATCGATTACATACATACAAAAAAACAAACAAACAAAAAAACAAACAAAGTTTTCCTCTTTATTATATTAGTGTAGATGCTACAGTTTTGAAAGGGTGCCAAATTTCAAAACTGTAGCTTCAAAGGTGCGGCCTGCGCGTAAATATAATACTTTCATCCCCTTTCTTACCCCCTCAGGGGTTAATAATTGAAAAAATCTAATACATGTCCTTCATTAATTCTAAAGTTCTTCCTATATACAAAATTTGAAGTAAATATATCAAAGGAATAAAAAGTTTCATACAAACTTTCACCCCCTGTTTAACCCCTTTAGGGGTCGAATTTCGAAAAATCCTTTCTTAGCGGATGGTTGCATCATAGTGGCTATTTGCATGCCAAATTACAGATTGATCGGTCCAGTAGTTTAGGCTGTGTGTTGATGATCAGTCAGTCTTTTTTGAGTTTTATATATTAAGATTGTAGACTACGAAACTTGCAATCAGCTGATTTCAGTTACTATGTGAGGACCAAATATTTTTTCCTATTACGACCTAGGTTCCTTGGGAAAGTTGTTCATATCACCAGCCCGTGGCTGCATTTATGCTACGCATCAGTAGTAAAATTTCATCCTTAATAATTTCTCCTTCCACAGAAACGTCCCGCTCAGTATATCGATAGCGGTGCCCGTCATAACTGGCCTATACGTATTCATGAACGTGGCTTACATGACAGTCATGTCGTATGCGGAGATGACGTCATTACCCGCCGTCGCGGTTACGTTTGGAGCCAGGGTGCTGGGGAAGGCCAGCTTTCTGATACCTTTGGGGGTGGCTGTCTCGACCTTCGGCTGTGCTATGAGCGTGCAGTTTGGAGTCACTCGGTAAGTGACAGTCGTATGCGGGGATGACGTCATTGCCCGCCGTTGCGGTTACGTTTGGAGCCAGGGTGCTGGGAAAGGCCAGCTTTCTGATACCGTTGGGGGTCGCCGTGTCTACGTTTGGATGTGTAATGAGCGTGCAGTTTGGAGTCACTCGGTAAGTGACACATGTCAATTGCGGAGATGCTTCCTGATATAGTGCGTTTCATCAAATAGTTCCTCTGGCGTCATGTTGGTTGGTAGCATTCTAAATGAGCGCCTTCTTAATTCGGACGGGTTATACGGCGACCATTGTTGAACCGCACGTAATGTTATAGCCGCATAAAATCCGTCCGAATTAAGAAGGCGCTCATTTCCAATGCTACCAAAATGATGCCAGAGGAACTATTTGAGGAAACGCACTATATTATTGGGGTGGGTGGGGGTATGAGCGTGCAGTTTGGAGTCACTCGGTAAGTGACACATGTCAAATGCGGAGATACTTTCTGATACCGTTGGGGGTGGCTGTGTCTACGTTTGGTTGCGCTATGAGCGTGCAGTTCGAGTCACTCGGTAAGTGACAGCTGATGTCAATTGCGGAGATGCTTTCTGATACCACTGGGGGTCGCCGTGTCTACGTTTGGATGCGCTATGAACGTGCAGTTCGGGTTCACTCGGTAAGTGACACATGTCAAATGCGGAGATACTTCTGATACCATTGGGGGTCGCCGTGTCTACGTTTGGATGCGCTATGAGCGTACAGTTTGGAGTCACTCGGTAAGTGACAGATGTCGTATGCGGAGATGACGTCATTACCCGCCGTCGCAGTTACGTTTGGAGCCAGGGTGCTGGGGAAGGCCAGCTTTCTGATACCGTTGGGGGTGGCTGTCTCGACCTTCGGCTGTGCTATGAGCGTGCAGTTTGGTGTTACTCGGTAAGTGACACATGTCAAATGCGGAGATGACGCCATTACCCGCCGTTGCAGTTACGTTTGGAGCCAGGGTGCTGGGAAGGCCAGCTTTCTGATACCGTTGGGGGTCGCCGTGTCTACGTTTGGTTGCGCTATGAGCGTGCAGTTTGGAGTCACTCGGTAAGTGACACATGTCAATTGCGGAGATGCTTCCTGATATAGTGCGTTTCATCAAATAGTTCCTCTGGCGTCATGTTGGTAGCATTCGAAATGAACGCCTTCACAATTCTTACGGGTTATACGGCGACCATGTTGAACCGTACGTACTATTATAGCCGCATAAAATCCGTCCGAATTAAGAAGGCGCTCATTTCCAATGCTACCAAAATGATGCCAGAGGAACTATTTGATGCAACGCACTCTACCATTGGGGGTCGCCGTGTCTACGTTTGGATGCGCTATGAGCGTGCAGTTCGAGTCACTCGGTAAGTGACACATGTCAAATGCGAAGATGACGTCATTACCCGCCGTCGCAGTTACGTTTGGAGCCAGGGTGCTGGGGAAGGCCAGCTTTCTGATACCGTTGGGGGTCGCCGTGTCTGCGTTTGGATGCGCTATGAGCGTACAGTTTGGAGTCACTCGGTAAGTGACACATGTCAAATACTGGGATGACGTCATTACCCGCCGTCGCAGTTACGTTTGGAGCCAGGGTGCTGGGGAAGGCCAGCTTTCTGATACCGTTGGGGGTGGCTGTCTCGACCTTCGGTTGCGCTATGAGCGTGCAGTTTGGAGTCACTCGGTAAGTGACACATGTCAAATGCAGGATGACGTCACTACCCGCCGTCGCAGTTACGTTTGGAGCCAGGGTGCTGGGCAAGGCCAGCTTTCTGATACCGTTGGGTGTCGCCGTGTCTACGTTTGGTTGCGCTATGAGCGTGCAGTTTGGAGTCACTCGGTAAGTGACACATGTCAAATGCGGAGTTGACGTCATTACCCGCCGTCGCAGTTACGTTTGGAGCCAGGGTGCTGGGGAAGGCCAGCTTTCTGATACCTTTGGGTGTCGCCGTGTCTGCGTTTGGATGTGCTATGAGCGTGCAGTTTGGAGTCACTCGGTAAGTGACACATGTCAAATGCAGGGATGACGTCATTACCCGCCGTCGCAGTTACGTTTGGAGCCAGGGTGCTGGGCAAGGCCAGCTTTCTGATACCGTTGGGTGTCGCCGTGTCTACGTTTGGTTGCGCTATGAGCGTGCAGTTTGGAGTCACTCGGTAAGTGACACATGTCAAATGCGGAGTTGACGTCATTACCCGCCGTCGCAGTTACGTTTGGAGCCAGGGTGCTGGGGAAGGCCAGCTTTCTGATACCTTTGGGGGTGGCTGTCTCGACCTTCGGTTGTGCTATGAGCGTGCAGTTTGGCGTCACTCGGTAAGGGACACATGTCAAATGCGGAGATGCTTCCTGATATAGCGCGTTTCATCAAATAGTTCCTCAGCCGTCATGTTGGTAGCATTGTAAATGAGCGCCTTCTTAATTCGGACGGACTATACGGCGACCATATTGAGCCGCACGTAATATTATAGCCGCATAAAGTTCGTCCGAATTAAGAAGGCGCCCATTTCCAAAGCTGCCAACATGATGCCAGAGGAACTATTTGATGAACCCACTATAACATTGGGGGTAGTCTTGTCTACGTTTGGATGCACTATGAGCGTGCAGTTTGGAGTAACTCGGTAAGAAAAATAAGTGCATGTTGCACCATGGTCCTTATTCGAAGTAAAGCCAGCTATTCATTGGGGACAAAATCCCAGATACTTTGCATATTATACAATGTATCTGGACAATGTTCTCAATGTGGACGCTTTTGGGAACTTCGGGCTAAACGTATTCATGAACGTGGCTTACATGACTGTGATGTCGTATGCGGAGATGACGTCATTACCCACCGTCGCAGTTACGTTTGGAGCCAGGGTGCTGGGGAAGGCCAGCTTTCTGATACCATTGGGAGTGTCTCGACCTTCGGTTGTGCTATGAGCGTGCAGTTTGGTGTTACTCGGTACGTCAAATTAGCTCCTTTTCAAACACTACCAGTGTAATCATAAGTAATGAACTGGAGAAGCACATCTACTTATGTAAGTACGATGTTTAAATAAGTCAGCGAAGCATATAGTCAAGTCATACAGGGTTATTTTTTAGTCAGTGCGCAAACTTTGCAGGATGTTTCTACTCGTGATTCTGAACAACATTTACTATGGGGCCACCTGCGAAATCTAAAAAAAATTTTTGGTTGTTCCATACATTTTTGCCGAGTAGGTATGAATTTTTCTATGGAACATCCAAATATTTTTTTGCGAATTCGTAGGTGGTCCCATAATAAAAGTTGTTCAGAATCACGAGTAGAAACACCCTGCAAAGTTTGCGCACTGACTAAAAAATAACCCAGTATAGTGCGAGCTAAGCGAGCTCGATACTTTGATAAACTAGCGTGCGTGGCACACAGTCAAGTATCGCATGCGAAGCCCAATAGGCACCTTGGCTAAATAGTGCGATAAACATTCAAATGTGAGCGAAGCGAGCTCTATACATGAAATAGCGTGGCACAAGTATTCAAGTATTCGATCACGTTTTTTCATGAACTAGCAAGGATTGCTTTGAGCTTGTTTTATTCGTACCTATTCTATGTTTTTTTTTTCGATTTGTTCTGTACTGAGCTTGTTTGGTGTTCCATTGGAATTTTAATGCACTCACAGTGCTATATTTTTCTCATAAATGAAAAAAGTATATTGAAAAATTACATGCATCGAGCGGGGATCGAACCCGGGCCGCCGCCCAACCGCTCTGCAACTGAGCTATCGATGCACCTTGGAGGCACCGAGCGATGCGGGTCAAATTTCAATCTCTTGTTGATGCTCGTCTCGAAGCGACGATCTAACGACATCTGCAGAAAGTATAACTTTACTACCTGGTTAGTTCACGTTAAGGTGGGCTTAAAAACCAAGCGACAGCGACAACGACGCGCGTCGTTGCCGCTGTCAAATGACTGGTTTGTATGGGGCTTCGAGCAACTCGATCTTCCGTCCCGTTCCGGCCCGGAAGGGAGTGGGTATAGCTACTTTACTCTATACAAATATTTCTGCCATTTTTTGCGGGGGGTGAGGTAAAGCTGTCAAATCAAGCTAGTGTTGGAATCGACAATATCGATAATTACATCAGTACCTTTCGATTAATTACATCAGTCTACTCAATATTGTGTCATATTATTGCATTTTCAAAAGCAACTTAGTTCTCAAGAATAGGATTTTGTAGTAAATAGAAATATTGGCGCAATAACATCATTTTAAATATTGCATAAGTTACCCTAAATTAACCAAAATATTAATTTCTTTCCCCAAAGACCAGATAATTCAATTATGTAGGTACAATCAATGCAATACCTACCTACTATTTACTGATAATTAAGTATCATAGGATATTATGTAAGGGAATTTACTAAAAAACCATCTGCACAACAAGTCATACATAATAACTTCGACTATCCCGATGACGTTGTGGTTAGTACCCCTGTCTTCTACGCCGAGGCTCGTGGGTTCGATTTCCACCAGACACAAATACTTATAAAGTAAATTTTCAAATATTCGTGTTTTATCTGAGCACTCCGGCTGACAAAGGCCACCGACTGGACCGAAACGGTCGCGAAACCGCGATGTAATAAGAAGTAGGTAAGTGCGAAATCCTTTTTATATATATAATTATAGTTACAATGTCGCACTTAAGTTTAAACAATTTAAAGGACACCAAGTCGTCCAACGACCTGATGAACCCTGGTGCTAGAGCTTTTCAACCACCTACTGCATGAAGCAGTCCTTTGAAATGGTTGTGTAACGACAGCCGTCTAAGTGACCATAGACAGCAACCGGGACCGACGGCCGAACGTGGCTCCAAAGCACGGAACCATCTTGCTTCTCAGACAATCAGGTGGTTCAGCCTGTGTCCTGTGTCCTGACCAGTCTAGGAACATATACCTACACAAAGTGATAAATATCAACTTTGTGAGCGAAAGGAATTGAACAACAGGCAGTCAGACTAGCCACTGCGCCACGTCGGCTGACATCCGATGTCACCCGATCGGCTGAGACTGACATTAATTTTCAATGAAACTCGAACAAAATCAGGGTTTCCCAAAATCCATAGTAAAAGTTGTTCAATTTCATAAACTGATCATGCCTGCAAAGTTTTCAGTACAGACCGTCTTTACATAGTATAGGTTTGTAACTATGGCGATAGAAAAAGTATCGACGTTTTGTATTAGTTGAGTCACTGCACTAGCTTGGGTTCAGTGTGGCTCAATACTTCAAGTTAAAATTATCGTTTTTTCATTGAATATCGACTGGAAATGAACATCATTGAATAAGTAGAACAATCCCAAACTAACATTCTAATCTTACTTAGCAAGCTATTTACTGTTAATAAAGGCATCAATAAACTGAGATCGTTAATTGTTACCCATTATATGGTGGAATATTATAATTTTTATTTGTAAATTAACGATACTATGATTAACACCATTGTTCGACACAAAATAATAAAAATAGGAACCAAATACAATAATTTTATTGTAGATCCACCTAAAAAAAAAACAAATCAGTCATTTTGTACGACTTACTGGCAACACTTACGTACAATTTTCAATCGCTAATTTTATATATTATTTAGTGATATTGTACTAGAGGAATACTTTCAGATGAAAAGTGATATTGTTCTGTTGTAAATTTGTATTTTTACATATTTTTTTTAGGCATTATTAGCTCTACAATTCGGCTTTTTATCGGAGCTCATTTGACATGCGCGACTGGACTCGTTCTAGGAAATAATCTGACAGCAACTGGTTTTTGTAATAAGATAAGCCCGCGTGGGCAAAGGCCGTGACAGAGGGGAAGTGCTTCGTATAGCGTCTCCCTACCCCAGCTTTCCTCCAAGGTATGGGGAACCAGAAAAACCGAGCGACGGCGTCGTTGCGGCGCGCCACGACGCCGTCACGTTGACAGCGCGCTGAGATGCTTAGAGTTTGTATGGGATGCGGTCGGGTTTTTCTACAAGACCGCAGCGACAACGACGCCGTCAAAATTTGACGGCGACAACGACGCGCGTCGTTGTCGCGTCGCTTGGTTTTTAAGCCTATCTTTACAGTAGGAATTCAAACCATCGGTCGATGCATTTCATTTTTCAATTTCTTATTTTCATTTGTTTGGTGTTCTTGATTTAACTTGGTTTGTTTTTCCTTATACAGCCTTATCATATCACCAGCCGGTTCTGAGTTTTCGCTATCGGTCACTAGTTGAATTTTACGCTATATTATTCCGATTCGTTAGCGGTTTCACATGCTGCAACTCATTTTCCCGCGGGAAAAAGGCGTTTTCCCGATATGTATAATAAACACAAACCTTTGTCTTGAACTATCCTATCTATTACAAAAAAGCGCAACATGATCCGTTGCGTGGTTTAGGAGTAGTTAACGAATTCCACGACAGACCGCAGACAGATAGAGAAACGCAAAAGTGACTTAATTTTATGCTATATATTAATAATATCTTTTATCTACACCCATCTCGTAATAATCGTTTTACAGAATCGAAAATAAGAACGTAATGAACTGAATTAAGAAGTATGCAGCCTTAAAGAATAATTTCCTTACTAAATAAAAAAAAATGAATCGTAATGGAACGTAATGTCTAGTATTAAAAAAAAAAACTAAACGAATATGCCGCTTTTTCATTTCCTGAGCCAACAGTAAGTCAAATAAAAAAAACAGATGTCACCCGGGCGGGAGGACACTTGAAATTATGAGGACTTATTTATTAATCTTTGCTTCAAATCATTTTTCGAATTAAAATTTACCGATAAATGCTTTTATCTACACTCATTTCGTAATATTCGTTTTACAGAATCGAAAGTACGAACGTAATGAACTGCATTACGAATATACAGCCTTTAAAAAACTTTCATACTACTGGCAGATACATAAAGTAACTCGATTTCTAGTATTTGAAAAAAAATTAAACGAATTGACCCGCGTACCAAATTGTAATCTGTTCCAATTTGACACAGGCCAACAGTAAGTCAAATGAAAAAAAAAACAAGTTTCACCCGGGCGGGACGACAATTGAAATTATGAGGACTTATTTATTATTAAATCTTTGCTTCAAATCATTTTTCGAATTAAAATTAACCGATAAATGCTTTTTAACTTTAAAAGTTGTTCAGTTTTATGAGCCTCCATTTTAACGTTTAGTTAAAAAGTTACTTATGTACAAAAGTCGTTCAGTTGGTGGTTCAGTAGATAGGCTTGCAATCGCCATAGTGCAGTGCGGAGGTTTGAATTATTTTTCATAGTTTTTCTTGTAGAGTGTAGATAAAATAGTGTATGCAACTGCATATAATTAGGCTTTAGAATGCTCGTGTCAAACTATTATCACACTCGGCTGCGCCTCGTGTGATAAACAGACACTCACATCCTAAAGCCTCTCATTATTAGGCAGTTGCATAAACTACTATTTAATTTTAAAAGCTGTTATGTTTATATGACCTAGTTAAAAAGTTACTGTACAATTGTCGTTCAGTTGGTGGTTCAGTAGATAGGCTTGAAATCGACATAGTGCAGTGCGGAGGTTTGAATTATTTTCATAGTTTTTCTTGTAGAGTGTAAATAAAATAGTGTATGCAACTGCATACAGTGGCGGATCCAGGGGTCATGGGGGACATGACCCCTGAGCCGGACCCAGGACCTTGACTAAGTGGTTATATTATATTTTTAGAAAACTTCCAAAATTTTCACCGCAGGCAGGATTTGAACCTGCGACCTTCGGCATCAGTACTGCCGACGCCCTAACCAACTGGGCTACCGCGGTTCCAATCGAGCCCGCGAAATTATGGAAGTATATCTTGTCCACTATCGCGTGGATGGGCTCCATCTACCGGGATAGTTTTGCAACTAATTCCCAGCGACTAATTCATTCTTTACAGATTGAATGTAGTCAAAGCGATGAAAACCCGCGATAAATTGAATACCAAATTTTAAAACACTTCTCGTGTTAGGTAAACAATTTTTTTCTAACTTTAAAACTTCCAAAATTTTCACCGCAGGCAGGATTTGAACCTGCGACCTTCGGCATCAGTACTGCCGACGCCCTAACCAACTGGGCTACCGCGGTTCCAATCGAGCCCGCGAAATTATGGAAGTATATTATACTGATGCCGAAGGTCGCAGGTTCAAATCCTGCCTGCGGTGAAAATTTTGGAAGTTTTCTAAAAATTGTTTACCTAACACGAGAAGTGTTTTAAAATTTGGTATTCAATGGTTATATTATTGTTTACATATTGACAATGTCTTTTTTGTCAATGTCAATCACAAGATTCCATTTAAATGTAATTGCAAAAGCCGGCATTTGGCAAAATCGTCGACTTTATTTGGCCATCCTCCTAAGCTGATCCAGGTTTTTGGACAAAAACCTAGGATTTTGGCCGAAATCCTAATGGGAACGAGGAGTGGAGAGGTACGTTATGCACCTCCCCCTGATCTGTTAAGGGTAGAGTTGGACACCCTGTGGCGTCGGACGCCCTGAAGGATGGGATAGCGTCAGAGAGCCTGAACAGCAGGATTGCCTCAGTTGACCTGGAGACAAACACCATAAGACCAGGACGTACCACTGGACGCTCGGGATGACGGGAAGTAGCGTCAGAAGCCCTGGACAGCAGGGGGTATCGTCAGACGCCCAGGAAATCCAATCGCCATCTTTTATACTCCAGAGTGTCCGACGCTACCTACGCCCGTCAAGGCGTCCGACGCTACCTTCCACCCTCCAGACTACCAATGCTACCTTCAGTCTCTCAGGGTGTATGCCAATATCTCCAACCCTCCAGGGATGCCCTTTACGGCAAGGGGTAGCGTCGGAAACCCAGGAAAATCAACGCCCGCCACTTTTTATCCACCAGAGTGTCCGACGCCACCCACGTCCTCCAGGGCGTCACAATAGTAGGTCCAACGCTGCCCCTTCCCCAGGGATGTTGCGAATATCCGCATCCGCATCCGCATACGCGGAACATCCGCATCAATTAAGACATCCGCATCCGCATCCGCATCCGCAAAAATCGATGCGGAGCTGATGCGAATGCGGATGTGAAGCAGGTCGGGACAAGAAAGAAAGGGGCGTGTCCGGCGATTGGCGCGTGTCGCGCGCTCGTGCTGGTTGACCAATAAGTAATCAATCATTTTAATTTCGGTGTCTGTTATTCGCCGGGGACAGCCGATGTGGCGCAGTGGTTAGTATGCCTGCCTGCCACGCAAAGTGTCCGGGTTCAATTCCCGGTGGGGTCACTCACAAAGTTGATATTTATCACTTTGTGAATTTGTTCAAAGTCTGGTTAGGACATTGCAGGCTGAACCACCTGATTGTCCGCAAGTAAAATGGTTCCGTGCTTCGGATGGGCACGTTAAGCCGTCGGTCCCGGTTGCTGTCTATGATGGCGGTCGTTACACAACCATGTCAGAGGCCTGCTACTTGCAGTAGGCGGTTGAAAAACTCTGACACCAGGGTTCATCGGGTCGTTGAACGACTCGGTGTCCCACACGAAAAGAAGAAGCCGGGGAAGCCCCGCGCCTCACTTTTGTTTTTGTGTTGTGTAGTGACAAGATTTGACGTGCTCGTTTGTTTTCTTCTTAATATCAAGTTTTATGCTTTAATTATTGTATTTTTGCGTTGTAATTGTTTACGTAGATAACAATTACGTCAAGTGAAGTGAGTGTTGCTTTTGTGTGAACTGAATTATGCCTCCACCTACGCAAAGTGAAGCATATGGACCTATTTTCAACCTGTTGAAAATGACAGAGATAAAGCTCAGTGTAAATTATGTGGTAAATTTTTTTTCTCCCATAACTTAAGTTTTTTGTACACATCCGCATCCGCATCCGCGGATGTGTGCTGAAATCCGCATCCGCATCCGCATCCGCGGATTTGAAAAAATCTACATCCGCAACAACCCTGTTCCCGACTACGGCATCTCTAGAGGGTTGGAGGTAGCGTCAGTCACCCTGAAAGGTAGGAGGTAGCGTTGCACGTGCTGTAGGGTGGGAGGTAGCGTTGGTTGCTCTGGAGGGCGTAGGTAGCGTGGGACACTCTGCAGAATGAAAGATGAGGGTGGTTGGATTTTTTGGGACGCTATCCCCTGTCCTCCAGGGCGTCTGACCTCCGATCCTCCAGAGCGTCCGAGGCAATCCTGCTGTTCAGGCTGTCTGATGTTACCCCCTGCCCTTCAGGGTGTCCAACTCTACTCTTAACAGATGTGCATAACATACCTCTTCACTCCTCGCTCTCCTGAAATGCAAAAAAGCCATAATACTAAACAAATCTAGGATTTCGACCGAAATCCTAGGTATTTGGCAAAAAACCTAGATCAGCTTAGGACGATGGCTGAAGGAAATCTTCGATTTTGCCAAATGCCGGCTTTTGGCCAAAAACCTAGGATTTTGGCCAATAACCTATTTCTGCCATTATAATGCAACACATACAAACATACAGGCTCTCGAAAAACATAACCCTCCTTCTGAGGTAGTCGGGTCAAAAACCTAGTTATAGTACCTATAAAATTGTCTATGTGACCCCCCCCCCCCGGGGCCAAGGCTGGATCCGCCGGTGACTGCATATAATTAGGCTTTAGAATGCTCGTGTCAAACAGACGCTCACATCCTAAAGCCTCTCCTTATAAGGCAATTGTATAAACTACTACTATTATTTTTTGGTGTTGATTTGATACCAGACCTGATTTTATTTGAGTAGAAATAATTTTGGTAAACTCGCAGGCTAGGATTAAACCGCGGTAGCCCAGTTGATTTGATGGAGACGTCGGCAGTACGGATGCCCAAAGTCGCAGGTTCAAATCTTGCTTGCAGTGGAAAAATTGCAAGTTTTCCAAAACCTGATTTAATTTATTTACCTCCTCAGGCTTTCCTGACAGCAGTCCTCATCTCAGTGGGTGACATCCACACTTTGATAAACTTCGCGTCCTGGTTCCTGTGGTTCTTCTACGGGATGGCGTGTGTCGCTCTGTTAGTACTACGAGTTACGCAGCCTGACAAACACCGACCCTACAGAGTACCCACGGTAATATACCAATACCACACATCATGTTTATTTATCTTCTTGCATAGAAAGTACTAAGGACGGCTAATCTTTCTAAATTTTTTCAAATAATTTCATCTTCTTATGATCACCTCAGTAAAAATTACACGTCAATATTTTTTTATGTCTTGTCTTGTGTAATTATAAGATGCGAACTGAATAATACAATAAAATGAACTAAGAAATACAATAAAATGAAATACCAAAATACATAGTCAAGTATGGAGAGCGAAATCGCGAAGGCGACCTCGACAGTTCCATAAAAAACCGCAATACATAGTCATAGTCAAGTATGGCGAGCGAAGTGAGCGAAGTAAGCTCGATACTATTGAAAAATATCGTCAAGTATCGCGAGCGAAGCGAGCTCTAGTCTATAGTCGTCGCTATATTTTTTGCATACCTATTTATGTTTACGAGTGATTCATAAGGACCGTTAAGAAATTCATTACTATAACAAACTTTTATCGCATTCCAGGTAGTCCCGTGTTTCATAGTCTTAGTGGCTATATTTCTATCGGTACTACCGATAGTGCATGACCCGTCTACAAAATACCTCATAGCGGTGGGCTCGCTACTCGTCGGCTTTGCTGTTTACACGCTATTCGTGTACTACAAGAAGACACCCACTAGATTATTAAGTAAGTAGTATACCTCTAATTAACCACTTAGCATATTACAAAGATTGGTAAACTTGACTGTCATACTAAAACAAAGGTTACTAGCGACTAAGTCTCTGTACTACATAAGAAGGCAGCTAACTGATAAAAAATCATTCACTATGTGAGTGTTTCATAAAGTACGGCCGTTCAAATAGGAAATATTTGACAGCTGTTAAATCAGTACTAGAAGACATGTCAACAGAGAAAAATAGATCTTATGTCGTAGCATTAAAACAAATTAGGGAAGCAGCGCGCGGTGCATCTTTACAGAAGGCTCACTCAGTAAAAACGATGATTTTAACGCTTACTGACTTTAATTGGAATCTCAGAGAAACGCCAAGGTAACTAAGAAAATGGTTGCCACCAACGTCATATGTTTTGGGTTAAAATTTTAACCCAATAAATATATATAATATACCTAAATATAAATATGCTTCTGAGACAATTTTGTCTCAGAAGCATATGACGTTCTTGATCACATTTTGCTGTTTTGATATTTTATACTCTGTGGTTTTTGACAGTAGCATCCCTGGCTATGTAACAATTGTCAATCGCGAAAATCCGAAATAGGGCTAATGAACCTTCTGTAAACTCTCTATTTTGTGCTTACACCCACTTATTTGTCTGATTGCAGGTAAACTGACATTCCTGACGCAAGTCCTGTTCGAGGCGGTGCCGCCCTCTAGCTCTCGGCAAGACTGACCTGCGCCCAACTGTACCTCTTAAGCTTTAAACTTTACAGTCAGCCCTCTGTCACACAGCCCATTTTGACAACTGCCAAGTGCCAAAAAATTCATAGAAATTTCTTGCATTTGGCCACTGTTAAAATGGGCTTAGAAAGTTGTTCAACTGTAAACAAACAGGGTGGGATAATAAATATAACACGCATTTAAAAGAAATGTTGCGTCGTGCGCGGCTCAGCTTATATTGGATTTAGAGCAAATATTTCTGTGTCCGTCGTAACTTGACCTCCACGCGTCTACGACCATTTTGGTAAGGTAACATTCTGGGAAAAGACTTTTTGGGACCGGCTCACTAAGAGAAATGGACTTTCAGCACCTAAAACGCCTTCACGTATTTTATGTATAACTAGTACAGATAAATAACATATCCCGAATTGGAAACATTGTTGACATCCTGCTCATATAATATGATAGTGAGGCCTCTTGTCCTTGGGAAATAGGGCAAATGGGAAGTTGTCCTTATGGGAAATAGATCATTTGGGATGTTGTTCTTACAGGAAATAGATCATTTGGGATGTTGTTCTTATAGAAAATAGATCATTTGGGATAGTCTTTTTGGGAAATAGGCGTATTGAAACAGTTGGCCTTCTAACACAGTGGTAGAAATGGCACAGTTGTCCAGATAGTCCGGAAGGAGGCAAACAATAATGTTGCCAAATCAGGATATGTTCTTTATTTGCGCTATTTATAGTCATGTCTAGTAACACTGGTCGCTGAGATGATTGCTCTATATCCAACATAAGCTGAACTATAGACGTGAAGTGTTTGGGTGGCGAATCGTGTTGTAATCTTTCTATGTGTATATGTGCCTTATTTCTGAAAGAAATTACAAATCAGCCTAACAATATGGCTGCTAAATATGAGTTTCTCGAACGTATTACTCTGTTTTGATAATATTTTAGTTCTAAGTTTAGATTCGCCACCCAAAATGCTTCCAAAATATTTTATCGACATTATTTTCGTAATCTTTATACATGTACATTGTAAATAGTAAGTACAAAGTTTTAGTGTTCTGTATGTTTTATTGTAGAATGCAAACGAATGTTTTTTACGAATCCGTGATATAATATGTAATGTAATGAAGAACAAGTATATAATATACGACAAGTATACACTAAAACTAATATTATTTGTTTTCCATTAAATTAAAGTACGACAACCTAAATCCCACAGCCTGACAAAGGTCGATCGTCCATCATACATAATGATTTTGAGAATGTGAAGACGTTTTCACAGTGTAGACGTCAATCCACCTAACCATGTAAGGGTTCATCAACCAGTAACCTTCTTAGTATTTGTACGAAAAACAGTATATAAGTTGGTCCCATAACTAGGTCATGCATAATAATTTTGAGAATGTGAAGACGTTTTCACAGCATTGACGTAAATCCACCTACCTATTTAAGGGTTTAACCAGTAACCTTCTTAGTATTTGTACGAAAAAAACAGTATATAAGTTGGTCCCTTAAATAGGTCATGCATAATAATTTTGAGAATGTGAAGACGTTTTCACAGTATTGACGTAAATCCACCTACCCATTTAAGGGTTCAACCACTAACCTTCTTAGTATTTGTATGAAAAAGCATTATAAGTTGGTACCTTAAATATGTAGGCAACCTAGAACCTACAGTATGTAGGTAGGTGCACGAAAGGGATTTGCTGACGATATAGTACCTAAAGCGAGATATTATGTGACTCTGACATTTTGCGACTGTGACATTTTGCACAGAGAGGACAGATTTTTTGGTAGGTATAACAACGTAAATTTTAATTTTACTTACTCATAGATGGTTTTTAAAACTTTATGGGAACATCGAAAGTAAAGAAAACAACAGTTCGATTTGCTGGTAACTTTTTTATTGATTTCTTTTTGACATAAACATTTTCAACATTGCGATCTAATCTTATAATTTTTAAACATTCTTACAATGAAATATAATATTTCTCATAAATTGCAATTATAGCATGGAATTTAGAATATTGTCTTGAAATATTTTACCATCATTTGATGAGGATTTAAAGCACTAGTCTTATATATTTAGAATCTGGTAACTTAAAACTAATGCACCTTTGGCGTCAATGTACTTAATCAAATAAATTAACAATTCTTAAAAATAAGGAAAAATAATTCTTGCTAACTTTGAAGAGAAAATAATGAAATAAACTAACGTTTCAAATAAAAGTTAAACATAAAGGGTGTTAAATTAAATGCGTGCTATAGCTTTAGGGTAGGTTTAGTATCAATTAAGGATGCCACAAAAAAATAGAACCAGAATATTATTTTGGTTCGAAAATATGGCATTATTATTTTGGAAAAATATAAATCTTTTGACACTTTTGTCGTTCATAAAATTCAAGTAGTCTGAGTTAGTAATCAACTTTGGGTTTAAACAAATCTTGGCTAGGTCTGAATAGACATTGAAATCAAATGTCGACTTATAAGTGCATTTTTTTTGTCCAGGTATTACGGCATCCTTAATTGATACTTAACCCACCCTTAAGCTACGGCACGCATTTAAAAAGAAACACTTTAAGGAACTGCTTTCGAATGGTGAATGGGAACATTCATTTCAACTTCTGGTGTTCAGTTCAGACTAATAATTTATTGCAATATGCAATGACTATCAGCAGCACTCCTAGTTACACATTTAAGGGATGGATACTGGATATATTATATTCTTAGTAGAACCTAGTATAATTTCAATTCAAGTGGATAATTTGTAGTGATACTGATAGTTACTGAATGACGTGATATCGAGCAGAATTTTACGAAGTCGCTCCCTTACACTCAGTCTAACATATAATTAGGTGCCAAACAATGTGAATTAAATCAAATCAAAACACAGAAGTTATGGAAAAATACAAAATATCGATTTAAATATTGTTTCTAATTCTTAGGAACATTTAGTAATTCAAGAAGGCCAAAAGTTAAGCTCCTATATTACATCACATTTGAAGAATTCTACATAACTATAACTACTATACATAAGAGTATCTCATAGCACGATTATAGGCCCCACATGTTCCATAAAAAATGCACTGTTGGCTTCTACGTGATTCCTAGAATAAAGTTGTCTTATGGTATTGTATTGTGGGGCTGAAATACTGAATTGTGATGATGATCAAAATAGATAATATTCTACAACATTTAAAGCTCATTATTTTAGCCGAGTCAGAATTCTAGTGTAATATCATAAACATTTATAAAGAACAATAATATCTTTGGAATAGAAATGAAGAATATATCGCCATGTTGAATCAAAAGTTTCATAGATATCAATGCGATCTTTATTCACATTAAAGCATCATATAATTTCTAAACTTGTCAATATAACGAGTCATTAGTGTAGGTAGGTAAGTATGCCCTACCTAAAGGAAGAGTCGTGCGTGTACAAACGCTACCTATAACCTCGTGGTTTATTTGCTTTAGTGTTCTTTTTTAGAAGTTCGGAAAAATCTACAAAATATGGTCTTTACCAAAACAGACTATCTATATGTATTTATCTGTTATTCAACAGCTAAGGAACAGATAGGTAAATATAGATAGTCTTTTTTAGTTCGCTTAGCTTATGTCATCTCTCGCACTAATCGGTTAATTTTGCGAGGAGGTCCCTAGGCACCAGCCTACTTGGTAATGTGCTATATCCAGGTTACACTACGGCTGGTACGAGGGCGGTCTGCGGTGGCTGGTGACGTCAGAGGTACACCACGAACATCATCATGGAGACCAGAAGCAGCGACGCGCCCGACACGCCGAAACGGGTCGACTTCGATAGGATACCTTTCCCTGGAATAAGGATAAAAGAAATGTTAATTTAGTGAAAAATTCTTCTTCTTCGAGTGGGACACCATGTCGTCCAACGACCCGATGAAACCCTGGTGTCAGAGTTTTTCAACCACCTACTGCAAGTAGCAGGCCTCTGACGTGGTTGTGTAACAACCGCCATCATAGACAGAAACCGGGACCGATGGCTTAAAGTGCCCATCGGAAGCACGGGACCATCTTGCTTTTCGGACAATCAGGTGGTTCAGCCTGCAATGTCCTAACCACCAGACTGGGAACAAATTCACAAAGAGATAAAATATCAACTTTGTCAGTGACCCCACCGGGAGTTGAACCCGGAATTTTACGGTAATGGTTAATAGATGGAATATGAAAAGCGAGGTGAAAAGAGCGTTATGGTAATATAATACCCAATTATAATGGAGTGACGTAAAAGGCAAGACTACAATAAGTAGGTAGATGGAACACGAAAGGCGAACGGAGCGAGCGATATGACGACAGGCAATGGAGATGATACGAAAGGCGAACGGAGCGAGCGATATGACGACAGGCAATGGAGATGATACGAAAAGCGAGCGGAGCGACCGATATGACGACAGGCAATGGAGATGATACGAAAAGCGAGCGGAGCGAGCGATATGACGACAGGCAATGGAGATGATACGAAAAGCGAGCGGAGCGACCGATATGACGACAGGCAATGGAGATGATACGAAAAGCGAGCGGAGCGACCGATATGACGACAGGCAATGGAGATGATACGAAAAGCGAGCGGAGCGACCGATATGACGACAGGCAATGGAGATGATACGAAAGGCGAACGGAGCGAGCGATATGACGACAGGCAATGGAGATGATACGAAAAGCGAGCGGAGCGACCGATATGACGACAGGCAATGGAGATGATACGAAAAGCGAGCGGAGCGAGCGATATGACGACAGGCAATGGAGATGATACGAAAAGCGAGCGGAGCGAGCGATATGACGACAGGCAATGTAGATGATACGAAAGGCGAGCGGAGCGACCGATATGACGACAGGCAATGGAGATGATACGAAAAGCGAGCGGAGCGAGCGATATGACGACAGGCAATGTAGATGATACGAAAGGCGAGCAGAGCGACCGATATGACGACAGGCAATGGAGATGATACGAAAGGCAAGCGGAGCGAGCGATATGACGACAGGCAATGGAGATGATACGAAAGGCGAGCGGAGCGACCGATATGACGACAGGCAATGGAGATGATACGAAAGGCAAGCGGAGCGAGCGATATGACGACAGGCAATGGAGATGATACGAAAGGCGAGCGGAGCGACCGATATGACGACAGGCAATGGAGATGATACGAAAGGCAAGCGGAGCGAGCGATATGACGACAGGCAATGGAGATGATACGAAAGGCGAGCGGAGCGACCGATATGACGACAGGCAATGGAGATGATACGAAAGGCAAGCGGAGCGAGCGATATGACGACAGGCAATGGAGATGATACGAAAGGCGAGCGGAGCGAGCTAGTTATTTCACAATAAACTACATTATTTAGGTACTCACATCGCTTGGCGAGCTGCTTGTAGCAGCAGCAGTCGCGCAGGCGGGCGTAGCGCGCGCAGTCGTGCGCGAGCGGCTTGCAGCGCGCGGGGCCCATGTAGCAGGTGTGGGGCAGCCAGGGGAAGCGCTCGGGCACGTAGCGCCGCTCGCAGCAGCAGTGGTCGGCCAGCAGCCGCGTCTCACAGTACTCCAGCTCGCGACGGCTGCACGACCCGCACCCCACCAGCGTGTCCGGCACTGGAATGCAAGGGAAAGTTTATGGTTGGTAGCGTCCAGCTAAAAAGATGTAATCTACAAGTGGATATTTAATATACGGCCAAGTTTTTCCTAAAAGAGAAAGTGGACGCGCCTATGAATTCGTATAGCGAATTCGCGGGCGTGGAGTGCTACATCGCAAGTTGGCGACACAACTGAATGATACGAGCGCGAGCGAAGCGAGCGACATTTTCAATATTCACCAGACCTGTCAGTACTTTTAAATTAAGAAATTATGTTCCGATAATGACAGCCAGAGTCCTCCATCGGTAAACAATAGATCGATACTAATTCTCAAGATCATAAAGCTACGTGAGTGTAGCGCTAAATACTTATGTGACTGGATGTTTATTTTATAGGATTGGTGCTAGTATGATAAACATCATTGGATTATTTAGTTGTTAGTTAGGTACCTACATCTGTAGTTTTTCTGTTGCTCCAAAAATAATTATATTGCGTTTATTGAAGTTGTCTTCTAGTTTATCGTTTTGGTGCCCTATTTCTGTACAAATCTACCTACATACAATACACAATTACACATAGGCATCACACAATCCACCAACGCAACAAGCCAGGCGATGCAATATTGATTACTCGTACTCTACCGCCCGCAGCGCATCTGATACCTATTCCGTTTCCATTTTAATCGACGCGAGGCTATGCTAGGAACTGTCATGAATGGAATCATAAAGAGAGCTTTTCCAACTAGGTAGGTACCTTACAGAAATACCTATTTCTTTTACTTGTATCACTCATGTAAGAGACGGGAGCTTCCAGGAAAACATTGTAGAGCAGTAGAGAATTTTTTTTTGAATTAGAACTAACTAGCTTTACCTCGTTACCTATGTCTAGGCATATTGAAAAATAGGGTCAAATAAATAGGTAGGTACCTAGTTTTCAGGAAATAATTAGTACGAAACATATTTTGAGTTTTGAGAGGTAGGTACTTATAGAAGAAATCAGTTTTTATGTAGGTAGTATAGAGCCAAAAATATTTAAATAATTTTCGCGAAAACTTTAGTACGAAAAATATTTTAGGTAGACTTGAGAGGTATAAAAATCAGTTTTTTTTAAATAGGTATCTACTCTACAGCCAAAAACAAACAATACCTAGAGGCAAATCGCACTAGTGGTCAAATAGCTGAAAAGCGGTAAAACTCTTCCTTTAACGTCGTTAATGTAAAAAGAAAACGTCGTAACGTTTCTAAACTGGATGTATATTTCAATCGACATGCCACCTAGGTACATCTAGACACACGGCAGTGTGTCCGCCAAGTTCGAGCAAAAAAAGCGACACACCGGCCGTGGGTTATATTACACGAACCATTTCGGGCCAAGTTCGACCCACCTATAACTCAAAATCTATTTTATCTACGCATATGAAATTTCTAGTATCTGTCGAGATCTACTTACATAGCTAAAATACATAATTTCATTTATGTACCTATTGTAGGTCTTGAGATATTGACGTCAGAAAATCGCTATTTTACTATACACTCACTGACTGACTGACTGACTCACTCATCAAAAACCTAGACCACTTCCAATGGTCGTATTGACTTGAAATTTGGCATGGAGGTAGGTCTTTAGGTCAAGGTAAAGGAAAAAATCTAAAAATGGCCAAGTGTGAGACGGTTTTAAAAATAATGAAGGTGTAAATTCATACCCCTAAGGAACTAAAACAAAAAAATTTTCTATATCTTCCAATCGTCGTACCGACCTAAAATTCGTTACGAAGGTTTGTATTTAGTCAAAGTAAAGTATAAATGAGATCTAGACACATGGCAGTGTGTCCGCCAAGTTCGAGCAAAAAAAGCGATACACCGGCCGTGGGTTATATTACACGAACCATTTCGGGCCAATTCGAGCCACCTATAACTCAAAATCTATTTTATCTACGCATATGAAATTTCTAGTATCTGTCGAGATCTACTTACTTATCTAAAATACAAAAGTTCATTAATGTACCTATTGTAGGTCTTGAGATATTGACGTCAGAAAATCGCTATTTTTACTATACACTCACTGACTCACTCATCAAAAACCTAGACCACTTCCAATGGTCGTATTGACTTGAAATTTGGCATGGAGGTAGGTCTTTAGGTCAAGGTAAAGAAAAAAATCTGAAAATGGCCAAGTGTGAGTCGGTTTTAAAAATAATGAAGGTGTAAATTCATACCCCTAAGGAACTAAAACAAAATAAAAAAACCGGCCAAGAGCGTGTCAGACACGCCCACAAATAGGGTTTCGTAGTCAACGTTTAAATATCAGGTTTTTCAGCATTACAAACTTAATTTGTTGCTGGTTTGTTAGCAGCAGTATGATGACCAACCGCAAATAGAAAAACTCAATTTTTTCTGAAACTTTTAAAGTTACAATATTCGTTATAGTTTTCATTGTAACTTCAGATTGTAAGCTATATTCCATATTTATTTCAAATTTTTAGCGTTTATACGTTAGAAGTTACAGCTGGAACAAATTATGGGTCAAAAACGCCCTTTTTAAAAGCAAATATCTCGTGACAGAAACATTTTAGTGACTTTGTTTCAAAGAAACCTCACCTTAGTTTTAAAAGACCTATTCAACGATACCCTATTCAATATTGCAGAAGAAAAAAAAAATGTTTTGCCCCCCTTTCACTTGTATGGGAGGGGGTCCAAAAAACATTTAAAATCTTTTTTTCTTAACATTTCTTTATTTGGGTCAACCCAATCTATCTTCTCACCAAATTTCATGTCGATAGCTCTAAAACTGACGAAGATATGAGGGCGCGGCATACAGACAGACAGACAGACAGACAGACAGACAGACAGACAGACAGACAGACAGACAGACAGACAGACAGACAGACATGACGAAACTATAAGGGTTTCTAGTAGACTACGAAACCCTAAAAATTATCTATATCTTCCAATCGTCGTACCGACCTAAAATTCGTTACGAAGGTTTGTATTTAGTCAAAGTAAAGTATAAATGAGATATTTCCTTACCTAACTTAATCATAAGAAAAAAAGAAAATTAACGCAGTTTGGAAATCCAAATCCAAATCCAAACTGCGAAAAATCAAGTGTGCATTCCTGTAACTATTTTTAACTGAGGTCTGTGTATGGAACTTGGTACTTATTTAGATCTCACTTCTTTTATAGGCGAAGCATTCCAATATTATCGAACTTGGCAGCCTTTTACATTTATGTTTTGGGTGGGATATTTATCTACTTAACTTATACTTATTATAAATCTCATTGGACCGTTTTCATGCCTGAATCGGTGGTACCGTGAAACGAATACCTACTCATATCTACGTGATGCTGATCTAGATTGTTTTTCTACTAAACCGCAAATGGTAACAAAAACTACATCGTGACAATGACAAATCGAGGAACAGCCTTCGATCGACGGTCAATTTCTAAAAACTGGTAAAAAGCGTAATGGGACTCGCTCATGCAGAACTTGTGACAGATTTTACATCAGATTCTTAAGAAGGAAGGTAGCTACTCGTGTTTGTAAAGCAAATAGTGAATTCTTAGATCATTTAAACCACTATCGTTTCTCCAGGCAAAAGAGGATTGATGACTCTTGTGAACATTCCCTTAGGACCCAACGAAACGAACTAAGTTGGTACCTAGGTATACCTACTAGGTATAAATTGTATAAAGCGCGCTATAACGGAAGTTTTTTGCTAGGATATGATGTAAGTATTAGTTTATTTCGGGTTTCAATTTCAGTTAATTTGTTGTTTATGTTACCTTTTCTGAGTCGCACTCGTTCTGGGAATTGTTAGGTAAATTCATTTATTTACTTTCCACATCCCCAATACCTATCTACTTATACCTTGTGATCTAGTTTAGGTACTCACCTACTATGTGCGAGTTCGAGTTGCAATTTATGGTATTTTCAACAGCATCGCTAGCTTCTCTACACTAGTTATTTTTTATAGCTGTTTGATATGCCTTAGTACCTACCTATATCGGGTGTTTTACTAATGAGCGATCTATTTATTACTGATTTACTATTAATTTTACCAATGAGCGAAAACACAGAACCGGCTGGTGATAAGGAACAACTTTCTACAAGGAACATAGGTTGAAAAAGGAAAAGGACCTCCCATAGTTAATCAAAGCAGCAGATCGGCAATTTTGTATGGGAGTTCCATATTTTTCATATCTCGACCTAGATCTTCCTTGGGGAAAGTTGATCCTTATCACCAGCCTGTCTTACATACTCGCTATTGGTCTCTAGTAAAATTTCACGCTAAATGCCTCCGAAAATTTCTGCTAGTTGCTCCTTACCTATCAAATCTACCAAAACAAACAATGATGCAGCACAGCACTGTGGCACTGACACACCAACCGTAACAGCTAATTACACAGCCCCAAAGACCTTGACGACAATTTGGGGTCTGAACCCTGTCATTTGACGGTCTGGCACCGCCTGCCGACCATGGGATATTTTACAATGGCGGACATACTCACATACATACCTACTTATACCTTGCGGGTAGGCAGAGCGTAAACGGCCATAGCGGACACGATGACAAAATGGTGAATTTGCTTGGAGAAGATGTTTACAAAATTTCGTACCTTTGACTAATCATGGCTGATATTGTAAAGTTTCAGGATACATTGATCTCGGAATGGGGAGGAAAACTCAAATTGCAGATGGCAGCACGCGCAAGTGAGCCTGTATGACGTAACGACAACCAATAAGAAGAAACTAAACTTTAAAATTGACATGTTGTCCACCAATCACAGAAAAAAGGCACACTCGACATTGGCGCTATTAATTCTCTAGTTTTCCTCATTGAGATAAGGAACTTTCTTACAAAATACGCAGTTAATGTTAAGGGCATGCTGCCAGGCCACCCTACGGGATATGACGTCATCTTGCGACCTATTTACGGTGTGCTTGCCTACTTGCGTCACACTTCCAAGTAAGTAAACACTTTCTATTAATGCTATGATTATGTGCCTATGAGGTTTTCCTATAGGTATATATTTTGAAGTACATTTAATTTCTCAGTAAAGTTTTATTTCGTAGCAATTTTTCATTTCGCACCAAAGTAATATTATTCCACGTATGAAATGATGTCACAACGACACAAATTAGGCGCGCAGGGCGTAGATACGGGGTAGAATGCCCTGCATGGGGGTTGCGGGTTGTTGGATGTAGTAAACCCACTGATCTGGATCAATGTAGCTGTCTTGTCCGCCCTAGGCTTGCTGATGCGATTTCTTTGAGTAGACCTAATTCAAGTTGTTTGAGACCTGTGTCCATATGAAATCATACTTCTCACAGCTGATCCCTTGACTACACTACACAATTACACATCCCTACATATTTACGCTAGTACTAGTAGGTAACACATTTCCTACATACTCCTACGTTCTATCGTCTAGTACAAATAGGTACCCTAGGTACTATTTTATGCTGCACATTTTCCAGCCAGTGATTCCCAACCTTGGCAGCTAATGACAGCATACAAGCGGTTATTAATCTGGCTAATTGGCAAGTGACACATCGAATGAAGTGATTTCAGTGTAGATGTGGTGATTAGCTTAATAAAAGCGGCATTCCTTGCTATTGTAGGATACTGTGGGTGGCCACGTGAGGAGGGGGTAAAAAAGTATTCGAGTAGCTTTGTAAAAAAAAGTACTCATGAAAAATACATGTGCTGCCGGCGTTTGAATAGCGACAAAAGCAAAGTTCACAGTGAGCTCACCTCACTGAGCATACCTTACCTATACTAAAACAGCCACAACAGTCCACTGCTGGACGGACATGGGTCGGCGTGGGTGGGCGGATTGGCGAGCGCAGTTCAAAATGTTGCATTTACCGGGAACGCTGCTGCCAAGGCTGCTGCCCATTCTCTGGATGATTATCCATTAGTCGCTTTTTACGACACCCGCGGGTAGAATTGGGGTGATGCTATTCTAAGCCGGCACCATACGTGAATGTTTAACTTCCAGAAATTGCTGCGTAATCAATCACATTCACGTTTTACTTCATCATGTCATGCCATTTAATATTAAAGGAACATTCTCCTCATATAACAGCTTATAGCACATTTGAACCACGCATCCCTCATAGTCATGTAGGTACCTTGGATCAAGAAAAAGTCTAGTATACCCCAGGCCATAATTCCTGCGAGTAGTTTGACAGTTGGTGACACTTGGGTAATACCATATTACGACCAGTGCTGTATGTATCGATAAAATAAATAGTTTCATGTTTGGAATCTAGGCTTTTTCTCCCAGTAAAGTGCGCTGCTCAAAACTACTTTTGGCGATGTACCTACCAGTTTTCAAAAATTATGTGTATTTTGCATATGAAAAGGATTGTACGAAGTTCTCTACAATCGGGATTTCAAATAAAACTAAATTTTTCTTGCCATCGAAATCAAATGGAACCTTCTTATATGATGGCATTTGTATCTATGAAACCTTCATGAACTGCCGCACATCGGCTGGTTAATAAAAATTTATGACGAATTTTTACACAAAATATATTTGTTAATATATTTTGCTTTTGTTATTATTCTTTGGACAATTTCCTCCAAGGAACATAAGTCGAAAAACGAAAAAATATTTTGACCTCTCATAGTTTAACTCAAATCAGCTGATCGGCAATTTCGTATTCCTTGGGAAAGTTGTTCCTTATCACACGCCGGTTCTGAGTTTTCGCTATCGGTCACTAGTAAAACTTCACCTCATATAATGACGCCGCAATGTACGTATAACGTCGATGTTTAGTCTTTTGTTTGGGAAATCATCCGCAAGAGACCTGGCCTTATAGATCCTAACAACAAAATAAATTGAGCACTACACTCATATCGATAGTAAAATATCGACATTTACCCCAACACTGATTTTTTTCTCTTTGAGGTGGCATCACTCCAAATGTCAAACTTGTGTCAAACTACTCGCAGGAATTTTGGATTTGAGTACATCCCTCTGAAAAGTAGGCTTATAAATTAAAAACGTTAATCTAATCTAATGTTAAAAAAACAGAGGCGTAGTTAGGGATTTAGGTTCCCGGGGCACACACGTTTCGGCGCCACCACCGTTATAAAGCTTCCACCTAAAAATATTAACTAATTTAAAAACGTCAGCTATCTATAATAGTCCGTTCATCTTTAAAAACCGGTGGCGTAATTAGGGGTTTAGGGCACACTTTCGGCACCCCCTTTATAAGAGCTGAAATTCTGAAAAGAATAGGTACCTACGTAGTAGGTAAGGTTTTTTTTTCACAACTTGTTATTTTTCGACCTTTCCCGTGTAAAGTCAACTAATAACACTGATTATCCTTTATGAATTGTGTTAACCCAGTGTGAAATTGGCTACTATTTGCCGTATGACATGCACTTAGGTTGTTATGTGCACCGCGCATCACAGCAATTGCTCACTGCATGTTGTTTAATTAAGTTTTATCACTTTTATCTCAATTAGGATGACCTGTGGATAGAGGATAAAGTCATATCATAGAAGTGAATATGACTAAGTAAAAAATAAAATAAATTACAAGAAATATGCTGCAGTTGGGACCAAATATTCATGAAAATAGGCAGGTACCCTATGTGCATTATTTTATTTTCAGTGACGACTTCGTGAGCTTCTTCTTCCAGTCGTAAATATAGAAAGATTTTTGTTTTACACTTTTCGGAAGTAAAGAATTTTAATCTACCTATTAAGATAATATCAGTTCCAGAAAACTGCCAATGCATTGTACAACATAATAAACCTGAGATATAAAGAGCTTTAGCCAGCAGAGATGGTACCTACATAGAAATTCGACTGAAGAAACAAATTACTTATTTGAATTTATCTATTGTCGGTCCCTTTACTTTACATCAGTCAGACAGATCAGATTCCAAAACCCTTACAAATTCAACTCTTGCGTAACTATTGGGTCATTGTTAATTAAGCGACATTCATAAAATTGGGACGGGACGATGTATAATAAAAAAATCGGTCAAGTCACTTGACCGATTTTTTTATTATACATCGTCGATGTGCCGCGGGAACTTTCCCGTGCCCAGAAACTTTCCAGTGGGAATGTTTCCGGGAATGTTTCCACGTGCCCGGCAATGTTCCCAGTAAGTGGGAACATTGTCACATTGATTTTAATAAAGTTCGTACGTAAATTAGGACACATTTTACCTAAAATATTTTCTTTAATTCTATTCATACAAGAAAATAATATGAATTACATCCATACAATAGCTCTTAGGTACCTACACCTGGCGATTGTCGGCAATTTATGAATGGATACGAATACGACAGAAACCAAAAAGCTTTGTTATTAAGTAAGATATTTTTTATTGTACGTAATTTATGGCCCAAAACCTGGATTGGAACTTGTCTTTGTCGGCATAAGAAGGTAACAAAAGAAACAGAACAATAGGTAAATCTAAGAAATGTAAACAGCTATTATGGAGCCTGGCCACGAGCCTGGCGGTCCTTCAGTAGTCATAAAACTAAAGAGATAATCTTTAAAATACTTACCTGGAAAAGGATTAGCGTATGTTATTGTGGTTGTGAAATGCAAAAAATATTTTAAAAAATGTGTCAGTTTCACTGCAACTTTCGTCAAGTTCACAACTACTACTATATTTCTCAGCATGAAGCCAAAAAACAAAGTACATGATCACTTTAACGAAAGTTTAGTGAATGGAAAGACATTTTTCCAGTGTAAATTTTGTCACAAAGTATACACATGTCGAAATGCTACAAAATTCGCTCGCCATTTGGCAAACAAGTGTAATAAGTGCCCTGAAAACGTTAAAAATGACTTTAAAAACGATAAAAATATCATCAGTGCTGCTGGAACATCATCAAAATCATCGATGATTTACACTACCAATACCCCTGCTGGACCTGCACATATTTCAGGAGGAATTTGCAACGAAGTAAGTGGTTTTTTTAATGGTTAAATTTTGTGATAAATGATTATTTTACTACTACTTTTAATTAGTTAAATTCCTATTTGACTTTATCCATGTTTTATTAATAAGTCACTAGGCCTTCGCCATTCACATTAAGCATGCATTTTAAAGTTATCCAGTTTTTTATGATTTTCCATTAAGTTTTTCGTTAAAAATATTGCTGTGCGAAGGTTAGATGATTTTTCAATAGTTGATTTACCAAGCTTGCTCGGTTTTAATCATAAATATCTCACTTAATTGATGTCGCTGTTAGTTTTAAAACAACTTCCTTTTGTAAGGGTGAAGCAACGATAAAAAAAAATGAAACCTATATAGATCGATTTATCGCACCCAAAAACCACTATTACGAAATTTCGAGCAAATCGTTGCAGCCACCACCGTTTCCAATAACTCGATTATAAAATACTAAATTTTTGCTCAAGATATATTATTCGTAAAGGGTAGATAAAATAGTGCATGCAATTGCATAATAGTGGGCACAGGAGTGCTCTTATCAAACTATTATCACACTCACATTCTAATGCCTCATATTATTATAAGACAGTTGTATAAACAACTATTATGATTTGTATTTCATAGAACTTTTGTATTGTTTTTAAGTACTTTAGTGTGTTTGCTGTTGGTTTTCCACAATAAAATAAAATAAAATAGTAATAATAACACGATTTTGTGAAAATTTCAACTGTCCAACTATTACGGTTCGTAAGATAGGGCCTCCGATCTATCATAGAACCAGTGTACTATGTGCAATAAAGTATAAAAATAAATAGATACAATCGAGCAAAACTCTCACTATTGACACTATAACAGTCATCACATCATTCTTACGAGAATATTAAAAACAGCTGCTGTTGACACGGCGGGGTGAAAATCTATCTGTTTTATAGCCAGAAAATATGCAGTTTAGTAGTATGTAATTGTTGTTTTCAGATCCATCGGGCTTTTGCAAAAGCTGTATATGTAAGTGGAGCACCACTTTCTTTACTTGCACATCCCCTGTGGAAAGAGGCTCTGCATAAGCTGAATCCCGAATACGTCGCACCATCACGAAAGTTGCTGTCGACGACGCTGTTAGAAAATGAATATGCGAGGGTTCAAGATACCATTCAACAGGCAGTCAATGAGTCCAGCGTGTTGCATTTGGCTGTCGATGGTTGGACAAATGTAAGAAATGATGCGATATTAAACGTGATGCTATACACTCCAAAACCATATTTCTATAAATTCATCGCCACTAAAGATGACAGCCACACCGGAGAGTATTTGACTGATAAAATCTGTGAAATACTTGACAGAATAGGCGCAGAAAAATTTCTGGCTATTGTTTCTGACAATGCAGCAAACATGGCGAAATGTGGCAATTTGTTGCAAAGGAAATACAATCATCTTATTTGGGTGGGATGCTTAGCTCACACACTTCACTTATGGATTGGAGATATATTCAAAACTGACAAAGTTCGTGATCTTTATTCTCACGTAGTTGATGTCATCAAAACCATCAGGCATTCGCATGTTTTGAATGCAAGATTCAAAAAGATTGCACAAGAAAACAATGTTAACAGTTCACTTGTCGTGCCTATTAAGACAAGATGGGAAGTTACTTGTTCTCACTTGAAAGTTTCATTAAATGCAAATTTGTCTTTCAAAACATGGCCATAAATGAAGAAAACAGAAAGCTAGCTCCATTCAGAGACAGACTTCTTGACGAGTCAATATGGCAAGAACTGCGAGAGCTTAAAGAATTTTTAAAACCCACCGTTGACTGGATCCTAAAACTTGAAGGAGATTATTGCATTGTACATTTAGTACACCAGGCATTACGCGAAATGGAAGACCTTTTAAGCAATCCACTGACGCAAGACTTATTTAAAGAAGATTTCGAAGAGATTAAGAACAAATTTTTTGAAAGGAAAAGAAATGCTCTGAAGCCAGTTCACTTTTCTGCCTGTATTTTAGACCCGAAAAATCAAGGTGTAAATCTTACATCCGAAGAGCATTTACAAGGTTGTGAATTTATAATAAATTCCATTGAAGCCAGCAATAACAACAATGCCCAACGAATTCTTTTAGAAATCACCAATTACAAGAACCGGACTGACATATTTCAAAAGGGATTTGTATAGGAAATGTCAAAACTACGGAGCCTATTGTATGGTGGAAATCTCTGTACCCACAAACCATATTAGGAAAGATAGCAGCCAAAATACTATCTGTTCCGGCAACATCAGCTTCAGTGGAAAGATCATTTTCAACCTTTTCTCACATCCATTCGAATAAAAGAAACAGATTGACTACAGACAGAGCTGGTAAAATAAGCTATGTCGCGCATAATTGGAAACTTTTAAATAAGAGTTGTACCAGTTCTGTGAACTCTGATAATGCACTTGATGACTCATCATCGGATCTGCAGTATGATGAGGAGTTTGGGTCGGAAGATGATTTTCCTGATGTCGTGCGAGCACAATTCCCTGTAGATGAGGAGCAGAACATGTCACTCGACTCTATCTCAGGTCTAGATGATGATCCATTGGGATAAATTTTATCATAAATGTAATAATCCATCAAAAATCACTAGATCTAATATCAGCCATATTGTGATTACAATCTATCTCTCAACTAGTCCTGCTGTTTGGCTAATTTGATTCTTAATTGTTACCAAATTTATGTAAGTAGAAATTTACTTTAAATGTTCTTGTATGTAAGTATACGGGATGTAAGGAACAACTCTCCAAATACTGATATTACATACATTACCTGCAGACCATGAAACTGAACAACTACCATGATGAAAATATTTCAGGAATTGTGATTTTTTTTCTGAACTCCCATACCAAATAACGATTATATGACTGCATTTACAATGGGAAGTCAAATTACCTCTCCTAAAATATTTTCTTATGGAAAGTTGTTCAGTTTTATGGTCTGCATGCACTCCAGTTTACAAAGAAATTACGACATAATACCTACTTAATAGTTCAGTTAGTTTATTTTTGTTTATTATTGTTATTTTTTTTAGTTTAACTATAATATTTTCATTGTTGATTACCTACATAGTTTGATAGTCTTTGTTAAATGTTAGCAAATAATATTTAAGAGCATAATATTATGTTAAATACAAAAGGGATCTGTGATTTATATTCCTACAATTTAAGAAGACTGATTTGAATTTTATATAAGAAAAGAACAACAATTTGTTTTATTTTAAAAGTGTCGAACGTATAAAACAAGCTAAATATATTATCATGATTATTATTATTTTTGTGTTTTATCTCTATATAACCCTGTATGTATTTTATAATACGTGGATCAAAAACGCTAAAATAATGTTAATTAAAAGATTCTGATGCATTTTTAAAGATTTATAAGCGAGTCGTCCCATATTTAATATCCCAAGCTTTACTTTATCATGAAATCATTAAAATGAAGAAGGTACATTTAAATATTAACCGCGCGTTTACACTGATGAGCCTTTAGCGGGCGAATTATCGGAAGTCCCTTTCACACTCGTGGAAAAGAACGAGAGATCCGTGTATCGCGCGACAAAAAAGTTTCATGTGTGAACTGGCACTAAATATGTTTAACCTATCGTCAACTATTTCAGTTACGTAATTTACCTTCTTTAAATATGGACAAAATCCTTACAATCTTCCAAACCAATTCCAAACATTAATAAAATTTTGCTTTTTGGCAGTTATCAGGTAAAAACAACTTTTCTTTTGTCCTCTTCACACCAATGTAGATTCCTATATGGCGTCTTGCTGTCAAAAAAGGCAAATAAGTGTAACAATTTGACTATAATAGTTGTTAATAGTCATTTCCTATGATTTCTCTGAATGTTCCCAGCAATTGGGAATATTTCCGGGCACCGGAAAGTTTCTTTTGGGAATATTTCCACTTGGGGCATATTCCCGGGCACGGCACATCGCTAGTCAAGTGCATGTGGGAAGCATTTCAATTGAGCTCAGTTTTTTAAATATGTATTGTGCTCCTGCCTGTTTTATTCATGTGACTGCATACGCCTCGCCCACACCATGCGAATGCAAGGATAAAACGTTTAGTTATTATTATCATAAAGACGAAGGCTTAAAAGTGCTCCACGAAACCTACCTCAAATCATTCCTAGTAAGTAGTACTAAAATACGGCATAATTACCTATGTCCGTATTGATATGTTGCCATGTAAGAAGGGAATACGGACATAATACCATATTTTTGTACTAATTAATTGCAATGTTTTGAGGTATGACTGGTCGATCCCCGACCGACGTGGGGTAATTTTGTATGGACGATGAACCTTGTTCCTTTTAAGGAATCGCGGTTTTATTACATTTGTATGTTAGGTACTATTTAAATGGCATCATCTCCTTATGAGATCAGATACTTAAACTGAGCTTCTGAACTACTTAAGGCTCAACGTTAGCGACACTAGCGCCACTCAGTGAAAAAAAATCGCTGACTGAATACGCAAGTGATTGAGCAATCACATTATGAATTACCGACAATAACTAACAACAAAAAATTTTTAGAATCAGTAAAACCTTGGAAAAACTGTGCACTTTAGTTATGTAAGCCGAAATTGCTAAAAGTGGCCAGTGGTAGCGAATCTAATCCTAAGAAGTTGACCTCAGAATTAGTTTCGGCGAAGATCAAGCCATTTCTTGATAATGGGCTGACAAATTAGACAACCCGAATTTAAAATTGGGACAGGCTCTACAGATTAAACAATTCTTCCGACTTCCCACGATGGGCCGTCTTAGGACCGGTTTCTTGTATTATTATTACTGAATAAATAAAAAAAATTATGGATGGTGTAGGTACGTAAGGATTAATTTGAACAACTATTTGAAAATCGCCAAAAAATCTTTTTAGAACTATCAGTTATTAGCCTCTGAATGGCGCGAAAGTTAATCAATGTGTAAAATATGCTTTGGTTATTTAGTTTTGGTCTTCAAATACACATCTCAGTTTAGTAACGACTATTTGTCATATGTCATCAGTCACGACACGATCATCCTGTCCAACAAAATTAAGACTAGTTTACATTAGTGAGTAAGCGCCTGATGGAATCTTCTGAACACCGGTTTGCAGTAGTAAGTAGTTAGCTGTTATTTTTAGACGTGATGACTCTACTAATTGTTAGGCACAATTGACTTATTTACCGTCGTCGTCATGATAGAAATTAACGCTTTAGCGGATTAGGCTTCAAAGCAGCTTCATAGATTTTAAAATACAAATCTACGTACTTGGACGCTGTCGTCCGTATTCGTCGTCGTAGATTGACGTCAATGGACCGCTGCTATAGGGCCAAAGTAGGCCTATGTTTCTTGCTTCTTCTTGGTTACTTCTAGTAGAGAAATCTAAGAAATCAACCCACCTTCAACTCTAGATGTGAGTCTGACGTCTGCAGTCGACACCTCATTTTCCACGAAATACTCTTCATACTTCACTTGGATGCCATTGTGTCTGGCTAAAGTCTTGGCGACAGATACACATTACCTATTTTTGGACCAATTATATTTACTCTAAACTAGGGTCTATGTAACCTACGATACTTAAGTAGCTTGAAAGGTGCTTGAAAGATTGACTTACCATTATCTAGGTTGAGTGTCTCAGCGGCCGCCCTGGCCTCTGCAGTCGACACCTCGTGTTCCACGAAATACTCTTCATATTTCACTTAGATGCCATCATCCCTGGCCAACGGCTTGCTGACAGATATGCATTGATTTTGCCGGCCCATTCTTATTGACTATATACTAGGGTCTAAGAAGCCTTTTAAGTAGCTTAAAAGATACATTGACTTACCATCATCTAGGTTAAGTGTCTCCGTGGCGGCCCTGGCTTCTGCCGTCGACACCTCGTGTTCCACGAAATACTCTTCATATTTTACTTGGACGCCATCGTCCGTGGCTAACGGCTTGGTGACAAGTTCACATTGATTTTGCTGGCCAATTTTATTGACTTTAGACTAGGGTCTAAGTAACCTACGATACTTAAGTAGCTTGAAAGGTGCTTGAAAGATTGACTTACCATCATCTAAGTTGAGTGTCTCCGCAGCCGCCCTGGCTTCTGCCGTCGACACCTCGTGTTCCACGAAATACTCCTCATACTTCACTTGGACGCCATCGTCCCTGGCTAACGATTTGGGTGATAAGTCGGTTCCGTTGACCCTAGTAGCGTTGGCTGGCCCCGTGCCTACTGACTTCGATGCCGCGGCGTGGCGGACCTGTGTGGGAAAGTAATGAGTTAGTTTAATACTACAACAATGATTTTCCATACATTTGTGATATCGGCTAAGGCGTAAGGTAAGAAAACTGTAACTGCCACCCATGGACGTATAAAAGGGCGGACAGAATGCCAGTTATGTCAAAACTGAATAACCGTAATGGCGGCGGATAAACTTGTGTGAGTGAATTAGGGTTGCCATGTTAAGATTTTTTATACCAATAAAACACAGTTATCAATACGATAATATTGAATTGTTCTATTTACGACTTACATCTCATATGATGAGTAAGTTTTTATAATACGTTCTTTTGTTTTGAGAAATTCTTGTCTCGTTTTCTTATTTTTAAGATGTGGTGAAACCGAATTTTTTGAACCCACCTACCCAATAATTACCTATACCAACTTAAGGGAAATTTATGACGTGAATAATGGCAACACCAGCCCTCAGTTGGAGGCTAATTTAAATAATTTAAAACATGAAAATGAGTGATCAAATTATTAATTTACCTGTGAAACGTGATTCCCGAACTTTTATTCCTTTGATCTCTGCTGTTTTTTCAAATTTTTACGACGCACGACATGATGTTTTGTTTTTGTTTATTTTGCATAAATCGGTAGGGTAGGCTGACGTTTGCGTTCAGAATGGCTGGGTTCGGTGTGAATGTGTGCGTGCATTCTTGTACGTACAGCCAACTGGCTGACTTGGGGCTACACAGAAGTTTTATTAGCGCGACTCTGTCCGATGCTGCCACCCCTATTGTCTACTCAGGGTGTTTGGTAAAAAGCCACGAAGAGTTTTTGATCTCGGCTGAATATTTGTCGACTATGGTCAACCCATATTGTTCAGCTCGCTTGTTTTCCTAACCATGATTATGTCAATCCTGCTGCAATGGTCAAAATTTCTTATTCTTGTTGATCTCACTGTAGGTACCTACCCTCGTTACAAGTTCTACTTGCAATATTTGTAAAAATTTTACCCGACTGCCTTAGAAGGACATTGTTTGTATGTATGTAGGTAGGTAGAGAAATTCGTTTATAAGTGCTACAGCCCTAATAGCTGGACGAATCATGACATGTGAGGTGTCGTTAGTTTTTTTGCAAAATCTACTTTTTGCTTGTGTAGCTCGCTCTACTCACCAGCACCTCCGGCACTCGGAAGATGACGTCACAGTGAACATTGCCGAGCAGCGCGAGCGAGGCGGCTGCGAGAACGAACTCCGCACAACGCATCCCATCTCACTCGCACGTCACTTCACTTTTCTGGAAGAAATACAAAATAAATATTAGGACAAAATATTAGAAAATGGTAAACCGGTATAATATGTTAATAACCGGGAAGCGATGTAGCGTGCCCTCCGAAACGCAGGCTCATAGTTTGATTTAAGTTCTTTCAGGTGGTTCCGCCTCAGCTAAATAGAACAGATATCCTGTGTTTCCTACAATAATACCGCAATTGACGAATATCAAATACTTATTTACCCCCTCCAGGAACCGAGCTAGCAACCTTTGGATCCTGCGACGAATCTCTGTCCAGTAGACCACGGAGAAGACGATTAATTTTATTAACAGTTTCAGTCAACACACTAGCACGAAAAATTGTGCACTAATACAAAATGTCAGTCCTAAACTGCATACGAGAGATAACACAAAGGAAGGTAATTTTAGTCCGTAGGTCACTGGGTCACCTTCCCAGCGGAGTCAGCTATGCCATAGCGCCCGGGGTTATGGTATCCATGAGATTTTCCCCTACGAAAAAAAAACAGTATCGAGGAAATGGAGCTTTTCAACCAACTATTCCTCAGTGTTCTCGACCTGACCTAACCCTGCACAGCCTGCGCATTGAATCAGCCAATATGAAAAGGGAATTTACCGTATCTTGATATGGGAACAGGGTTTACGTATTTGTTGTGAGCTTCTAGATAACCCGAGTTCAACTAACCCTGCAGTCTGCACAATGAATCAGCCAATAGGAAACCAGACCCGCCATGCATACTAACTGCGCTAAGCCGGTACTTGCAGCGGTGCATTCGGCGAACCCATATAGCACGCCATAAAGAGAGCGGACAGAGCTGCATTTAGGTATGGAAAGAGGGGCGCCAAATGAAAAGTATTTAAAAAAAACAGAACCTATAAATGGGAAAAAGGTGCGTCAAGTTACGTTATCGAAAAATCATTTTTGCAGTCTTGCTCATATTATACAACGTGTTACAAAACAACCAATAAAGCTGAAAGGGTGTGGAAAGGTCCGTCGCAAAGAGTCAATTAACAAAAAATTTGAGCCGTAGTATCGTTTTTGAAAACTATGAAAAAAACATTTTTTTATTAAATTACACTTATTTTTAATCGTGGCATCGCAGCACTAGTTTTGACAGCTCAAAGTTCAAATGAAGTTACCGACGCGGCGAAGCGCAGTTCGGTCTACATTGCTGGCTATTACATGAATGTCAACAATACAAGAAACTAAGTCATGCAGCAATGTATGCCGAAGCGGACTTTGTTCGCCAGGTAGTGTAGCACCTGACCTAGACTAGTGATGTGATTATTTTATCGACTGATGATAATAAAAAATATTCTTTTTTTTGGTTAGTTGTGTAACAGGTTGTATACCTCCTCTAGCCCAAAACAGTGAATCAGCCAATAGGAAACCCGACGCGCCATGCATACTAACTGCGCTAAGACGGTACTTGCAGCGGTGCATTCGGCGAACCCATATAGCACACAATAAAGAGAGCAGACAGGGCTGTACTTACCTTAGGTATCAGTGGTGGGTCCACCCTTTTTTACCGAAAGTTTCATTTCAGTATGCGTTGTCATCAAGTTACTCTTTAAGAGTAGAGGAGAGGGAGTAATCTCTTATCACACGAGACAACAAATTTAAAGTTATAACTATCATCGTTAGTTTAATAATCGACGCAAAACGTGTCGTAGGGTCTTTGATCTAGGTTATCGAAGTTTTTATTAATTATATTACAATTTAACCACCATAAACCAAGGAGAGAAAGAGAGAGATTGTCTTTCACTACTTAATAGAGCATACAACTAGGTAACCCAAAAATATTGAATGTTCCAAAACGGTGTAATGGGACTTGAATCGAAATTTTCAGGGATGCGTTTATTCTTACATGATATCGTGATATTCTAGGAGTTTGAAGACAGGGTCGTAGTAGTCTTCTCGTCGGCCGCTTGCGGCCGGCGGGGAGAGCCCTTATAGTCAACGGACTACTGGGGCTTGTGTCGAATCGCTGCCTGTAAAGACAAGCAGGTCCTTGGGGTGGAGCATAGTCCATGGTCAGTCCGGTGTTTTACACAGTCAGCAACTTCACGCCGCGGCGAGGTCGACCAGCCGGGTGATTCCCCATGGGGGGAGGCCCAGCTAGTGTCCATCAGCCAGCGGCGGCTCGTTCCTCCTGTGGGTCAGTCCAGTGTGGCAGGTGCCCACAGTCCTGACTACTCGACGAGGAGTAGTGGACGTGGGCAGCTGTTGGCCACGTCAGGCTGTACTAAACAGCACCACCCTGAGCAGCCTCTTCTTGGGACCTCTCCTCGTTGATGGCGGCCAGCGAGACTTCGCCGAACGCCTCGATCAACTCGTGGAGGCCCCTGTCGATGGTGCTAGCCGGGTCCGCACCTTTGCGGATCGCGGCTAGGGTATGCGTTAAGATTCTGATCGATTTGATCAGAATCGTTCTGTCCTTTTCGAGGACGGCTGCTCTTTCGCTCTTTTGTCTCGGGGCCCGCTGGTGTTTCGACGTCTCCCCCTGAGGAGTACCCTGAGGGGCGTCGACCACTTCCATCGGACCCGTGGGTGGCTGTGACTGACGTGGCTGTTCTTGTGTCTGGGGGGGCGGGGACGTGGCTCGTCTCCTCCGCCTCCTCGGCTTCTTCTTCTTTTTTGACGGGCCGGACGGGTCGTTCGCGGCTGCCATCAGAGAACCAGGCGCGTTGGCTTCTCCTATCGGTGCCGCGTCCTTCCTTCTGGGCTCGACTGGCTTCGTCACGGGTGCAGTGCCCGCATGTTTATTTCGCACTTCGCGCCGGAGTACGGGGCAGGACACGCTGTTGGCTGGGTGCGGGCCACCACAGTTCGCACACGTGGCTGGCTCTTCCCTGGGTCGCTGGCAGTCCTTCGCGGCGTGCTGCTCGCCGCAGCGAACGCAGGCCAGCTTCCGGTGGCAGTTGTGCGAGCTGTGTCTGAACAGCTGGCAGCGGTGGCACTGGTGTGCTCTTCTTTTCCCTCGCCATCCCTCTATCTTCACGCCGGGCATACAGAGCAGCTCCGAGATGTTGTAGATGCCCGGGGCGAGGTCTGGCGTGCGGGTAAGTTGCACAAAGAAGATACAGCCTGGTCGTCCTTGGCGCGCCTTGATCTGGCGCACGTACTCAACTGTGTAGCCCAGGCTGGTGAGTTCATCGGTAATGCTATCCGGCGGCGTGTCGACGGGCAGGCCTCTAATGGCGACTTTAAGTGGTTTTTCTCCCGGGGTAGCGTACGCGTACCAGGAAATTCCGGCCTCTGATTCCTCCAGCGCGGTGAAGTAGCGCTGGTAGGACCGGAACTCCTGCTCGGTAGCTGGTAGGAAGCGGAATCCAGTGCCGTAGGGTCGCACATTTGGCGCGTGCCCCAGGGTCTCCTTCAGCGTCTTGAGGTGCCGCTGCCAGTTGGGCAGCTGGTCCACCACAATCGGGGGCGGCTTTTTCTTGCAGCCCGTGCTCTTTGCGTTGGCGGCGGCTGTGGCAGCAGCAGTAGCAGCAGCGGTAGCAGCAGCGGCGGTCCCGGCAGTCGGCGGTGGAGGCGCTTTTATTCCAGCGTCAGGTTTTTGCTGACGTTGAGGCGGCGGCGATCGGGGCGGCGACGATGGCGTCGTGAGCGCGGAAGCGTAGGATGTAGGTGGCAGCTGGGAGGTGCTCGGTATCGTATCCATGTCAGCCTCCAGTGAGGGCATGGATAGTGCGGGCGGCGTAGCCCTCATCGCCGAACCCGGGGGGGCCCTCGGCGGTGGGGTTGGCGAGGTCGATGATGATGACCCTCCTCCGTACTGGCGCTTTTCAGCGCGTTGTGGTGTATCGGCCAGCACGGCAGCTGCACTCTCCCTGAGCGCGTCAAGGGCTGCGTGCCGTGCGGCGGCGCGTTGGGCGGCGGCGAAGTCGATCTGCTTCGACTGGCGTTGCGGCAGAGGCGGCATCTGGCCGGGAAGCGGCGGCAACGGCTTATTTGCGAAAGCCGGGTGGGTGGGGCTGGGGGGGGCAGAGGTGTCCTCCCCAGAACCAGGATTTGATGAGGGGCGCGACGGGGGTCGCGTCGATGGCTCTTGGGCCAGCAAACGTTGGATGGCACGAGGGTATGACGCGGTATACACCCTCGTGCGACGTCTTCCAGGGGGCGGCGTTTTCCCCACGGGCATCGTAGGGCTTAAGTGAGCTTAATTACTCGGAAGCATATGTTCGGGGCCGGGTCTGCGTGGAGTGCAGCCTAACCCCCGGGGCGGAAAATCTCTGTTGCGCCCCCCCGGTGAGACCCGCTTGTGGGAGGCCGGGGTTGCCGGGCGCAGAACAGAGACAACCACTGAGACCGGAGGGCAGGCGGATGCAACGGTTTCACTCCCGAACGCGAAGTTGAACGCAAAAAACACAACTTGACACGGCGGCGATCCGAAGACAGGGGCAACACATGAGCAGCTAATATGGCAAAATAAGGGGCGCAATAAGTCCTAGTAGGGCTCTGAAAACAGCTGTCATGGGAGCTTAGGAATGCAGTGAATTGAATAAGCTAATTGAGGCATTTAAATTCTGCAACGGGTCTGAGTTCCAATACGGTCGCCGTGTGAAGTGTCAGTTTAGTGCATAAAAAGATTGAAGACCCTAAAATAGCTTCCTGTTTTAGTGTTGAAGGTCGAATGTACTATTTCAAAACGGTGTACTAAGGAGTGAAATATAAAATGCCAAAAATAGTTGGCATTAGGTACTGTAGGTGCCGACCATTATGCAACCTAATACCATGCCTCATGCCTATGCAAATAGCTTGGTCGGTTTTTAGGGTTTCGTAGTCTACTAGAAACCCTTATAGTTTCGTCATGTCTGTCTGTCTGTCTGTCTGTCTGTCTGTATGCCGCGCCCTCATATCTTCGTCAGTTTTAGAGCTATCAACATAAAATTTGGTGAGAAGATAGATCGTGTTGACCCAAATATAGAAATGTTAAGAAAAAAATATTTTAAATGTTTTTTGGACCCTCTCCCATACTAGTGAAAGGAGGGCAAAAAAAATTTTTTTCTTCTGTTATATTGAGTAGGGTATCGTTGAATAGGTCTTTAAAAACTAAGGTGAGGTTTCACAAAGTCACTAAAATGTTTCTGTCACGAGATATTTGATTTTAAAAGGGCGTTCTTGACCCATAATTTGTTCCAGCTGTAACTTCTAAAGTATAAACGCTAAAAATTTGAAATAAATATGGAATATAGCTTACAATCTGAAGTTACAATGAAAACTATAACGGATATCGTACCCTTAAAGGTTTCAGAAAAAATTGAGTTTTTCTATTTGCGGTTGGTCATCATACTGCTGCTAACAAACCAGCAACAAAATTAAGTTTGTAATGCTGAAAAACCTGATATTTAAACGTTGACTACGAAACCCTATTTGTGGGCGTGTCTGACACGCTCTTGGCCGGTTTTTTGTACTGGACTTTGATGTTCAATATTTTTTCACGTTTTCTAAGATCCTTCGGAAATATGGTTCATTAGTATGTACATGTGGCAGGGCATAAAAAAATTACCTACCACACAAATAGCTTATTGTAATGTGTTTACTGTATCTGTTTTTCTATTGTAATAATGTTTTCTATGTGCAATAAAAGTATATTATTATTAGCTTGTTCGAGTTTGTAGGGAGAAGGTCCGATTTTCTGTTCATTTTTCCTTAGGAAAAGCAGTTCATTTTCATGGACTGGTTTCCGGCTACACATTTCATTGAATTGACTGACTGAACCCATTTATAATCGCCATCGCTGTCCCAGTTTAGCTGACTGTTACTCAAATTCAAATTCCGGTCACACCTTGGCCCTTGAGTCCCATAAGGTACTAATGTTTAGAACATGGTGACCCAAAATTGATTGGAACACCCGGAATGCTTGACCCAGAAATGGTGATAGATAAGTACTTTTTTGGAGTATAAAGAGCACGTAAGGTTGTTGTATAGGGAAAATAAACCAAATACAAAAAGAGTATAAGTAAAATTTATTAATATCTAAAATGTGACACAGAAAAGTACAACCTTGGACGATATTTTGATTACACAGAAATTGATTGATTGATTTATAACTAAGTATGAAAAATGTTTGACGCTAATCCATTTTATCCTCTATCAAGGATTTTCAAATAAAAAATATCTTCAGATATATTCATCGCATATTTTTAGGTGTACTTACCTATTTTCGTTTTACTACACATATCATTTTTACGGTTTTCCAATTTTATAGAGTGTTAACGGCTTGGTGAAGTGCTAACAGTAAAGCTTTGATAATGGTAGTACAAGGACTCTTATATCAACAGGAATGTTACGAATGGTACGTCTCTATTAAGAAGTTACGAGGCCGTGACACACCCTTGAGATTTTTTGTTTGATTTTGTGAAACACAAGACATAAGTGGGCTAGCAAACGGCACTCAAAATTATTCGTAAGTATTCCTTGAATCCCTTTCCTACAATAAAATGAACTACGTATTTTAATAGGTATGTAGGTATAGGTATAATGCAAAACTAATATAAGGTCCTATTAAATTCAGTGCACAGGTAGATATGTTCTACTCTTGAATTGTATGGGAGGTCCTAAATATTTTTCGACATTTCAATAAACAATACTAAGAAAAGTTGTCCAAATTCAAGAGTAGAACACACCCCGTTAATATTTGCACTGAACTTAAGAAGACCTTATATAAGTATCACAGACACTCTAAATAAGTATTGACTGTTGGTAATAAAAATGTAAATTACTACTTATTAAATTATTCTGTTGTAGAATGTAGATGTTGCTTTTGCTTAGAAAATGAAATAAAATGACAACAATAGAACTAAGAAGTTATGAGATAAACTAAGGAAAGGAAGTGTGCCGTCAAAATCGAGGCCATTGGCGGTTTAATGCCTATCCCATTGGATATCTAACTTTTATTCCAGTTCACAATAGGTTTATTTCTACACACGGACATGAAAAGCCGATGTATTTCTACTCGATACCGCTGATGGCGACAGGCGGAAGGACGCCCGCCTTCTCATGTTACACGGAGCTACGGTCAGAAGATAATATAAATATAGCTATTAATATAAAGCTTGTTAGTTCGCTTGACAGCTGCAAACGATGAGCTAGTTAGTCCTGAAACTATAGAGATTACTCCACAGATTACTCCCTAGATATCTACGGCTTGGCAAGCGTATCATGACTTAAAGAGAGCGACTGGTAGTGAATGGATGGCAAACGGGAGATTGTACCTTGTGGCGTACCCTGGGGGAAGCCTATGTCCAAGTGGAATCCTTTGGGCTGATGTGATGTGATCTACGTTTCACGGCTGCTACAAGGGCTAAGCCGCGCAAAATCTCGTGGTAAAAATAGTTCTATCTGCCTCCTCTTTATTACGATTATTGATAATTAATGATTGATTGATTGAATTTGATGATGCTTTGATTAGTTCGTATCCTTGTAAATAGTAGGAATAGGATTAACCAAAAAATGACAATGCAATAAATGAGTACTATAATGATTGATAGGTTGTCAAGTAATATCAATTCGCATTGCAAATCGACAAATTAGGACACCCAAAATCGTTACAAGGTTAACCAAATATTTGCCAAAATCTAAAATAGAAAGAGACCAAGATAAACCCGACTGCGGCCACTTCAAAGTTATATTTTGCGTTTAAAATCTGCCATTTTAAACGCGTCATTCGCGCTGCTGAGAAAAATCTAAAAGCACCTCATATGTCAAGATCCGCTTTAAATTTGAGGCTGTAGCCCGTGAAAAATAATTTCTTGTCTACATACATACATGCATACTTATTATTACAAAACAAATCCTCCTTTTGAGGCAGTCGGATAAAAAGAAATAGGTAAGTTTAAAACTCGGCGCTTTCGTAAAGTGACTCACAGTATCAGGCGTTCCTGTAAGTTTGCTCAAGATAAGCCAAGTGGGTGTTGTAAGTTATTTGTTAAGTGTTGCGCTTGTGTGGAAACACGCTAGCTGATATCTACAACTTCTAACTTAAGTGGGCTTGGCGCTTTTCAATAGCGTCTTTATGCTTTATTCGTTCTAAGAAATTTTGAGGTCAATTACATCCGGGACGTTCAGAAGGTACCGGCCCGGGGCGCCAAATCTCTGAATACGGCACTGGAATCTACGTTTTGTCACCGATACGAAAGAAGAAGATGATGGTAGTTTATGATGATGACTCTATTTTGTGTAATCTAGGACTAAAAATCCTTGAAACAGAGCCATAATTTGTTCCAGCTGTAACTTCTGAAGTATGAATTCTAAAAATTTAAAAAATATATGAAATACGGGGTGTTAGGGACGGTGTAACGAAAACTTTACAGGCGTGCTCAGACCATGAAACTGTACAACTTTTACTATGGAGCCAATGGTGGGAAACGAAAAATAATTTCCGACCTCCCATACAAAGTCAGTCAGCTGATCGTGAATTTTGTATGGGAGGTCGGAAATTATTTTTCGTTTCCCACCATTGGCTCCATAGTAAAAGTTGTTCAGTTTGAAGGTCTGATCATGCCTGCAAAGTTTTCGTTACACCGTCCCTAACACCCTGTATAGTTCTTAATATGAAGTTACCATGAAAACTATAACTTATACTGTACCACTGAAGATTAAGGAAATATTAAAGTTTTTCAATTTGCGGTTGGTAACCATACAGCTGGAAACAAACCAGCAACAAAATTAACTTTGTAATGCTGAAATACCTGTTATTTAAACGTTGACTACGAAACCCTATTTGTGAGCGTGTCTGACACGCTTTTAGTCGCTTTTTTTAACTTAACATAATAAAGGTACGATACCTAGACAAGTTATTGTAACAAAGCTCTTCATGCATCAACGACCACTGAGGTGTGTCAGTCAGTCTGTCAGCAGTTGCATAGGACTGGTGGACCGTGACGACGTGATGATACCGTTATTTAATAGCTATGTTACATGATAAAAACGAAAGCACACAGGAGCTTTGACTTTCTGTCTGGTTCTGTGTACGTATAGCTGCTATTTTCAACCTTTCCGATCAATCTTCCAGAATTATTTGTGAAGTATCAGCCATCACTAAGGTGTGTCAGTCAGTCTGTCTGCAGCTGCACAGGACTGGTGGACCGTGACGACATGATGGTACGATACCGTTAGTTAACTTAATAGCTACTTGATCAAAACGAAAGCACTCAGAAGCTATAACTATCTAGTACCTTTCGTTCAAGATATTGCAACTAAACAAATTGTTCAAAAAATTGTCGTGTCGAGATTTATGAACAAAATAATAGTCAAGCAAAAAGAGTGAATTGCCAAACAAAGGCGAAATAGTAGCAAGAGCTGCATTAAAACACTGACCATGGATGGAAGGAGTAAGACACACAAAAGATAAGGACACAGTAGGTACCATAGGCACACCTCCAAAAGTTTATCAAGTTTAACTATGGTGATTTCACCATCGCTTTTTTAAAGGGCCAGCTTTAATAGGTCAACGACCTTGAGACGTGGAGTCAGTGACCGCACACCCTTATCACAAAATAGAGAATTAGCCAATACTTACTTTGTGCCCTTATTATAGGGTGCAGTACCATAGGCCTTACTCAAAAACTTTCTCTTATTTGTAACTTTGTCTATGGTGATTTCACCATCGATTTAAGGGCCAACTTTAATCGTACATCGACCTTGAGGCATAGAGTCAGTGACCGCACACCCTTATTATAGGGTGCAGTACCATAGGCCCTAATAGAAAACTTTCTCGTATTTGTAACTTTATCTTTGGTTATTTCACCATCGCTGTTTTAAAGGGCCAGCTTTAATCGGCCAACGACCTTGAGACGTGGAGTCAGTGACCGCACACACACCCTTATTAAAGGGTGCGTCATAGGGCAGGTGGTGTGATGTGACCCTTCCGAGGGTCTGGATTTAGGTCATCTTATGAATAACAAGTTGGAGATTGCGGTAGTTGTATCGTGTTCGTCAGTAGCTGTTATTAAAAGTTTTTTGAGCTGTCGCCATAAATGACAAGGAGTTTTAATTCTAGTGTACGGTCGTCCGAATAGGTCATATTGGATAGCTGACAAAATCCTGTTAATGCTGTGACATGAGTTATGTTCTTCTTTGTTGGGATATCTTCTAGTATGGATTTGACAGCTATCAAAAATGGCCTATTCCAACGACCATACTTTAGAGGTCTACTAGTAGTTGTAGGCGGTTTATTTTGATTACAGTGTTTATCGGGTCGTTCATCAACTCGGTGTCCCAAATGAATGAAAAGAGGATCTATTGATCCACTTTGTCCGCTTTACTCTCTTTTCAGTATTTCAGAAATAGTTTATACTATGTTTCAGATCTACTCTACTTTTATAAATACCTACTTGGATACATAGTATAGTAGCATTGAAAGCCAGCTCAACCACAGGCTCAACATACAATCATCTACCTACCTATAGCTCATATAGCTCAGTAGCTACACGTTTGTCCAGCTGGTTCGTCTGCTCACATAACCATTCATGATGGCAATGGCAGTCACTACACAATGGTCACACCCTACCAGACTGCCAATGGTGTTATACTATAGATAGGCTATACGCAGAGCAATGTGTAGGTACCCATATCGAAGCGCTTAATGTGAACTTTTTAACATTGAGTTCAGAAAGATTTCTACTACGTATTTGGTCATACCTAGCACAGAAAATTTATTGGCCGTGCCGAGATATTATTTTAACCTAAAGGACCGAATAATTACTAAATTACTGAGGAAGTCGACCGAAAAAAACATCTGTAGTTAGGTATACATTTTGTGAGCCTATATAGTAAAACTTCGTATGATATTTATTCTGGGCAGGTTTTTGGGGGTTTTCCTGTCCAGGGGGTCCTGCTAACTATACATATGAATGGAACACCATTCTAAAATACCTATTGACAGAATGTGATTCCTACTTGTCATTCATTGAGGCATAAAGTTACATGATGTGTTGTTAGCCTGCCCAGCCCCGAGGCAGTGCCTTAATTTTTATTTTTTTATCCCGCCTGAGCCGCGTTTAGAGCAGAAACACAAATTGTTATAAAAAAGAGAAAATTTTGCACTACAAATTTTCTCTTTTTTAAGTTTGAATTAGAATGTGACTTTCTTAAAGAGAATATTGTAAATTCCTACTGAGAAAAGAACTTTTTGATTTTGATTTTATGAAATCTTACAACATGGAAAATGTTATCTTTACTAAGCAAGCCACCCTGTGTTTGTTGGGTGAGGCACTTAGCACAGTAAATAGACATTATTACTAAAACACTAACTCGGCTAGCATTTGATAAAGGATGTTTGATTTGACTAATTAAGGCACTTATTCACACGACTACTAGGACTGACTATCCTAGGGTATCATAATTTATCATATAATAATTCGGTTATATCCTAAAACTCCCTACCAGATTGTAGTGGTAAATAAGGCGAAATAAGAGAGCATTGATATCGAAAAAATGTGTAGTCATCAATCATCATCATCATGATTTATCATCACATCAACACATAGTAACGACACAAAGTCAAAAAGCGTACCTAGTACCTATTGTAATTGGCAGGAGATCGCACAGGACAGGGACCAGTGAAGGGAGGTCGTTTCGGAAGCCAAGATCCTTATTGGGTCGCTTAGTCAGCGGAGTTAATTAGTTATTAGAAAACAAACATGAAGTCTGTAGATTTTCAGTCTCTTTCTTTCTGTTTCTTTTGCTTATTTAAGAAATACTGAGATAGCAGCATCGATTCCAATTGCTTTTCGTAAGAAAAGACTTTTCAGTCTTAAATTAGGTCATCATCTTCCTGCCCTCATCCCAATTACTTGGAGTCGGCGCAACACGTTTCGTTGAACACAAAATCGTGTTGCAAAAGGATTCAGTCTGAAATTAGGTAACCCAATGATAATCACACACAATCCAAGGTTTCCATCCTTCCATCCTCCTTAAAAAGGATTTCCTTGTTCCAACCTGAACCAATTTTACTTGAATTCAGTAATTCACTCATTTCGCAATCAGGTTGAGTGGTAAACGACGTAAATTAGGTACATTACCGTGTTGCACACGCGATTCTAAGCGGGAAGTTGGCTATTGCTCCTGTAATATGAGAACATCTTGCAGCAACTTACTGTAGAAGCAAGTTTTTTAAAATAATATAAAGACAGGTGACGGTACTGGCATAAATAAAGACGTTTCACACCGTCATCATCATCACTTATGCAAATTTCAGTCCCCTGCTGGACGTAGGCCACCTCAGGCATCTCCCATTTTCGCTATCCAGTCACTACCAACCGCCATCTAATAGTCGTCGGTGAATCTGGCTGGAGAGCGTTCAATGCTAAACTTGCCAAGGTTTATGGAAGGCTATTGAAGAACTATAACCACCTGAACTTCAGGGTTAGGCATTTTGGAGCTATTGCAACCATAACGCTTAATCGAAAATGCACTAAACGTAGGCTATTTTCCCTTGAGATTCTTTCCTTTAGGCATAAAATATAAGATAATTAGGGTTCTTTTCCAAGACTTCTAAAACAGAGCCTAATCTTAGGTACATTAACCCCGCTACTGCCTATCTGCATAGAGTGCAATTTCCCAACTATAAATTCGGTCCGTGGGAAAGGTGATCTAAAGCCTAGACAGACAATAAAAGACTAGGCCTAGACAAAAACGGCTAGAACTGATACTAACTCTGTCCGTTGACTTGTTACTTAACGACAGTGGTTTTTTCTAAGCTATTGTGTGCAAATGAATAAGTGCACTTCTGATGTCGTATTCTGCTCATGTTTTTTTTTTGTAGCTATAGTTGTGGCTAAGTTTGGTATAGATTGCTTTGTTACTCATCGTGTCAATGAATGGCGCAATTCTGATGAGAGGACGTCATCAGGATCATATTGATGTGTCGGTATTAATTTTGGTAGCTCTACCTATCCTCTGAAGAAACCTGTGGGACTAAAAGTAAATAACCCAGTTAAGGCCAACTAATCCTTTTCAAGCAGACCATTGTACAAGTGAAAACAAACAAAATTTAAGTTTTGAAATACCCACGACAGTTTTGCAGTGCCTCCTGGTAAGTTATTCATGTAAAACCCTAGCTAAGAACATTTCCCAGTCAAATCATCATCTATCACTGAAAACTGCATAAAAATCAGACCAGTGGTTTTAAGGACATTTGGTAACATTGGTTTGCACAAACAAATGTTTATTGCAGCGCCTTCTGGTGAGTTGTGAACATGCACCAAAAAATCCAAATCCATCACTGGTAACCTCATCAAAATCGAAGCAGAGGTTTAGGAGATATTGGGTAACATAGGTTTGCACACACAAACACACATTCTCTCACTCCCACCCAAACGTATATACCGTCTTCGTTCCGTCGTGTCGTGGGTAAAAAGGTGACCTAACTATAGTCCGGAGGTCTGAGTGTTGGGATCTGGATTTCTATAATTAACTAGCTGCCCGTCAGCGGTTTCACCCGCTGCAACCCGTCTTTTACCCCTTGACGGGTTAAAAATCGAAAATCCCTGAAACAAGTATTCAATTTTTTCAGCTTTTTCATCTAATCGCAAATATTGAAACAGATCGCATTTTAAAAATAATTATTTTCCATACAAACTTATAAACCCTTTTTTACCCCTTTAGGGGTTAAAAATCAAAAATCCCTGAAACACGTATTTCCTTTTTTTAGCTTTTTGATCTAATCGCAAATTTTGAAACAGATCGCATTTTAAAATAAAGATTTTCCAATTTTCCATACATACTTTTAACCCCTTTTTTACCCCTTTAGAGATTAAAAATCGAAAATCCCTGAAACACATGTTTAATTATTTTAGCTCTTTGATCTAATTCAAGTGGCATTAGAAACAAACAAGTCTCTCAAGATAGCTAGAAAAGGCATTTCAAAGGGTTAATCCTGGATCACCGCTTTAAAGGACAAAGATGGAGTGAAACATAGGGACAGAAGAAAAATAGAGCATATTAGTACAGAATTTTATAAAGAATTATATTCCACACCCACTGCAGAAGCACAATCAATAAATACACCATACAATTGTCCTGAAGAGATTCCTCCCATTACAGAACACGAGGTCCACTGTGCACTCCGAAAGATGAAATATAATAAAAGTCCCGGTCCAGATGGCATCTCCACCGAAACCTTAAAAATCGGCGAACCGGTACTTCTCCGCCCGATTACAAATCTATTCAATTCGATGTTACAAACCGGACAGATTCCAGAAGGGATGTGCCATTCTGAGATAATTCTCCTGCACAAAAAGGGTGATAGGTCAGATATTTCTAACTACAGGCCAATCAGCCTTGTTTCTCACCTTTACAAGGCATTCATAAAAGTCATAGAACGTAGAATATCTGGCCTACTTGACTTAGCCCAACCACCGGAGCAAGCCGGTTTCCGTCCTGGTCTGTCCACAACAGACCACCTTCACGCCCTCAACCAGATTATTGAAAAACACCACGAATTCCAGTTACCGCTGTATCTGGCATTCGTGGATTACTCTAAAGCTTTCGATAGTGTAACCCATGATTCCATGTTTAAAGCTTTACAAAATCAAAATATCCACCCAACATACATAACTTTAATTAGAAATATTTACAACAATAGCACAGCTTCAGTTAAATTACAAAATTCCGGACCACCATTTCCCATAAAAAGAGGCGTAAAACAGGGCGATCCGTTATCTCCGAAACTCTTTACATCCACGCTAGAGGAAGTATTTCAGAAGTTAAACCCGCAATGGGAAGGCAAGGGCATTGTCGTTGGCGAGACGAAGCTTACAAACCTTCGCTTCGCGGATGACATAGTCTTGTTTTCCTCCACAGCCTCTGACCTCCAAGAAATGCTTCAAGACTTAAGCAGGGCAAGCCTTGAGGTTGGACTGAAAATGAATATGTCGAAGACCAAGCTGATGACAAACGGTATTGAGCACAGCGTAGAAGTGGATGGAGAAAGAATTGCATATGTCAATGAGTATATCTACTTGGGCCAAATAGTCTCTTTCCAGGCCAGACAGGATAAAGAAGTCGAAAGACGGGTCGAAAATGCCTGGAAGAGCTATTGGTCCATGAGAGCTTATGAAGGAACCCTTCCACTGACACTTGCGTAAGCTCATGGACATGTGCATTCTTCCCATCCTTACCTATGGAGCTCAAACTTGGTCTTTGACTGACATTCAGAAGTCCAAACTCAAGGTCTGTCAACGAAATATGGAACGCAGCATACTCGGGGTCAGACTCCTAGACCGAGTAAGGAACACCACGCTGCGGTCCCGTACAAAAATTGTAGATGTAGGTCAAAAGGCTGCATCCTTAAAATGGGATTGGGCTGGTCACGTCGCCAGGATGCCGGATGAACTGTGGGCAAAAACTTGCACTATTTGGGTCCCTCCTAACGCAAAACGGGCGCGCGGTAGACCTCGAAAGAGATGGAAAGATGAAATACACGCGCAAAACCGAAATTGGATGGAGGTGGCCCAAAATAGGGAAGAATGGAAGAAGGGGAGGGAGGCCTTTGCCCTGCAGTGGGACGACACAGGCTAGTTAAAAAAAAAAAAAAAAACATCTAATCACAAATTTTGAAACAGATCGCATTTAAAAATAATTATTTTCCATACAAACTTATAACCCCTTTTTTACCCCTTTGGGGGTTAAAATTTGAGGTAAAAAATATTTAAAAACCTGCCCCTTAACTTACTCTATATACTAAAAAAACCGCATCAAAATCCGTTGAGGGGTTATAAAGATATAAGGAAACATACATACAGACACGGGAAGGGACTTTACTTTATACTATTATTATTGTTAGCCTGTGACGTCCCACTGCAGGGCAAAGGCCTCCCTCCCTTTCTTCCATTGTTCCCGGTTTTGGGCCGCCTCCATCCAATTCTGGTCTTGCGCATTTATTTCGTCGGTCCATCTCTTTCGAGGTCGACCGCGCGCCCGTTTTGCGTTAGGAGGGACCCAAATTGTGCAACTTTTTGCCCAGAGTTCGTTCGGCATCCTGGCAACGTGACCAGCCCAATCCCATTTTAAGAATGCTGCCTTCTGACCTACATCGATAATTTGTGTGCGGGATCGCAGCGTCGTGTTTCTAACTCGGTCTATAAGCTTGACCCCGAGTATGCTGCGCTCCATATTTCGTTGGCAGACCTTGAGCTTGGACTTCTGGATGTCAGTCAAAGACCAAGTCTGAGCTCCGTAGGTAAGAATGGGGAGAATGCACATGTCCATGAGTTTGCGCTTGAGTGTCAATGGAAGGGTGCCCTTCATAAGCTCTTTCATGGACCAATAGCTCTTCCAGGCATTTTCGATTCGTCTTTCGACTTCTTTATCCTGTCTGGCCTGGAAAGAGACTATTTGGCCCAAATAGATGTACTCATTGACATATGCAATTCTCTCTCCATCCACGTCTACGTTGTGCTCAGTACTGTTTGTCATCAGCTTGGTCTTCGACATATTCATCTTTAGCCCAACCTCAAGGCTTGCCTGGCTTAGTTCTTGAAGCATTTGATGTAGGTCAGAGGCTGTTGAAGAAAACAAGACGATATCATCGGCGAAGCGAAGGTTCGTGAGCTTCGCCTCGCCGACAATAATACCCTTATTTTCCCATTTTGGGTTCACCTTTGAAACACCTCCTCCAGAGTAGCTGTAAAAGTTTCGGGGACAACGGATCACCTTGTTTCACGCCTCTTTGTATGAGAAATGAAGGTCCGGGATTTTGCAGTTTAACTGAGGCAGTGCTGTTATTATAAATGTTTCTTAAAAGACTAATGTAAGTTGGGTGGATATTCTGGTTTTTTAAAGCTTGGAACATGGAACTATGGGTTAAACTGTCGAAAGCTTTAGAGTAATCCACGAATGCCAGGTACAGCGGTAACTGGAATTCGTGGTGCTTTTCTATAATTTGGTTGAGGGCGTGAAGGTGATCCGTTGTGGAAAGGCCAGGGCGAAAACCGGCCTGCTCTGGTGGTTGGGCTAAGTCGAGTAGGCCAGATATTCTGCGTTCGATGACTTTAATAAATGCCTTATAAAGGTGGGAAACAAGGCTTATTGGCCTGTAATTAGAAATATCTGACCTATCACCCTTTTTGTGGAGAAGGATTATTTCCGAGTGGCACATCCCTTCTGGAATTTGTCCGGTTTTTAACATTAAATTAAATAAATTTGTGACTCGGGAAAGAAGTACTGGTTCACCTATTTTAAGCGTTTCGGTAGATATTCCATCTGGACCGGGACTTTTGTTGTACTTCATTTTGCGAAGTGCACAATGAACTTCTTGTTCTGTAATGGGAGGGATATCTTCTGGGCAAACATATGGATTAATAGTTGATATAGATTCTACAGTGGGTTCAGAATATAATTGTTTATAAAATTCGGTACTAATGCTAACTATTTTTTGTCTGTCTCTATGTTTGACGCCGTCTTTGTCCTTTAAAGCGGTTATCCAGGATTTACCCTTTGAAATGCCTTTCCTGGCAATTTTGAGAGACCTGTTCGATTCAAGGGCTACCTGAACAAGTTTTGTGTTGTGTTGTCTGATGTCCTTTCTGATGCTTCTTTTGACTTTCCTATCTATTGCTCTATATTCTGTACTTGTCACATTGTTTTTATGTTCCTGTCTGTATTCAATCAAGGTTAATGTTTTGTTGGTTAGCTTTTTGACTCTATTTCTCGTATGCTTGATTTTATTGCTAGCTGATTCTATGCATTTCTCTATACTTTTATATTGCTGCTGAACACTTTGCAATTCTTCTTCTTCTAAAACTGCGAAACTATTTTTTAGTTCTATGTTAAACTGTTCTTCATTATCTATTAAGATGTTTTTGTTTAAATGTTTTATTCGGCTATTGAAGGTTCGCTTTCGAAGAATTCTCGAGGAGAGCAAAAGAGTTGTTCGTATTGGTCTATGGTCTGAGTAAAATTTAATATTGTTTATCACATTTACGTTGTGCACTATGGTCTTGGCAGGAGTGAGCACGAAGTCAATTTCATTTTTTGTTGATCCGCTGGGTGAGATCCAAGTCCATCGGCGTTGGGTCTTTTTATAGAAAAAGCTGTTTGCTATACGAAGGTTCTGTCCAGTTGCGAATTGAATGAGGCGTTTTCCACGTTCGTTCCGGCTGCCAAGCCCATGTGGCCCCATAACGCGCTCATTGTCTGAACTCTGCTTCGGCCCAACCTTAGAATTAAAATCGCCCATAACAATGGTCTCAGATCTACGGTGTTCGTCGTAAGTTTTTTCCAGCATTTCGTAAAACTCTTCAACTTCCTCGTCAGGGTGTGAGGACGTGGGTGCGTAAACTTGAATAATTGTGAGAGTCTTCTTTTCATTGATCTGGAACTTCAGCGCGGCGATCCTGTCAGAGTAGGCTATAAACTCCAGTATGTTATTGCTCCACCGTTTAGCTACCATAAAACCTACTCCAGACTGGCCTCCTGCTTTCCCAGAAAAGAAGAATATGTTGTTCTCACGTTCTATAGTATCTTCGCCTTCCCGCCTCACTTCCGCCAAACCCACAATGTCCCAGTTGATACCTTCAAGTGCAGTTTCCAACTCTATTAATCGCTCTTCAGAGCCTAATGTGCGTACATTATATGTAATGATGTTTAACTTTTGATCAGAGTCCGTTTTAAGCGCTGTGGTCGTTTGACGGTGGGGAGCCGCCGCCCGGGGATTCTTCGCACCCCAAGAGGCTCCAGGGCTTCCCCGCACACCGTCGTAGCTAGGGCCACTGGAGCCGATGCCGGGCACTAGGGGCCTATTCTTTGGGTTGTAATTCATGGTTGATTAGGGAGAGGTTTGAACAATTAACCTGCCACGCTCGTCCAATTGTCCGCGGATTGGCAGGTGAACAGTAACCTTGTATTTACTTACAAGACCTGTGGGTGCCGTTTCCATGTGAGGACACAATTTTCACGCCACCTTGAGGTGATATCCTGTTCTGATACCACCTGTTCGCATTAAGCCTCGACAGGAATCCTTTCCATGAGCCTTAATGGACCTCGAGGGTTTGATTTCGGAGTATTCCTTCTCCTAGACGGGTTGCAGACCAATGCTAAGGAGGCCCATCTCCCCCAACTTTATACTATTATTGATGATATTGATACATTATTATACTGTTTCTGAATCTGATCGTAAAGTTGAAAGAGGATAAAAATACATGCAATGAACGCATCTCAAATGTTTGAAGTAGAATTATCAATCAGTTTAACAGAATTGCTTTAGTTAAGTACTTTATTGTTATTACTTAACTAGCTGCCCGTCAGCGGTTTCACCCGCTGCAACCTATTATTCCGTGGGAAAAAAGCATTACTCGCCAAGAGATGTCGCTGTTAGTTTTCGGCGAAAGCGTTTAAAACGCGAATCGGCTCAGTCACGCCACCTTTGCAAAAATATTGGAATATGCGTGATCCCGTAGGAATAATACATTTTCCCGTGGTAAAAAGTAGCCTATGTGTTATTCTAGATACTTTTCTATATTTGTGCAAAATTTCATGTCAATCTAATAAGCCGTTTTAGCGTGATGTCGTAACAAACACACACACAAACATCCGCCTTTATAATATTTAGTAGGATACTTAGTAACCACCTTGCTTGTCAATAAGATAAGTATTTTGTAACCAATATTTAGTTATCTTATTTAGTCACATGTAATGAGGCGCATAGTCTCTTTATTTCAACCACTTTCTGAACAAGTGAAAACAAAATTAAAATTTTGAAAATACCCACGACAGTTTCCTGAAAAGCTCCCTGGTGAGATAGAAGCTTAAAACCTATCTAAGAAAATTCACCAATCAAACTCATACCCATTACTGAAAACCGCGTCATAATCGGACTAGTGGTTTTGGTTGGAGATATTTGGGAACATTGTTTGGCACAAACAAATGTTTATTGCAGCGCCCCCTGGTGAGTTGTTCGCGTAATACCTATCTAAGATCATGCACAAAAAAATACAAATCTATCGCTGAAAACCGAATCAAAATCGGACTAGTGGTGTCGTAGATATTAGGTAACATAGGTTTGCACACACAAACAAACACACATTCTCTCACCCCAAACGCATATTACCCGTCTTCGTTCCGTCGTGGGTAAAACCAAAGTCTAATAAAACATGGTCTTTCCTTCCCAGAGAAACACAAGACAACGTCACTTAGTATTGCCATTTTATTTCAATAAAATACGTTATGGGGTAAATTCAATCTCAGAAAAGTGACCTAAAATATTTCTTAATAATTTTATAATTTAGATTTACGTGTGTATTAACTTGAACTTTACAACAACACTTCAATTGTATTTATTAGTTAACAGTATCATAAATGATTTACAAAAAACATCATAAGAGTGGGTAGTTCTGGTAACCCACAAGCATGATGACGTAGACTTGTATTATTGTTGCGGGATTATTACCGTGATTATATTTTTGTTTATCTCGATATTTCGAGGCGGTTGCACGCCCCATGGTCACGAGTAGACTGGCTCGGCGAGTGATGTCATCTTTCTAAGGGCAAACATATCTGTCTACCCTCTTTCGGATTCGTCGACTGCGTTCTACACGGTTACTCGAATCACTACTATTGTCACTCACTATTTTGTCACGATCACGACACACCACACTAACAGTATCACTTCGCGAGTTTGAAGTCGAGTGTTTTTTGCGGTTGTATACGTTTAATACTGGATTCCACGCACTGGACAGCTTGAAACCATCTTCACGATTAAAGTTTTTATATTTTGTGATTTCGATGGCTTCTCGCACTAAACGAGGTATATAGTGACGTTCCGTTGACAGTACTTGCGGGTTATGTAGTTCAATCCAGTGATTAGTTTCCGCTTGGTTTAGGTGTTCCGCTATGGCTGACTTCTGGGCATCGTTGTTTTTTTTACCAACAACAATAATTTAAGTGTTGTGAACAACCGTGAAAACCTAAAAACTTATATGACGTAGACTTGTGTTGGTCACGTGGTTCACGAGTCTCGGAAAGAAATACCAGGCGGAGTATCTTATTATACCATGGGTAAAACAAAAGAGCGCTGGTTTAAACTCGCTAGGACCAAGTAAAGAACGTATTGCTCAAATGTTCAATTGGTTAATTTAGGCGGGCACTTAACTCGGGTTTAACTGCGAAAAGTCCTGGATTGTTTTATTGTGTGCGACACGCCACGCGGGTTAGTCACTTTTTAATAAATAAAGGGTCTAAGTTCGGACCTCATATTATACCTACAGAAAATTATTAACATTTTAAGTGAAAGCAGCTTGGGCAGCTTAACATAATAATAAAAAATTATGATGAAACACTCTTTTGAAAGTTAACGTAAAACTAAAAGTGATCTATTGTACTGAACCAAGTGAATTAACCTACCACTCAGCAAATTTTGTTTTTCAGTTTGACCGAAATGAAAAATTATCATTGTCATTGTATCTACCTACATCTACTACCCAATACTGAGTAGGTATAATAAAAAATACTTATGATATTTCTTTGGTGAAATCTTTTAGTTTGAGTACAATCACCTCCTTCGGTATTATAAGTGGGTTTCTCGAACAAGGGGTGTGAGGCGGAATTTTAACTACTTATTGTATGTAGCGGGTGACTCATATTCATCGATCGACATGAAAACCTGAAGACCAGTGGCCTGTAAGTTTCTTGTAAGGGGGCTATAGTAAGTACTATGGTTACAATGTTTACAGGACTTACAAGTAGGTAAGCTACAAATTATTTACAAAGAAATGTATGAGTCATCTTTTCAATGGCTTTTTAAGAGGGGTTATCAAGTGGACCCATGTGTATGTCACATTCTCAGAATTTTAAAAGATTTTGATAATAAAGGTCGAAATAAAAACCGATTATGGAGGGCGCGCCGCGGCGTGCCACCCGGTCGTTCTGGCATCCCCATACAAACCAGTCATAGGTACTATGAACGATGCTGTCACGTTGACTGCGCACTACGACGCCGCCGCGCTCGGTCTTTATTTTGACCTTAATATTCCCTCAAGACATGCAAAATTCAAGTAGTGCATGTAGGTATGATTGTCTTTAGTCTCCTGTTGCATGTATCACATAGTATTTTACTGGATTCTTTTTTACCATGTCATGAATGTCTAATCGTAAAATAGTGGTAAAAATCTCATATAATTACTTTGAAATAAGTATTATTTCTGTGCACTGTTTACACCCTAGTAACAAAACTAAAGCAAATAAAGGTTACAGACTACACTGTCCATTATTAGGGTCCTATTAAATTCAATGCAAATATTATCAGGGTGTATCTACTCGTAAAACTGAACATACCTAGGTCGTTTATGTAAAAAAATGTGACCCTTGAGACAAAATGGGGCGATGCTATGCTAAGCCAGCGCCACACTAAACCACGAGACATAGGTAGAACGTTCATAATGAATGTCATGATCATGATCATGAAACAATACAGCACTGATGATCTTTTTATCCTTTACAGCGCAGATATAACGAAGCACATACATAACTGCCACTATCATCTTTATGCTGACGACGTTCAAATATACATACACACCAAACCACAGGATCTGGCACAGTCACTACAAAAGCTCAACTCTGACCTTGATTCCATCGCCAAATGGTCCACTCAAAATTCATTAATGCTGAATCCTACTAAATCAAAATTTATGGTACTGGGATCCAAAAAGCAGGTCAGCAGATGTGTAATGCAAGCCCCAAATGTGACCGTACTTGGTACGCCAGTAGAACTTGTCACACAGGCAAAAAATCTAGGAATTGAAATGGACAGTAGACTCCGTTTTCAGGCTCACATTGAGAGCATTGCAAGAACGTGCCTGTATCGCCTCAAAATATTTTATAAGATCAGACATTTGCTAAGCACTGATGTTAGGCTCAAGATCTGTGAGTCGCTTATATTGTCCAGACTTAACTACTGTGACGTTGTGATTGGACCTTGCCTGCTCTCTACTTCAAAAAAGCTTATACAGCGTGTCCAAAATGCATGCACAAGGTTCTGTTACAAAGTGCCTCCTAGAACTCATATCACGCCTGTGTTAAACAATCATGGAATTTTAAATATGGAGTCTAGGAGGTATCTACACTTTAGTAGTTTAGTTCACTCTGTAGTGAAATTCAAGAGTCCACCTTATCTATTTTCTAAATTAAAATGGGCTACCTATAATTTCAATTCTCGAAACAAAAATAGTTTTTTGCTCAAAACTCCGTTCCATAAAACCCGAGCTTTTGAGGGTAGTTTCGGTATCAGGCATCCAAATGTTGGAATAATCTCCCACCACCTCTAAGGCAATTATTATCCAAGGTAACATTTAAAAAGCACATGAAAAATATGTTATTAGAGAAACAGCGGATGTCCTGATGCCGGAATTTCACATATATTTAAACATTTTATACACATAAATATTTCTCATAAAAATGTGTCTATTGTATTTAAAATTTGTTTATCTAAAAATGTATTTATTAATCAAAGTCCTGTTTATACACTTACACTATACTTATAAATCCTAATATCTAACGCATTATTGTAATTTATATATCTTAACCCATAAAAACACAGTTTACTCATGCTTTGGATCCAGTCGACGAGAAGATCAAATACCTAGGTTTCGACTGAAAAACAGCCGTCTATTCTCCCCTGAGATAGGCATTTTGGCTGAGTCGTTGACCTGTTCATTATTGCGCCACGTTGCATACCAGAGTACCTCACTGTAAATTGTGATGCTAATTGTTTTTTTTTCTTTGTTTATTTTAGTAAGTAAGTACTTTGCTGTGTAAAGTGTCGCAGTATTTTTGAATAAAGGATTTTCTATCTATCTATCTATCTATCTGATGAAAAGTCATGAATCAACTTATTAATATTCATGAAACTAGCTGTCTGTGCGTTTGTTTGTGTTAGCACAATTCTAGCTAATGTACGGTGTTTTAAATTGAAAAGGCGTGTTTTACTTCTGAAGGTAACTTCAGCCAAGTTGATGTCTTAAAAAAATTAGTTTAATTTTAGAATTAAAATCCGTCGTCCTGAGTTTATAATTTTTTGGTACAGCCGGTGTCGAATTTAACGACAACTCACATGTCAAGATCCATCCAACCAATTGAAATTGAATTTCTTGTCTACATACATACATACATAGGTACTTACCTATACTCTCGGAAAACATAACACTTCTTCTGAGGCAATCTGGTAAAAATTACTAGAATTTTTCGATCTAAAAAGTTAGCTAGGTACTTTACAATTATGTATTTCAAAACCATAACTTGGCTGTACCATTGATACCATACTACCTACCTATCCATAGCTATTATTTTTCCTTATATAATAGCTTCTTTGAAAAATATGTTTGAATTAAATTGTAGTTGCCGTTATTAGGTACCATAGTACAATCTGTAGGGATATTTCGCCTACAAAAGGTGGGGCGGATTATGTTTTTGCATAATCTTGTATAGGTATCAAGGACAAATAAAACCCTAAGTTTTCGACCTCGAGACTCCCAGGCTCCGGCCGCCATCTTGAATTGAAAGTTCTAAAAACAGGTTTTTTGCGAATAACTTGTTAACAATTGATTTTATGACAAAAATATGTATGAAAAGAATAAAGAAAATATTATTTCCCAAATTTCATTCATACATGTATACTAGCTAAGTCTAACAGACAAAAAGATATAGGCAAAAACAAACATATTTTTATTAAAGAATAAGAATAAGAATAAGAGTACACCGCACGAAATGGGGGTAGAAAAAAATATGCGTGAATTTTTCTATTTTTTTGATATGTTACGTATTATGGTGTATTTAATAAAATATGTGTGACGGGTGAACACTTTCTATGTCTGGTTTCGGAGATAATGGCGTTTATGTGGACGACTTCCCATCATATAAATGGCAAAATTCGCCAGTTTTCAAATAAGTCGATTTTCTCACCTTTTTACAATAAAAACTGTTATTTTTTACTTTTGAAATTTAATAACAGATTGTTTCGCGACATTTTTTCTATACTAAGATATCCTGGCTGGCTTATGGTTTCTATGATATTTCGCACAACGTCAATATTTTTGGGGAAAAAATACCTGAGTTATTTTTGAAATGAGTCGAGATTTATTTTTTTATTTTTTCATTCGATAAACGACATGACAGTTACAAAAATTATGAAATAAAAAAACATTCTATGTCTAGTGTTTTTGTTATTCAAATTAAAAGTATATTTTGCTAGTCGTCCATACATACATTCAAACTCATATACCATAAAAACTAGATATACAATGTTTTTTTATTCATTATTTTTTATTGACTGTCATGTCGTTTATCATAAACGCCATTATCTGCGAAACTAGACGTAGAAAGTGTTCACCCGTCACATATTTTTTTAAATACACCATAATACGCAACTATTCTATCTATTCTATTTCAGCCTATTGCAGTCCACTGCTGGACGTAGGCCTCCCCCAGGGAACGCCATAAGGCACGATCTCCCGTTTTTGCCATCCAGTCGCTACCAGCCGCCTTTTTTAAGTCATCGGTCCATCTGGCCGGAGGGCGTCCAACGCTACGCTTGCCGAGTTGTGGCCTCCACTCGAGAACTCGCTTACTCGACCGTCCGTCGGTTCTACGACAAATGTGGCCAGCCCACTGCCACTTCAGCTTGCTACACTTCCAGACTATGTCCGTCACTTTGGTCTTCTTTCGGATGGCCTCATTCCGGACTTTATCCATTATAGAGATACCAAGCATAAACCTTTCCATAGCTCTCTGAGTGACATGTAGCCGGTGGGCCAGTTTTACTGTCAAGTTCCACGTCTCGGCTCCGTAGGTCATGAATGACTGGTAGGACGCATTGATCGAACACCTTGGTCTTGAGGCATTGTGGCAAAGATGATTCGAGGATGTGACGCAGCTTTCCAAATGCTACCAACCCAAGCTGCACTCTTCTGGTGATTTCAGCCTCAAAGTTGTCTCTTCCCATCTGCAAGGTTTGCCCAAGGTACACATATTTCTGGACCTTCGACGGAGACGGGCTCGGGGATTATGTGTTGATTGAACATGACCTTCGTCTTATCCAAGTTCATCCCAAGTCCAACACGTCTCGAGGCAGAGTTGAGACTAGATAGTATTTTTTGCAGGTCCTGCAGCGATTCGGCCATTATGACTATGTCGTCGGAAAAGCGGAGATGCGTGAGATTTTTGCCGTTGACGTTGATGCCCAGTCCATCCCACTGTAGCGTTTTGAAGACATCCTCCAATGCGTTGGTGAAGAGTTTTGGGGATATAACGTCACCCTGCCTTGCACCACGGAGCAGTTGGATGGGTCTTGTATTATGGTTTTGTACTTGAACGGACATCGTAGCCATTTGATAAAGGCTTCTCAGCACCTCCACATACCGCCAGTCGACTTGACACCGCTGCAAGGACTCCAAAACAGCCTAGGTTTCGATAGAGTCGAAGGCTTTTTCGTAGTCCACAAAAGCCATACACAGTGGTTGGTTGTACTCCTCTGTCTTCTGTATAACCTGCCTTACAGTATGGATGTGGTCCACGGTACTGAAGCCCTTACGAAACCCGGCCTGTTCCGGTGGCTGAAAGGCGTCAAATCTTGATGCCAGATGATTCGTGACGACTCTCGAGAACAGCTTATACACGTATTACAAAACAACCCATAAAAACTCCCATACAAATTGAGTTCATTTTGTATGGGAGGTCCAATTTTTTTTTCGAAATATTATTTCGACCTATGTTCCATGGGGAAAGTTGTTCAGTTTTACGAGTACCTTGACCTCCTTTCAGCTTTATTGGTTGTTTTGTAACACCCAGTAGACGTGGCTCAGAAGTGTGATCGGCCTATAGTTTTTGAGAAGCGTTTTGTCTCCTTTTTTGAAAAACAATGCCACTACACCTCTGCTTCACGCTTTCGGGATTGTCCTATTGGCTATTACAGAGTTGAAAAGCCTTTTCAGCTTCTCGAGGACAGGTTTTCCACCGGCCTTAAGTAGCTCACAGGCCACTCCGTCTTCCCCGGGAGCCTTCCCATTCTTAAGCTGTCTGAGAGCCGCCCCGATTTCGTCTATATCTACGTCCGGGAGATCTTCTGTACAGTGGCGGGAGAGAGAACATATAAAAAAAATAAAAATTCACGCATATTTTTTTCTACTCCCATTTTGTGCGGAGTACTTAACTTTTTAATAAAAATTGTTAGTTTTTGCCTATATCTTTTTACCTGTTAGACTTAGCTAGTTTACATGTATGAATGAAATTTAGGAAATAATATTTTCTTTATTCTTTTCATACATACTTTTGTCATAAAATCAATTGTTAACAAGTTATTCGCAAAAAACCTGTTTTTAGAACTTTCAATTCAAGATGGCGGCTGGAGCCTGGGAGTCTCGAGGTCGAAAACTTGGGGTTTTATTTTTCCTTGATACCTTTACAAGATTATGCAAAAACATAATCCGCCCCACCTTTTGCGAACCAATGTTTGCTATAGGTTCCCCACAGAATGGCCTACCACTGATAACCACTTTAATTAACGATAACAATGTCGTAACTCAAATAAATTAATAAATTTTACAGTCGATAACATTCATTTTATTTCTTTGAAAGTTTATGAGTACCTGCCTAGTTATAATGAATTAATTAGAAATTAAGATTACGTAAGAAGATACCTACTTACTTTACTTTAATACTAGAAGAAAAGTAAAATAAAATGTAGACATCTTTGTGTCCGAATATTAGGATGTATTCAGACCACAAAACTAAGCAACTGCCAGAAAATATTTCAGAAGTTAAAAAAGTTTTGATTTCAGTATAAATGCAGTCAGCCCTTTGTACTGGTCGTGATTTTGTATGAGAGGACAAACAATTTTTACGTCTGAAATATTTTATGGGGTGTTGTTGTTGACTTTTATGGTGTGAGTGAATGCAGCCTATCAGTAATTGGATAACTGTCCCTTTACACCCTGTATACTTATTTTACCATTGTACGCCTTGAACGCTATATTATTATCGCGGTCTCTTTCTTCGTGTGGGACACCGAGTCGTTCAACGCTCCGATGAACCCTGGTGTAAGGTTTTTGCTTACCTAGATATTCCAAAAGCTTTACCGTGAACACAGTGAACAACCGCGAGTATCTAAATAAAATAGATATTTAATTTTCCACTTTATATTTTCTACAGATGTGTATTTGTCAAAATCTTGAATGTAAGTAGGTACTTACCTATCTATTGGTTCAGTAAAGTCACGAATTCTTTACATGGTCATTTTCGTTTGCCAAGCGTTTCAGAATTTTAGGAATCCCTTGTCGAATCGTGATCGTGACTGAACTGTTAATTGGGTGTTTTTAAGCTCTTTGCACACGCTAAGTAAGTCAAGATCGAAATTATTTATTAACCGACGAAAAAAACGGAGGAGGTTCTCAATTCATCGCGAACTTTTATGTTTTTTTTAATTTTTTTTATTTTTTATGTATGTTCACCGATTACTCAGAGACGCCTGGACCGATTTGGAAAATTCTTTTTTTGTTTGAAAGGGTGCACTGTCCAGGTGGTCCCATAGTCATCAGGTCAGGATCTGATAGAAGGATCTTGAGAAATTAACAAATTCTTCATATTTTGCGACACGTTTGAAGCCAAACGTACTTATGTTTACATACACGACTGACGTCTGCCCGTTGTTGACTGTCTGCCAAACATCTGCCAAAGATGTCCATCAAAAAAGGAGGTTGCTCTTATATTAGTCATGTAGTTTAAATATTTCATGAAGTTTCTATGTGTGCTTGAAACTCCTTAGAAACAGTATGGTAGGTCGTGTAGATGGCTATCTTGAATGTAAACGAACTTGAAAAGTCACCACTAAAATTATAAAATAAAAACTTTTAGCAAAAAATATCACCGCCGAAAACTGAAAAGTAAAAAATAATAACTATTGTTACTATATGTACTTACCTTTGTAATATTTTTGGAAATATCATCTACCATATTGGAACTTAGTCATTTTGAGTCGGCGTCATGCCAATGAAGCGTGTTAATTTGTAAAAATTTAAGACGCCGACTCAGAATTTCTAAGTTCCAATATGGTAGATGATATTTCCAAAAATATTACAAAGGTAAGTACATATAGTAACAATAGTTATTATTTTTTACTTTTCAGTTTTCGGCGGTGATATTTTTTGCTAAAAAGTTTTTATTTTATTTGTTAATTTAGATAACTTTGAAAATCACAAAAATAGGTAACCTTAAGAAATATTGTATAAAAAGTTATTTCAATCCTAGTTTTAGAAAAGCGCTCGAACATAATCTTTATAATCGTTTTCTTAGAACAACAGAAGTCTAAGAACGGCAGAATTAAATATTTGGCTCTAGGAAACAGGGCAGACCGTGGTGTCGATTTTGGGTGGAAAATTGTAGGGCAATAGCCTAAAACTAAGTCGTATGAGTATGTTTTAATTATAAGGTTGTTGCTTGAAAACACTTCAAGGAGTTGGTCTGCATGAATAGTTTACAACACAGAAGAATAATGGAAAATTCATGTAGGTAGGTATTAGAATGAAAAATAAAATATGGTAAACGTTCGCTAGACAATATATTTCAGGTTTTCAGTATAGTTTGGTACCAATCTTGTATCATGAGCATGACATGTCAAACTGAGTAGCAGGTAGGTCACTCACGCTTTAAAAAAAACCTGAACGCTGCCATTGTTACCGTAAAGGACGTATCGAATTGACAATACTGATAATATTGGGTTTTACTTGCAGTCTCGGATTCGGTGACATTGAAAATATTCAATGTCGTTACCCGTTGTTAAGTAAGTATAGTTATTAAACAAATCACAAGGTGAATGCTTGAGCTGATTTCTAAACTTTGTTTGAAGACACAATTGTAATAAATAATCAGTAGACAGTTTGAAAAACACCTGACTCTTGATTGTCTCTATTCCATGTGACTGTCAAATTAGCCTGTTTTAAAAGTGACAGCGCTATTCTAAAATTGCTAATTTTGCCAGTCTCTTAGAATTGAGACTATTGAATTTCTAAGCTTTTTAAAAATGCAAATAAGAAATTGAAAAAGGTTGAAGCTGCGACCGGGACTCGAAACCATGGTGCGAGCTTAGGGCCCTTTTCCTGTCATGCGTATTTTCACACGCGCGCGGTTCTGGCCCGCATGCGGGCCGCACGCATCTTGTCTTTTGATACATTTTTTTATGTTTTTCCTATCATGCGGCTAGCACGCGCGCGAAACAGGAGCATGCTATCATCCGCATGCGGGCCAGAACCGCGCGCGTGTGAAAATACGCATGACAGGAAAAGGGCCCTTAGAATAGTATCACCTCATATCATACCCGTGGGTTGGTAAAAAGCAACTAAGGGATTTAAGAGTTGATATGTATTGCAATTTTAAGTGACAGGCTCACAACCTGTCACTATGATGATACACATCTGAATGATTCTCAAACTTTATCGGACGTGGTGTAAATAACCGTTATTTATACATCCGTTTACGCCCTGCCTACCCCGCAAGGGATATATGTATTTATGTGAAGCAGGAAAATTATAATATTCTATTCCATTCAAGCTTCTAGAATCGGAAAACCAAGCACAATGATTCACTATGATAGGAGTTCGTTATTTTTATAACATAACTTACGCACGAATGCAACTGATACAACTTAGTTCATGCGACAGTAATGACTTAAATATGCTAAGCATGATTAAGTTTTCTGTTATACTTTACTTTGATATAAATAAGTGTTGAGAATAAACAAATATACTGCAGTTCCTGTATTGGAAGGTTATACTTAATCATAAGGTATTATTTGAGCTTTAGAAGATTGGAAATTATGAGATAATTTGAGAATTGGACCATTTGAAAACGCTGGATATAATAAGGATGGATAAAATAATCAATGAGAATTTTAGAGGGACTTTGAAAGTAGAGCCAGTGACAGAAAAGATGAGAGGGAACCGTTTATCTTGGTATGGGCATGTAATGAGGAGGGATGAAAAGCATGTAACAAAGAAAGTAATGAACATGAAAGTGGATGGACGCAGAAGGAGAGAAGACCTTAAAAAGTTCGGATGGAGTGTACAAAATACGACATGAAAAATAAAAGCGTAGGTATGTGAGGATTTGACTGCTGATAGAGATGAAAGGAAGAAAAATACATGTTGCGCCGACCCCTAATAAATTGGGATTAAGGCAAGCATATGATGATAAAGTTATGTACGTAAGGGAAAATCGATATTCAGTAGTTTTCTAGTGTGATACAATACAGAATACCATTAAACGTGTCTTTCAACTTTTTTGTTACATTATCGCCTTAACTGCAAGTTATAATACCAATCTTCGCCACTTAGGAGTCAATCATCTATACTATAATCGATAAATGAACTGCTAAGACCTCTGTGCTTACTAGAGCATGTAGAATACTTAATACCTGTAGATCACTAGTACCTTACCCACTACTATAAAAAGGTGTGGACCATGTGTGGACACGATTCTGAAAGCTCTTCGCGAATTTTGGTTATTTTTTGCGACAAAACGGCTGAAAAGCAATGGTAGTGCGACTCCAACTGCGACGCAAGCTTCCAGGTTCGATTCTTGGTCATACATTCACTAAGTTGATATATTTTTTACTTTTGTTAATTTGTTCCCATTCTGGTTAGGGAATTGCAGGCTGAACCACCTAATTAACCGAAAAGTAAGATTCCGTGCTTAGCAGGGCACGTTAACCCGCCAATCTCGGTTGTAGGTACCAGTAATGTCAGAGGCCTGCTACCAGTAGGAGGCGTTTGATAAATGGAAATGGCCGTTTTTAAGGCCGTTTACGCTCTGCCTACCTACCCCGCAAGTAATATAGGCGTGATATATGTATGTATGTAAAAAGCACAAAATTAAATCAAGTAGTGATATTAATAATTCACCTGTAGGTGTAGGCATAGAAAAGTAGGTGGAACATACATAATGCTTAGAAGGAAATGTGCATATTTAATTGTTAAACAAATGTTTATGCATGTATTAATTGCTAATGCACAATGTTACTCGTTGTGGATTTATTTCCTTACTGTAGGTGTTAAAACAACCTATTGTTTTCTTTACGCCATGTAGTAGCAAATCATCAATATCAATACATAGTATAAAGTCCCTTCCTGTGTCTGTATGTATGTTTCCTTATATTTTTAAAACCCCTCAACGGATTTTGATGCGTTTTTTTTTGTATGTAGGATAAATTAAGGGGCAGGTTTTTAAATATTCTTTACCTCAAATGTTAACCCCCAAAGGGGTTAAAAGTTTTAAATGCGATCTGTTTCAAAACTTGCGATTAGATCAAAGAGCTGAAAAAATTGAGGACATGTTTCAGGGATTTTCGATTTTTAACCCGTAAAGGGGTAAAAAAGGGGTTAACAGTTTGTATAGAAAATCATTATTTTTAAATGCGATCTGTTTCATAATTTGCGATTAGATCAAAGATGAAAAAGCTAATAAAAATGAAATACGTGTTTCCGGGGTTTTCGGTTTTCGACCTCTAAAAGGGTAAAAAAAGGGGTTAAAAGTTTTTATGGAAAATCATGATTTTTAAATGCGATCTGTTTCAAAACTTGCAATTAGATCAAACTGCTAAAAAATTGAGTACGTATTTCAGGGATTTTCGATTTTTACCCCTAAAGGAGTAAAAGATGGGTTGCATGTTTCTAATAATACGAAAAACCGGCCAAGTGTGAGTCGGACTCACGTGCGTGCCTATATGACATTATTATGTATAAAAAATAAAAATTGCACATAAATCAATGGCAACAGGCAATAGCAATACATGTCGTGTGAAAATTTAAATTGTCTATTACCGTTCATGAGATACAGCCTCCTAACCATCATTAGATAAATCGAGCAGAAATACATATTTTTGTATGGGACCCCCTTAAATTTTTATTATATTTTGTAACGGCAACAAAAATACTGCGTCTGTGAAAAGTTCAGCTTTCTATCTACTACGGTTTATGAGATACGACCTGGTGACAGACGGACAGACAGCAAAATCACAGTAATAGGGTACCGTTTCCTTAAAACTTACCTTTCACAGCAAACAAAAATTGCTTCCTCAAAACTACAGAAAACACGCTGTAAGTAGGTAGGTACATAAAATCTGACCAAATAAACATAACAATACTTACATTGCGCCTCCTTCGGGTTCCAAAACGTATACGCCCAGCAAAATCCCACTTGTACACAGCACTTCAACATAGAAAAACTGAATTTACAAATTTTCTTCAATATATTTCATTCACAGCATGTTTTTTATTCAGCACTTACGCGGCGTACGTCCGTACGCGAGTGAAGATGTAAACAAAAGCGGGTGCTCGCACGCATGCGCTCTGCCGCGCGGCTGGCGGACGATTGAGTATCTGAATGGAGTAGATTAGTGGATTTTACATTTGCGTTCGGGCCCGGTTTGGCATACATTGATGGTTAATTTATAGGCGTCTTTGCAATGAACTTGATATAACCAACATTGTATGCCGAATAAGACCCTGCGGCAGGGTAAGTGTAATTTTAGCCTGAAGTTTTGGTATCGCTGGATTTGAAGTTGTGGTTATACCTACTTATACAGGGTGTTAGGGACGGTGTACCGAAAACTTTGCAGGCATGATCAGACCATCAAACTGAACAACTTTTACTATGGAGCCAAAAGTGGGAAACGAAAAAAATTTTTCGACCTCCCATACAAAATTCACGATCAGCTGACTGACTTTGTATGGGAGGTCGGAATTTTTTTTTTCGTTTCCCACCATTGGCTCCATAGTAAAAGTTGTTCAGATTCATGGTCTGAGCACGCCTGCAAAGTTTTCGTTACACCGTCCCTAACACCCCGTATGTGAAGTAGGGAAATCTAGCGGGATATTGTAAAGCGCTACAGCTGATGAAGTGTAGTTTTCTATGGTTTCTGTAGTAGGGAAGAGGTCCCGTAGTTTATGGTGTTTTAGCGGACAAACTTTTGTTAATGCAATTTGAATTCATTGTAATGATTAAATTGGTTTAAAGTTTATTACTATGGCATTATTTTCATATTCTATTGATTATTTTTCCCTAGTTTTTATTAAAATTTCTGACACCCTGTAAATTCTTTATATACTTTTAATAGGAAGTTAAAAAAAGTCAAGATCTAAATATGTATTAATATTACATTTTATTGATAAAACGAAAATCTCTTAATTATTATATTACATGTAGGAATTAATTCACACAATCAAAAAAATAACTTATTCTCTAATAACTAATAACTCAGTCTGACTGAAAAACATCGAATGGTGAGTTTTTTTTAATATAACTATTTTAAACCTAGGCATAGATCTAACTTATCAGTTTACCCTATTGGGTTATGAATATAGATCGGAACGGAACGTGCAAGCGACGATACTAACATGGATATGCCCGCGAAAACGGAAGTTGAGGTTTTGAAAATGTATTAAATTTTACTAATTTAGTTTTTCTGAGTATATATACATCTGATCTTTACTGATATTATGAAATAAGGCTTGGATTATGCTGGTTGCGTGGCTGCTGCTGCGTGGCAGTATTTTAGCGGTGAAATGATCTAAATGGTACCGTGTAATACGGTTCTTGAGTGGCAAGGCAACGGATCGAAAGAATTTAGAGTGACACCGGTTCGCAAGGTTCATGGCACTGATCGTAATAGCACAGGCCAAGTCAGAAGGTTCTGGAGTTACACTATGTCAGAAAGTTCTAGAAAGAAACCGGATTAAAAGGTCTCCCAAACAAATCCCAATAAACCTTAAAACCGTTTGCAACCAAGTTTTGTAAAGGTTCTGGTAAGTAAACCAAGGTTAATGGTAACACAGAAATATACCACGCATTGTATAGAGCAATGGATCCCCTTTCTGAGGATACATACTTCAAGACCAAAAATCACAAAGTGTCGCAGATGAAAACGGATTTAAAAATCTTAGTCGAAAATACAGGCCTTAAAAAGTTCTCTTGATTTTCAATTTCTTTCATTCTGGTATAAAGTATCACCAAAATATAAGTGATTTTCAATCCTGTAGGCGTGGGGGGGAAATGGGGGTAGGGTATGGGTGTAGGGTATGGGTGGGGGGAGCGTTGATAATGTGAATGGGTGAAGGGACAACCTTGAGCAACATTGGATCAATGATAGAGAAAGAAATATGAAAATTTGTATAATTTTGAGGTCAATGTCAACCAAAGGTCAAAATATAGTAAGTAAAAAATAAAATAGGGGTTTATAAAAGGGTTTCGAAAATCTTGTTATTTTTTCGCTACGACGCACCGTTTTCGAGATAAGTGCATTTTTACCTCATTTTATCTCGTTCCTTATTTTCCATGACTATAATTGTCAGTCCCACTATTACCTACGCGTATGCAGTTCCAAACGTTCAGAAAGTTTTGTCACATACACTGCAAGACGTCCCCGCCGCTCCAATTTGCTGCATATGTTACAGTCAAAACACATATGTTAAAATCAGTTCATATCCCGAAACCGGTCGGTGGTGAAGTCCAGTGTCACCATGTTCAGGGAGGCCTAGTGAGAGCCTATCAGCCAAGTGGCATGATGTTACTTCCGAGTATGCTCGGATATAGGTACTTAGAGTAACTACCCGGGAGTTGCCCGAGAGTAATTCGAACCCGGACGGTTACGGACGTGAATCGTGGTTTATGTTAGATGATCGTCATGATCAGGGCAGGGTAAGGCCAATGGCTAGTGCGCGTTTTTTCAACTGGCGGGAAAAAGGTTGGTCTGGTAAGTTAGTATGCATTTGGCGAGCTGCTTCACGAAATCGTGCTCCCGAGGAAGTGGTTTCCAATCAAGTGGGCGCGCGTGATATGGGGTCAGATGCCAAAGGTGCTCAGAATCTGACTGGTCAGCGCGCGCGAACATCTCGGGATAGACTTTCAGAACCCACCTCCAGAGACCAACGAGTACCACGTTGAAGCGGCGTCTACCAGGCAAGCGGCTGGTACTACACCCTACCCATCCCCTTCAATCAAATCAGAACCTGGATAGGTCATCAAACCCAGACCCAACACAATGCCGGCTGGGCATCAATCACCACCTGTAGACAGTCAAAAGAAGCGGTCCCTGCACTATCACCACGACTGACCAAAAGACTCCGCAGCCTTCAACGATCAGATCATCAGACTTGCGCATAATGGTTGGCATGCTCACAGGGCACTGCCAACTGAATAAGCATCTTTTCGCCATCACCGCCTATTGTGCAGGGGCTGTCTGGACGCGGAAGAAACGGCCTCTCACGAGCATGCGAGGGAGTAGCTAGCACCGGGCACAAATTCTCGATAATCCGGGGTCGCTCCAAGAAGCCTGTGAACGTCCCAAGAGACTTCTGTGCTTCTGGAAGGAGCTGGGTTGGCTAACGTAGTCAACCCTAACGCATAAAGGACCACCTTTGAGTCTAAATGCGGAAAAAGGAGCCCAAAATACAAAACAATACTGCCAGGCGAGTCCTGATGTCTGATTTATAAATGCTAAGTCTATTTATGCTTAATTAGGACATTCAAATATAGATGCCAAGTCTCATGCGCAACGGGAGCTTTAAGTACAGAGTGGGGCGGAGCAAGTAGCAGCCCCTGTTTGCCCAATCACATTCTTCACGTGTTTGGCCATGGATTGGTAACGGTCTATGGTTACGCTCAGGTATTAATTCTGGGTTTTGTTAGACCATCAGGGCCCCGAGTCCGCTAAATGAAAATCGTTTCAGTCGAGTCTCGATGGCATCTCAGTTGGATGGTTTCGGCCATTTCGTAGTCTGCTAACAGTTTTTAGCATGGAAAATCACAGTGGTGGCAGTAGAATGACAGTTGAGTGTCGCTGGCATTACAATGGCTAAAAATTAGCAGACTTGGGGCCCTGATCTATGGTCATTTAACGGCATCTGTGACTGCATTACAAACTCAATACATTTTTGCGGTGTGTAAGGGTCGAAACTGGTCAGTAAAATCTGCAAATTCAGTTTTTGGAGAAATAATCAGTTTTTGGGATCAAGGTACACATTGCTCTTTTTTAGGGTTCCGTATCTCAAAAGGTAAAAAACGGAACCCTTATAGGATCACTTTGTTGTCCGCCCGTCTGTCTGTCTGTCATTCTGTCAAGACCCTTTATCTCGGGAACGCGTAAAGATATCGAGTTAAAATTAAAACCGTATTCGGAAGTCTATGGTCGCTAGTAGTTTTGAAAAAATCAAGCACCTTATTTGAAGTTAAAAAAAGATATAGCCGTAAAAACGCATATTTTTTACTCTCTCAAGGGAATCAAAATTTAGAGGGGACTTCCCTTTTTTTTAGGGATTGCGATCCGCATAACATGTAAATATTGACCTAGGGAGGGATTATTTTGTCGCTATGCGATTTACTGGTGTCTACTGAGCTGCCATTATCTGTACCCGAGATAACCGCAACAACATCAAATAAATCTTTCCATTTGGAAAATCTAGATTTAAACTGCTGCATATTTCCAAAAGTGCAAGGGGTTTGGGAACTGAAAAGTTAAGTTGCATGGTAAATTAAATTACTGCAAATTATCTCTGTTGAAGACTGGTGTGGCCTTCTATTCTTCGCTTACTCTGCCTTCAGAGTCCCGGAGACTGCTAATATCAAGAAATTCTTGACCAGCAGGGAAGAAAAATATAGACGATCCTATGGGTGAAGTACCTGATAGATACTATAGTTCACGTGGAGACCTGCTAGCTGCTAGGGGCTGACTCCTGTCTTCAGAATGTAGTTTAGCGTCGGGTGATACAGTGAACTTTTAGGTTTTCCAGAAATAAATATAAAGTTCCAGCTCCTTTGAGACCTTCGCTAATCCTGCCGCGTTAGGAACCACAGGTGTCACCTCGGTTTGCAGCTGGTCTCTAAAGAATTTGATCTCGATGGTCTGGATGTCCCGATAACTTTTTCTTCTTGAATGAAACTAGTGCCAACAGACCGATGTCCGAAGCGGCTGGTGGGGCTCCTTCGAGGCTAAGACTCTTGGGCATTGATCTCTTAGGCGTTGGATTAGACGCGGCCTGCATATCACAAGATTTTGCGTTGCTCAAAAGTAATATGTGGGTAGACGATGATACGAATGTGTATCGCACACAATTTTTTTTTCTTTAAGTATTGTGGTCGAGTAAAGAAAAAAATAAGTGGCATAAAAGGGAATTTACTTGTATAGTATGCTACTTTAAAATGCATGTATATTTGAAGTTTACTTACCACAAAGTGAATACAATCAAACAGCACCAAAGTCTATACCTACATCCAAGCTAAATTAGTCAAGTATAAGCAGAATTAATGCACGAGAAAAACAAGGAATACCACACTCAGTAAGCCAGAGAAGGTGAGTAAAGAATGAAAATTCTAAAGGTACGTACTAATCATTTTACAGAAGAAAGGGAATATAAATGTCTCTCTCTCTCTTCGTGTGGGACACCGAGTCGTCGCACTAAACTAAGGCTCTTACATACAACAGGCGTTCATGCTATTTCCCTCCTACTTATGGAATCACCGCCATTTATATTACCATTCGTTTGTAAAACGGGTAGTAAATGATTTTATATCGTACAGAGTATTTGAATTCCAAGCATTAAATAATAAGTAATTAATATCTCTTCACTCTTTGTATATGCGCCATTGTTCTTGCGCGAGGAGGTGTTCTTCTAGCTTTGACCGTAACAAAAAAATATTTTTTTTCTACCTGTAGCCGGTTTAATAAAGGAATCAAAATCGCTAACCGGCAACGCAATGGACATCGAACTTCGCCTGTAGAATTGTTTTGTAGCCTGTAGATTTGTTGCATAGGCCACTGAAAGCTAGTTTTTATGTGTCCCGTACTTTATTCCACTAAAATTAACCTTAACAATCGCAAATTGATTAGATTCATTCAATGTATAAAAATAAAGTCACACAACAATAGAAACGAATGGTAACGGGATGTACATATATGTATCTGCTTGTATACTTCAGAAATGAGAATTATGAAATATCTAAGTAATTCTGGTAATTCATAATAATAAGAATGTGTTTATACATCAATTTTGGACAATAGACTTTAAATATATATATATTTACATTTATAATAAACGGAAGTAGAAGCGGCATATCCATGTTAAGTATAACGTCCCTACTTCCGCGCATTTGCCCCAAAATTCCGATCTATAGTTATGAAACGTTTTATGAAATACTGATCTTAATTTAAACATCTTTTTTATACAGAATTTAAAATTTTATTTTCTTATCATAATGTTGATTACAAAAACAATCTTTGTTACAAGACTTAAAAGTTATTTTTTGAGTTTCATTGCCATATATAATTATACAGTGAGCTTTGTATTGATACTATCAGTTCAGGTGTTTTATCAATTATTTCGAAAATGGGCACACATATCACAATGAATGATTTATTAGTTTGTTGTTGATTGACGAAAACTATGTTGGATATTGATTTGTACATTGAATATTATTGATACCTCGATATTTTGAGAGATTTAATTATTAGCAATAAATTTTATCTCAAAGAGTGGTTTAAATCGAGTCTCAGTTTTGTCTGGTGTTATTATAAATACGACAATCTTAAAAGAACCTGCTTTTAGACTGAACATTTTGTAGATGTACCTAGATATTTATCATGCAAAACAATAGTAGTTTATGCAACTGCCTAATAATGAGAGGCTTTAGGATGAGAGTGTCTGATAATAGTTTGACACGAGCATTCTTAAGCCTAATTATTTGCAGTTGCATACACTATTTTATCTACACTCTACAAGAAAAACTATGAAAAATAATTCAAACCTCCGCACTGCACTATGGCGATTGCAAGCCTATCTACTGAACCACCAACTGAACGACTTTTATACATAAGTAACTTTTTAACTAAACGTTAAAATGGAGGCTCATAAAAACTGAACAACTTTTAAAATTAGATAGCCTTTATCGGTGAATTTTATTTCGAAAAATGATTTGAAGCAAAGATTTAATAATAAATAAGTCCTCATAATTTCAAGTGTCGTTCCGCCGCGGCGGGTACCGCGGGTGACACTTGTTTTTTTTTTTTATTCGACTTACTGATGGCCAGTGTCAAATTGGAACAGATTACAATTTGGTACGTGGGTCAATTCGTTTAATTTTTTTTTCATATACTAGAAATCGAGTTACTTTATGTAGCTGCCAGTAGTATGAAAGTTTTTTTTAAAGGCTGTATATTCGTAATGCAGTTCATTACGTTCGTACTTTCGATTCTGTAAAACGAATATTACGAACTGAGTGTAGATAAATTTATTTACAACAAAAAGGCTAAAAATATAATAAAAACAACTCTCAACTCTACTACAAAAGTTGTATCGACTTGGCATTATAGGATGGGATGGAATAGGATGGGGTGGGATAGATTGGGATCGGATAGGATATTATAGGCAGGGATACAGATACAGATACAGATGTGGGATTGGGATGGAATGGAATGTACTGGGATGGGATATGGAAGCATAGAATTGGATGAGAGGGGTAGGATTGGAAATAAAAGTAAAAGGAATGGAAAGATAAATAGAACATATTATTTCAGACTACGCCTGTTAATTTAGGTTGGATCAAGGCTATTACAACTTACATACTAACTACTTATACGTATCTTAAGTATCCATGCGCGTGTTATTGCGCACACACTCGTAGCCATACTTGATGAGGTAGTGGAATTTGGAGTCGGAGACCAGCTCAGATAGTGATGGTGATGTCAAAATGTCTTCCACTGGAGGAGTAGCAAATAGGATAGAATGTAATGGAATAGGGTGGGATGGAATAGAATGGGATGGAATAGGATGGGATGAAATAGGATGGGATGGAATGGAATTGGATGGGGTGGATTGGAATGAAGTGGGATGGGAGAAAGAAAGATATAATTGGATGGGAGGGGGTAGGATTGGAAATAAAAGTATAAGGAATGGAAAGATACATAGAACATAAATTCTATTTCAGACTCCACCTGTTAATTTAGGTAGGTTGGATCTAGGCTATTACAACTTACAAACTAACTACTTATACGTATCTTAAGTATCCATGCGAGTGTTATTGCGCACACACTCGTAGCCATACTTGATGAGGTAGTGGAACTTGGAGTCAGAGACCAGTTCAGATAGTGATGGTGATGTCAGTATGTCTTCTACCGGAGGTAGCAGGAGTTCTAAGTCGCCACCTGAGAGAGAAAGGGAGAGAATTAGGCCCTATTCAAACCTGAGCGGTATCTGCGCGTGTTACGTGGGTAGCGGATATTAATCATCATGCGTTTGAGTTCCGCTCCCTACGTACCGCGCGCATACCGCTCTGATTTGAATAGGTCCTTATTTAACTAGAATGTTGTGCATACGTTCACACCTTCATCCATTGTGGGATAGGCAGGGCGTCTACAGCCGAAATAAAATGGCCATTGTCGCCATGCCGCACACATAAGATAATATAGGGCAGTTTCAGAAAAAATGTGAATAGTAAGAGGTTTACTAAGATTGTAATAATAAGCCCTTAAACTCATTAGTCACCTATGATGCTACTGTAGCACATCGTTTAAATTTTTTTACGAAAATTACTGGATTTGATCTCAGATCCTTTCCTCTCCATTCATAACATAAGCGTGGTGTTAAAGGTGTGAACTTTTTGGTTACAAAGTTAATACAAAGTTAAAGGTGTGATTTGAAAAACTTACCCATAACATGGACCAAATCTACAAGTCGGAAGAACATCTTTTCAGTGAGTTCGCTCGAAGGGTCGTCCACACTGCAGGACGACCAGTCGTCGCGCTTTATACATGCGCACCAGATCTGGAAAAAAAAGCAACTGTCTAATTACCTAGTAAACCTGAAATAATTATGTACAAATAATTCTTAATAATTCTTTTAGTTAAGGTTAGCTAGACGCGGACTATCATCTGCCTGCATGTTTTGTAAGAGCACAAAAAAAATGTTGCAAAAGGATTTGGGAATGTTTTATGACCGGCCCCCTACCTGACGTCAACCCTCTTTGGGAATGCTATTGTAGGTGGTATCACCACCACCATGCGGTTCACCATCATCATTGGCCACGACATCTTCTCAGATGATTGTTGCAGCGGCCGTGAAGTCAATTATTATTGTTTGATTTGCCACATCTTCTCTTGTGGCTATGAAGTCCAATAGCAGCCCGACATTTACGACCGCATCTGTCACAGACAAAACGTGAATCTTGGGGAGGCGGCATGGCGTTTCGAAGCCTTTTCTGCTTTAGGTTATCTAGCCAGGCTACGTCATGTTTCACTTTTCCTGCTTTTAAGTGCTGACGCCATTCGGGTCTCATTTCAGCACGCTTCTCCCAATCCTCAGTCCTAATTTCAAAACTCTCCATATCGCGCTTGCAGGAGTCCTTGAATCTGAGCATTGGACGTCCTACAGGTCTTTTAGCGTGTGCAATCTGTCCCATCATAACCTGTCGTGGTAGTCTCTCTGAGTCCATCCTATGAACATGACCCAGCCAACGAAGTCTTCCTTGCTTTAAAATAGCTGTAATACTGGCAGAGTTTGTCTTTGATAGAACCGCTTCATTTGTCATTCTGTCTTTCCAGGTCACACCTAAAATTGACCGTAAGCAGCGCATGTGAAAAGCATTTAGCTGTCGCTCTTGCTTTGAGTATGTGGTCCATGTCTCCGATGCGTACAGAAGAGTGCTAAGGACGCAAGTCTGGTACACAAGGACCTTCGTAGCAATGGTCAGCTTTTGATTTCTCCAGACACGATCTTTGAGCTTTCCAAAGGTGGTGGACGCTTTGCCTATACGGGAGTTAATTTCTGTTTCGTTTGATAATTTTGATGTTGTAGTGGAGCCCAGATAACAAAAACTGTCAACAACTTCAAGAGTGGATCCGTTGAGTGTGATGTTTGGTTTATAGTCAGTGCCCTGAACCATAATCACAGTCTTTCTGGCGTTGACACTCATTGAGAACAACTCACAAGCTCTTCCAAATCTAGAGATTAGCTCTTGCAGGTGCTCTTCAGAATTTGCAACCAGTGCAGCATCATCCGCATAAAGAAGTTCTCTGGCAATCAGGTCATTACGTTTAGTTGCCGACTTTAGAAGGTTGATGTTGAAAAGCCTTCCATCCTTCCTGGTGTGCAGATGTACTCCGACGTCGCAATCCTTGAAGGCAACAAGCAGTAGTGCTGAGAAGAAAATTCCAAAGAGTGTTGGTGCTAATACGCAGCCTTGCCTAACTCCACGATTTACGTCGAAGGCTGCGGACATTTCACCGTCAAACATGATAGAGCCTCGCATCGTATCGTGGAAAGACCTTACTATAGAGAGCAGAGTCGGTGGACATCCAATCCTTTGAAGCACTTCGTAGAGACCTCTCCTGCTAACAGTATCAAAGGCCTTGTTAAGGTCAACGAAGGCCATGTATAATGGTACTTGGTGCTCGCGGCATTTCTCCTGCAGTTGGCGTAGGGTAAATATCATATCGTTAGTGGAACGACCAGCTCGAAATCCGCATTGTGTTTCAGGGTATATCTGTTGAGCCAAAACTTCTAGCCTTTTCAGAACAACCTTTGCGAAAGCCTTACCGGCAATACTCAATAATGATATTCACCTGTAGTTGTTACAGTCGCCTCTGTCTCCTTGCCTTTATAAAGGGTTACTATGTCTGCATCCCGCATGTCCTGAGGTATATTGCCTTTTCCCAACAGCGCTGGAGTAAAGCGTACAGGGACGCGCAACACATTCAAGACGCACAATCTCTGCAGGCAAGTTGTCACGGCCGGTACTTTTCCCATCTTGAGTGTCTTAAGAGCGGAGAGAAATTCGGCAAATGAAGGTGGGTTGTCAAGTTCGGGAGCCAAGGGAAAGGCTGGCAAGCTCACCAGTGCCTCGGGGCTGATACTAACTTCATCAGAATAAAGTTGGGTGTAGTGTTCAGCCCATCTATTCAGTTGCCCCAGCTTATCATTTATGGGGATACCATTTGCATCTTTGATGGGAGCTCGCTTTCTGATGGTCGGTCCAATGGCGCATTTGATACCTTGGTATACCCCTCTGAAGTCACCAACATCACGGCAGTGTTGTATTGTCTCGCACAGGTTCACCCAGAACTCATTGGAACAGCGACGTACTACTCGTTGTAGATCTGCTTTCGCAGTTTTATATGCAGTTTTCATTCTAGCGTCATTTGGGTTGTTATTAAGGTCTACATGTGCTGCCCGTTTTTGTCAATATATGGTTGAAGTTCTGTTTCGTACTCGGTAAACCAGTCTTTTACTTCTCTGCGCGCTTGAATTTCTGTAGAGCCTCCGACGAAATCACGTCTTTGATATTGGACCACAGATCCTCAACATCTCGAAACTCTTGTAGTACATCAGGGACAATTTTCTATTGATTGCCGTTACAAACTGTTCATATAGACTATTATCTGATATGGCTTTGTGTTAAGCGAAAACTTGCGGCTCACATTCTTGGCAGAGTGTATCTTCTTTGGTATCAGACGGGTTTTGCCAGAAGTAGTGCATGGTCAGTATTGCAATCTGCACTATGTAATGAACGCGTGTTAAGTATGTCGCGAAGGTCACGTCTCTTTGTTATTACGAAGTCTATCTGATGCCAGTGCCCCGAGCGTGGATGTCGCCAAGAAACTTTATGAATGTCCTTGTGTCGGAAATAAGTGTTTGTGATGCAAAGTGAGTGCGTGGCACAGAATTCTAGGAGTCTTTGTCCGTTTTCATTTATTTTTCCGATTCCGTGGCCGCCGACACAATCTGGCCAGTCATCAGACTTGTTCCCAATTCTGGCATTAAAATCTCCTAGAAGCAGAATCTTGTCGGATCTTCGAACTTTTTCGAGGCAGATATTTAGGTCCTCATAGAAACTATCCTTTATCTCGGGCGTAGCTTGTAATGTAGGAGCATATGCTGATATGAGTGTAATAGGGCCTGAATTAGTCAGCACTCGTAGTGTCATTATACGATCGGAGACACCAGATGGTGTTTCAACGCATGGTAGTAATTTATTGTGGACGGCAAATCCAACTCCATGTTCGCGTCTTATGCCAGTATCTCTACCTCGCCAAAAGAAAGTGTAGTTTTCCTCGCGCAAACTACCCTCGTCTGACAGACGGGTTTCTTGGAGTGCTGCTATATCTATACGGAGGCGTTTTAGCTCACGGTCAATGATAGCTGTTTTGCGGAGCTCTGAGTTTTGGTCTGGCATATCAGAATTACCGGGAAGCATGGTTCTAACGTTCCAGGTGGCAAATCGTATCAAATTAGTGTTGCTTATGGGTTTGTATTTAGATTTATTTTTGTTTTTGTTTTTGCCAGGTGCTGATAATGCTCATCATTGTTCCAGAAAGTGTGACCTAACTGTTGCTTCACACACCCATAGAAGCACAAGATGAGGGGCGGACCGGTACCTTACTGACCGGGGGCTGCCCGGCTTGAGGCGGGCGATAACTAGTCAATTAGCCGCGATGGGCTATCCCACCGTCGAGAGTCACCCCTGGCGCCCGCGCAGACGCCCATTAGCGCAGACTTATCACCGGTGACTGCGACTCCCCGTGTTGTGTCCACAACTTGTCAGTTGTAGGTGGAGTGGCCTCTCCACAGACGCTGCATCGCCTGGGACGCACTTAAGAGCCACGAACTTGCCCAGCATCCGTGACCCCCTCTCGACCGCATCGACTGAGACCCACAGGAACAAGCAAGTCGTTACGTGTGGAGCCGAATTGGTTGCAGGAGCTGCCGACTTGTTCAGGTTAAACCTTAATGTCGCCTGCGGTGCTCCGGATCCGTCGCCCCATCCGCCAGAATGTACCGTACCAAAGCCCACCTTCTCCGCCACATCTGCCGTTCACCATAGTCGACAGATATTCAGCCGAGGTCAAAAACTCTACGTCGCTTTTTACGAAACACAAGGCAGTATCGCCAGCCGCGGTCTAGCGAGACAAAATTAGTTGCAGCGAGAAAAAATTTTAGGCAGATGGCTCGTAAAATACAATAGTAGGTTGTTGACGAGGACGGAAAATAAGACTTAGTATTGACGAGTAGAGTTTGAAGTCCGAGCCGCAGGCGAGGACTTTAATTATACGAGTCTAGCAAAGTCATTTTCCCCGAGGCTTACATAGTGCTTTTCTCAAAAAAAATGCTAGGAAATTATAAAGATATTAATTTATTTTATAGTAATTTGATATAAAAAGTTGTATTACTGATTACTACGTCAAGATGTGGATTTGGAGTTATTCTTTTTTTATTTCGTAATTTCTGAACGATTTCGATATCGCGCCAGAAAAGTTGTATTGGAATCCATTGCAGGTGTGTAAAAAAGAAATCGTTCAGAAATTACAAAATCACAGACAATGTCAAACTTTCTGGATTGTTTTTTTGAAAGAAATTATCATATTTCCTAGCATGTTTGAGAAAAATTATTTTACCTTGAGTCTCAGGTCATCCCGGCGCTCCAAGTCGGTGACGTAGTCGGTGAGGTCCAGAGCCTTCTTGTAGTCGTACTCATTCAGTGTAGACTCGCACTCTATGTACAATTGTACATCTGTATAATACCTTGAATCTGAGGTCATCCCGGCGCTCCATGTCGGTGACATAATCGGTGAGGTCCAGAGCCTTCTTGTAGTCGTATTCAGTACTAGCTGCCCGTCAGCGGTTTCACCCGCTGCAACCTATTATTCCGCGGGAAAAAAGCATTATTCGCCAAGAGATGTCGCTGTTAGTTTTCGGCGAAAACGTTTAAAACGCGAATCGGCTCAGTCACGCCACCTATTTCAAAAATATTGGAAAATGCGTGATCCCGTGGGAATGAGACATTTTTCAGTGGTAAAAAGTATCCTATGTGTTATTCCAGATGCCCTTTTATATTTCTGCAAAGTTTCATGTCATTCTAATCAGCCGTTTTTGCGTGATGTCGTAACAAACACACACACAAACATCCGCCTTTATAATATTAGTAGGATATATAGCGGCCGGAGAAAACACTTCGATACCGCGTTTTAGGATTGTATGGAAGTATGAGCCACCACAGTATAATACGTTATGTTTTACCTTGAGTCTCAGGTCGTCCCGGCGCTCCATGTCGGTGACGTAGTCGGTGAGGTCCAGAGCCTTCTTGTAGTCGTACTCCGTATATAGGGTGCAATTTTATTAGTGGCGGATCCGTTAAGGGTGTGTTCTGTCAATGAAACTGAACAACTTTCCCCAAGGAACATAGGTCGAAATACGAAAAAAAAATTTGGTCTTCCCATACTAAGTGTGTTGGCCGGCCTGGTCAATTTGTATGGGAGGCCCAATTTTTTTTTTCACATTTCAACCTATGTTCTTTGGGGAAAGTTGTTCAGTTTCATTGACAGAACACACCCTTAACGGATCCGCCACTAATAAAATTGCACCCTATATATAGCGACCGAAGAAAACACTTCGTTACCGCGTTTTAGGATTGCATGGAAGTATGTGGAGCCGCTACAGTATAAGCACACTAATTCACAGTATAATACGTTATGTTTTACCTTGAGTCTCAGGTCGTCCCGGCGCTCCATGTCGGTGACGTAGTCGGTGAGGTCCAGAGCCTTCTTGTAGTCGTACTCCGTATATATAGCGACCGGAGAAAACACTTCGATACCGCGTTTTAGGAATATATGGAAGTATGACAGTATAATACGTTATGTTTTACCTTGAGTCTGAGGTCATCCCGGCGCTCCATGTCGGTGACGTAGTCGGTGAGGTCCAGAGCCTTCTTGTAGTCGTACTCAGTATATATAGCGACCGGAGAAAACACTTCGATACCGCGTTTCAATATAGAAGTATGCACACTAATTCACAGTATAATTAATAATTAAACGAACTTACCTGTAAGTGAAGTTCTATTATAATTATACTCGGCTTCGTCCTTCAAGATTAGCATAGGTAGGTTTATATAGACTTGTAGTAGCGCCTAGCTATCACCATTCATTCACTACGTACATTGAGAGTACACACACATTTTTTTTTTTTGTGGGTATTTGTATCTTGTTTACCGCTCGCCTACGGTTTCTCAGATTTTCATTCAGTTTAGAGCTAATGAACACTGAAATATTTCACTACATGGGAATTTTATTTGAAGAGGAGGGAGGGATGCTAATCTCTTCGGACGAAGCCTTCGTATAATTATAATAGAACTTCACTTACAGGTAAGTTCGTTTAATTATTAATTATACTCGGCTTCGTCCTTCAAGATTAGCATAGGTAGGTTTATATAGACTTGTAGACTTTTAGAGCCTAAAGTGAAATATTTCATATTTTAAAGTAAGAATGAATTTTAAATTAAACACCAGCTTTTTACGAAGCAAATTGTATTAATAAACATAATCAAAATGACTAACAAACTTAATAAGGCATCTCTTTTGATTAGAAAGAAAAAAGATAATTATCCTCTATAACAATAAAATAATTTTAACTGCAACAGTTCTCATTATTAAGTATGGCTTGAGCAAAAGAATCATCTTCTGGGTGATTGTATTCACTCACTATATGCCTATTATAGAATTTGAAGAACGTATTAGAGGAAGCGCTCCAGCCCGCCGTTCGCCTGATGACATCGAGGCTGACGCCGAGCTGGTGCGCGCGCGACGTGGCGGCGTGCCGGGCGCTGTGTGCGCCGAACACCGCCACGTCCACGCCGCTACGCGCCAGCGTGCTGCGAATCCACCGGCTCAAAGTCTGGCTACCGACAGCTTTGTGGGGTTTCTTTAACCCTATGAAAAGATTCTTTACATTCTTACGGAGTGGAAGAGTTCTGTCAAGATAACAGGACAACGTTTTCCCAGGGCATATTCCTGGCTTTTGATTAAAAAAGGGTAAATTCAATATAGGGTTATTCATACCAATGCGTGAAGTTTTTATTAACTCTGTAATTTTTATTATTATTCGAGTTTGTTGTATTGATATATTATCAATACTAATTTTAGAAAAAGTCTGCACGCGGTGTGCTGTAATTAGTGCCAACAAAGTTAAAAGTTTTTTAGAAAGATCTTCTAATGAAAGACTTTCATTTGGATACAATTTCTCTAAAAAATCCAAAACTATGGACGTGTCCCAAGTGGACTCGTATCTAGGCAAAGAAGGTCGTAATCGGAAAATGCCCTTGAAAAAACGTTTGATACATTCGTTCTGCCCAACATGATCTCCTACAACTAAGGCTATAGCCGAACGACAACTATTGAGCGTTCCATATTGGGCACCTTCCTCATTAAACAATCGCGCAAGAAAATTAATTATTTCAGGTATTGTAGCATTATACAAATCAATATCATTGTGAATACAGTGATAATACCACTTTTTAAGATAAACGTCGTATTGTTTAAGTGAGGATTGCGAAAGGGAAGCTAACATGACGTCCATAGCAGAAGGAGGTATGCCTTTCTTCATGAGCGCCGTGCGGATAATACAGCGGCAACCAGGGTAATTTTCGTGGCCATGTTGCGCCTGTCAAATTGAGAAGATATCAAGGCGTTGTCATTAGGTTTAAACAACAATAAATCAGATGACACAAGATTTCTAAAAATCGGGTACCAAGCTTGTGTAGGCCATAGTGGCACGACTACTATACCTCGCGCTTTATCAGAGATTATCTTTCGCAGAGTTTTCAAAATCATTGAGAAGGGTGGGAACGCGTAGAAGTTTAATGAAGCCCAGTTGAGCGTAAATGCGTTTACAGCGTGCGCGTCCGGGTCACGAAACCATGACACGTATTTTTCGCATTTATTGTTCAACCTGCTCGCAAACAGATCAATATTTGGTTGACCAAATTTATCAACGATTTTCTGGAATCCGTTCTGCGATAATTCCCACTCTATATCGGGGTGAACTTTGCGAGACTCAGCGTCAGCGTCCTTGTTTTCGCATGATCGAATATAAGAAGCGAAGACATACAAACTGCGTCGTTCGCACCACTGCCACAAGTTTTTGGTGATTTCTGTCAGGTGTGGGTATTGAATACCCCCCATGCGATTGATGTAAGAGATAGCGGTAGTGTTGTCAACGCGTAGCAGCACTTGACAATTTGTCAAGTGTTTTGCAAATATTTTTAAGCCAAAAAAGGCAGCAAGAATTTCCAAATAGTTGATGTGTTTCTCACGTTCCTGCGCACTCCACTGACCACTAGCTCTCTCATCACCGCATGCAACACCCCATCCCGTTGTTGAGGCGTCTGTAAAAATCTCCAGGTCATAAGAATCAGGCTTGATTCTGCTAAAGGGGTGGCGCATTGCGCTATCCCACCATTTTAAGTCCGGCAAGATTGAATTTGGAAGATTAATATACTTTTCATAGTTATTTACGTCGTAATCCAGATTTAGAAATTTGATACGTTCCAAAAGTTTGGTGTATAACCATCCGTATTCTACGGCTGGGCACACAGAAACTAGAAGGCCTATAAAGCTTGCAAAATCTCTAATTTTGCACCTCTTAACAGTTAGGAACTTTTTAATTGTTTTACGAACACGTTCTATTTTTTCTGATGGCAAACTGACCTGTAGATTTCGTGAATCAATAGTAAAGCCCAAAAAACAGCAGGATTGTTTGGGCACTAAACAGCTCTTCTCTTGATTAATGATAAATCCAAGAGCTAATAACAACGTCTGCGTCTGTTCAATATTATCTAAACATTGCTCATAAGATTGAGCAATAAGAAGCCAGTCATCTAGATATACCGTTGACAGAAGGCCTGCGCGCCGAAGCAGTCTGGCGACTGGCCTCATGATCTTAGTAAAAACGTAGGGCGCAGTGCTAAGACCAAATGGCAAAGCATTAAATTCATAGAGTTCTTCATTCCATTGAAACCGTAAATATTTTTTATAATCAGGATGAATGCTTACTAAAAAATAAGCATCTTTTAAATCGATTTTGGCCATGTAACATTCGTTAGAAATCAGTTTAATGGCCGTACGAAAATCTTCGAGTTTAAAATGATTAGTTTCAATGAACTTGTTTAAATTCTTCAAATTTAATATAAATCGTTTTTTACCATTTGGTTTTGGCACTAAGAAAGTGCTAGAGATGAACTGGCCTTCGCATGGTAAGCATTTTGACACAGTTCCGCTTTGTAATAGGCTACCTATAGCCTCTTCAAAGTCGGCACGTTCGGCTTGAGAATAAGTACGAACAGGCGGAACAAATGTCTGGCAAACAGGTTTAGAAAAAGGAATTTTGTACCCGTCTATATACGAAAGAATAAATGGGTCTTGGGTTATAAGTTCCCATTGGTGATAAAAATTTGCTAGCCTACCAGCAAAATTTACCATAGATGCTAGCGGCGACTGTGACTGGGCCGATGAGCTTGCGACTGTGCGGATGAGCTCCCGCGCTGATTCTTCATCGGCGGCGCTGATGTCGCATCCTTCGTCTTCGCTGGTGGTTTCCGAAACTGATTCATGTTCTTCCAGTTTTTTGAATTGGTGACGGGGTGTTTTTTAACATTTGCAGCCTTCGGCGCAGTGGTAACTTTTAGCTCGGCTCCGGACTTGTTGATTGCCTTTGCGGTTTTAAGAGTTTCGGTCAAATTATTTCCGAACAACGAACTGTCAATATTGGTGTTCTGAAGAGATTCTCTCATTTCTTTCTTCACCGAATAAATAATAAAGTTCCGTCTTGTTACGGAGTCACTGTGTTGACAGTCGCAAAGCAATTTTCCACTATCCATTAGAAGTCGTAACAAATCAGTATTTTTGGTACTTTCTTTTGATGACAACAGAAGCGTTATCGCCTCGCCCAAGCTTGAGATCGCTGAGGCCAAAACTCTCTGTTTAGCTTCTATAGCTTTGTCCTTCTTGACTACCATTTCTGACAAGGCAGCTTTTGTTTCGGGGTTCAAAGTGGGCGGATTAATAAGCTTACAATTATTTGGTATTAAATACCGGTCTGTAAGTTGTTTACGGTCGTCTTTAGACAATCCCACAGTAGCACAGTGCTCGAAACGAATAGCAAGATCCTTTTGCAGGTCTTTACCAAATTTGTTAGTCTGAGTGGGGTCTGTGCCGAGTATTTCCAAAATTTCGGAGTCTAAAACCATTTCGGCCTCAGTTTGGCTCGTTTCAGGCAAGATTTCGTCATTTGACACCTGGGGCGAGGGATCAGCAAAGATCGACGGCGGCTCGACGACCGCAGGTGAAAGTTCGGTTACAGTTGACGGCGGGTCGGCGAAGGCGGGCGGAGGTTCAACGACGGCGGGCCGATGCTCGACGAGGGCGGGCGGAGACTCGACGAGGGCAGGAGGAGGCTCGACACGGGCGGGCGGGTTTTCGACACGGGCGGGCGGACGTTCAACGTGAGTGGACGGACGTTCGACGTGGGCGGACGGACGTTCGACGTGGGCGCGCGGAGGCTGATGCACGTCAGCTCGCACTACACGCCTTTGTGACGAACCGGCGTCCTGAGGCTCGCGCCTTTTGTCCTGTGTTGCAGGTTTAGACCTTGTGTCCCGTTTAGAAGCCGATGAATTCGGTTCTGGAATTAGACAAGGAATAACGGGTAAAGTGACCGTGTTTCTGGGCTAAAAAGTTAAGAGACAGTACTAGTTACTGCCCACAAAACTTTATCGTAATATGTAGACCAGAATCTATAAAAAATATTGCTTACTCATATGTACAGAGTAAAATAGTAAAGGAATAACCCCAAAAGTTATCCACATTACCATATGAATGGCACGGAACAGCCCCATAAGCTGCCCACAATACCGAATGCAATATTTCATAACACTTTTGCACTTTAATATAACTAACGGTTAATTACGTATGCGTTACTAACCTTTATTTTTCGAACCATCTGCGGAAGGATCCCGGGACGAAGATGAAGAACTGGATAAAACCCTTATCCGGCGACGTTTCTTTGTTCGACCACGTGCTAATTCTTTTTCGATTTTTTTTAGCTTTTCGGTCAAATCTTTTATATCACGATCCGTATATTGCCGTTTTGGCATGATTAACGTAAAATATTAATGCACAATGTAAATATTATACTGAAAAAAACACTTTAAATTAATTTTTAGATTAGAGCTAGACGAGTAAAAAACGCGTGTTGAATGGTGACACACTAAACGGCGAATGAAAATCTGAGAAACCGTAGGCGAGCGGTAAACAAGATACAAATACCCACAAAAAAAAAAAATGTGTGTGTACTCTCAATGTACGTAGTGAATGAATGGTGATAGCTAGGCGCTACTACAAGTCTATATAAACCTACCTATGCTAATCTTGAAGGACGAAGCCGAGTATAATACGTTATGTGTTACCTTGAGTCTCAGGTCATCCCGGCGCTCCATGTCGGTGACGTAGTCGGTGAGGTCCAGAGCCTTCTTGTAGTCGTACTCCGTATATACCGGGTGTAACAGAAAGGGTATAACAAGCCGAAAGGAGGTCAAGGTACTCATGAAACTGAACAACTTTCCCCATGAAACATGGGTCGATATATGAAAAAAAAATTTGGACCTCTCAGAGTAAATCAATCAGCTGATCTGCGATTTTGTATGGGAGGTCCAAATATTTTTTTCATATATCGACCCATGTTTCATGGGGAAAATTGTTCAGTTTCATGAGTACCTTGACCTCCTTTCGGCTTGTTATACCCTTTCTGTTACTCCCGGTATAGCGACCGGAGAAAACACTTCGATACCGCGTTTTAGGACTGTATGGAAGTATGTGGAGCCGCCACAGTATAAGCACACTAATTCACAGTATAATACGTTATGTGTTACCTTGAGTCTCAGGTCATCCCGGCGCTCCATGTCGGTGACGTAGTCGGTGAGGTCCAGAGCCTTCTTGTAGTCGTACTCAGTATATATAGCGACCGGAGAAAACACTTCGATACCGCGTTTCAATATAGAAGTATGCACACTAATTCACAGTATAATACGTTATGTTTTACCTTGAGTCTCAGGTCGTCCCGGCGCTCCATGTCGGTGACGTAGTCGGTGAGGTCCAGAGCCTTCTTGTAGTCGTACTCCGTATATATAGCGACCGGAGAAAACACTTCGATACCGCTTTTCAGGACTGTATGGAAGTATGTGGAGCCGCTACAGTATAGTATAAGCACACTAATTCACAGTATTATACGTTAGGTTTTACCTTGAGTCTCAGGTCGTCCCGACGCTCCATGTCGGTGACGTGGTCGGTGAGGTCCAGAGCCTTCTTGTAGTCGTACTCCGTATATATAGCGACCGGAGAAAACACTTCGATACCGCTTTTCAGGACTGTATGGAAGTATGCACACTAATTCACAGTATTATACGTTAGGTTTTACCTTGAGTCTCAGGTCGTCCCGACGCTCCATGTCGGTGACGTGGTCGGTGAGGTCCAGAGCCTTCTTGTAGTCGTACTCCGTATATACAGTATGTAAAAAAATCAACTGCAAATATTTTAAGGGGTGAATCAGCCCATGAAACTGAACGACTTTCCCCAAGGAAGATAGGTCGAAATATGAAAAAAAATTTGGACCTCCCATACAATTTGACTCGCCCGACTGGTACATTTTGTATGGGAGGTTCAAATTTTTTTTTCATATTTCGACCTATGTTCGTTGGGGAAAGTTGTTCAGTCTCACGGGCTGTTTCACCCCTTAAAATATTTGCAGTTGATTTTTTTACACCTTATATAGCGATCGGAGAAAACACTTCGATACCGCGTTTCAGGATTGTATGGAAGTATGTGTAGCCGCTACAGTGTAAGCACACTAATTCACAGTATAATACGTTATGTGTTACCTTGAGTCTCAGGTCATCCCGGCGCTCCATGTCGGTGACGTAGTCGGTGAGGTCCAGAGCCTTCTTGTAGTCGTACTCCGTATATATAGCGACCGGAGAAAACACTTCGATACCGCGTTTTAGGACTGTATGGAAGTATGTGGAGCCGCTACAGTATAAGCACACTAATTCACAGTATAATATGTTATGTTTACCTTGAGTCTCAGGTCGTCCCGGCGCTCCATGTCGGTGACGTAGTCGGTGAGGTCCAGAGCCTTCTTGTAGTCGTACTCCGTATATATAGCGACCGGAGAAAACACTTCGATACCGCGTTTTAGGACTGTATGGAAGTATCTGGAGCCGCTACAGTATAAGCACACTAATTCACAGTATAATATGTTATGTTTACCTTGAGTCTCAGGTCGTCCCGGCGCTCCATGTCGGTGACGTAGTCGGTGAGGTCCAGAGCCTTCTTGTAGTCGTACTCCTTCAGTGTAGACTCGCACTCTATGTACATCTGTATAATACCTTGAGTCTGAAAGTGTAGCAGGTTGAAGTGGCAGTGGGCTGGACATATCTGTCGTAGAACCGATGGAATGGAGTAAGTGGGTTGTCGAGTGGAGGCAACGCCTCGGCAAGCGTAGCGTTGGACGCCCTCCGGCCAGATCGACCCATGATTTAGACAGAGCGGCTGGTAGCGACGAAACCAGGAAACCGTGCCCTGGGGGAGGCCTATGTCCAGCAGTGGACTGCTATGGGCTGATGTGATGATGATACCTTGAGTCTGAGGTCGTCCCGGCGCTCCATGTCGGTGACGTAGTCGGTGAGGTCCAGAGCCTTCTTGTAGTCGTACTCTATATATAGCGACCGGAGAAAACACTTTGATACCGCGTTTCAGGACTGTATCAGGCCTGGCGCACTCCGCTGCGTATGTATAGATTTACAAGTACGTGCGGCGACACCCGCGGGGAGGTTAATCAGTGGGTTGCCGCACGCCGCTCGTTACGCACGCGCTCCCACGTTGCCGCTCTTAACTCTTTCTTTGTACTAAATTTACGTAAATTACGCGAAAATATAAATATAATAGCTTGGTAGGTAGGTTAAAGGTTTCATAGATTACCTACCTACCTAATAAATTAACTAACTGACCTACCTACCTACAAGTAGAAGGTTCGTAATTTCTGATTTTTTTTTTATAATTAGTAGGTAGGTAGCCATTACCACTACCATTCGTGTTTTGATTGTCTTTCAGTTCTTTACATAACACCTAAAACGAAGATTAGTAGGTAGGTACACTGATAAACTTCTTCGTAGGTGGTAGGTAGCTCTTGTCTACCTACATTTTCATTTCGAGTGGAACACCGAGTCGTCCAACGACCTGATGAACCCTGATGTCAGAGATTTTGAACCTATCTGCCTTCCTCCTTTAAAATTCCAAAGTGACATCCCCACTGAGCGCGCTGACTGTGACCTTCAGGACGCGCCAGCGGCAGAAGAACTTTCGCGCGCAGCCATTCGGCTCATTTTTGCTTGCGCGCGCGATGAGTAGGCTAATATAAAAGTAGGTATCCAAAGCCGGCGCGAAGGAAATTGTACTTTATTATCGCGCGTAAAGATTTATATTTGTTGAATCGCTATGGCGGAGTGCGTCTTCTGTACCTGTACTATTATGTATTCTGTGACTGTATGGAAGTATACACACTAATTCACAGTATAATACGTTATGTTTTACCTTGAGTCTCAGGTCATCCCAGCGCTCCATGTCGGTGACGTAGTCGGTGAGGTCCAGAGCCTTCTTGTAGTCGTACTCCGTATATATAGCGATCGCAGAAAACACTTCGATACCGCGTTTTAGGACTGTATGGAAGTATTCACAGTATAATACGTTATGTTTTACCTTGAGTCTTAGGTCGTCCCGACGCTCCATGTCGGTGACGTAGTCGGTGAGGTCCAGAGCCTTCTTGTAGTCGTACTCCGTATATATAGCGATCGCAGAAAACACTTCGATACCGCGTTTTAGGACTGTATGGAAGTATTCACAGTATAATACGTTATGTTTTACCTTGAGTCTTAGGTCGTCCCGACGCTCCATGTCGGTGACGTAGTCGGTGAGGTCCAGAGCCTTCTTGTAGTCGTACTCCGTATATATAGCGATCGCAGAAAACACTTCGATACCGCGTTTTAGGACTGTATGGAAGTATTCACAGTATAATACGTTATGTTTTACCTTGAGTCTTAGGTCGTCCCGACGCTCCATGTCGGTGACGTAGTCGGTGAGGTCCAGAGCCTTCTTGTAGTCGTACTCCGTTAGCGCCGGGCTTTCAGACTCGATGTACATCTGAGAACAAATGAGTTATCGTAGTTACAAGATAATTCCACCTAGCTAGTCTACATTATATAAGTTAATCTGTGATTCCACCCATTTCTACCCGTGGGTGCAATAATAGGTGACTAAGAGATGAATCCAGGGAATGAGCAGCAGCGTTTTCTGCTGTAAATATTTGCAAAACCTTGCACTGCGCTCGCCAATCCGCCTGCAAAGTGTGATGGATGATTATGGCCAGCAGTGGCTGTAAAAGTTGTAGTTACAAGATAATTAAATACTTCATGTTATCGTAAAGGATAGAAGTACAGAAGAAAGCTCACAGATGAAAAAAGTAATCGAAAAAGTGTCGTAGTGGTTGATACAAATACATGTCGACAAGTTTTTAGGTGAGGTTTGCCTCCCCGAATGCGCTTTTGCCGCCCTTCCTTACGAAGTTAGAGAGAGCGTTTGCATGTCATATGAATTGGCCGTTTCAATTTTTAAATTTAACGTGCCACATACCTGTATGAAATGTTCAGCTGGCATGACTCTAGTATCACTTTCTTCCAGACCATGTCTCAGTCTGATATCCCGCGGCAAAGCTTCATGCTGGGCTCCCAGGTTTAGCCGGGAGATGGTTTCTTGGACTTCTGGTAGTGTAGCGTCTAATGCCATTGTCTGTCAAATACCTGTCAAATAAAACTTGTCACATACCTGTACGAGATGTTCAGCTGGCATGACTCTAGTATCACTTTCTTCTAACCCATGTCTCAGTCTGATATCCCGCGGCAAAGCTTCATGCTGGGCTCCCAGGTTAAGCCGGGAGGAGATGGTTTCTTGGACTTCTGGTAGTGTAGCGTCTCTCTTCGTGAAGGACATCGAGTCGTTCAACGACCCGATGAACCTTGGTAGTGTAGTGATACATATACATGTCGATAAGTTTGTAGGCGAGGTTTGCTTCCTCGCATGCGCTTTTGCCGCCCTTCCTTACGAAGTTAGAGAGGTCGTCTATATATCATCTAAATTAACCTTTTTAATTATTTAATTTAACGTGCCACATATACGCTGGTTAACAAAAGAAGAAGACTCGTAATGGCTATATTATTGTTGTCATTTTGCTCAAATGTCATGTAATATGAAAAAGACGCAAACAATAATGTTGCCATTTCAGGTTGCCCCTTCTTTTGTGAATCGGTTAGTACCTGTATGAGATGTTCAGCTGGCATGACTCTAGTATCACTTTCTTCTAACCCATGTCTCAGTCTGATATCGCGCGGTAAAGCTTCATGCTGGGCTCCCAGGTTTAGCCGGGAGGAGATGGTTTCTTGTACTTCAGGTAGATATAGATAGATAGATAGATACCTGTATGAGATGTTCAGCTGGCATGACTCTAGTAAGTATCACTTTCTTCTAACCCATGTCTCAGTCTGATATCCCGCGGCAAAGCTTCATGCTGGGCTCCTAGGTTTAGCCGGGAGGAGATGGTTTCTTGGACTTCTGGTAGTGTAGCGTCTGATGCCATTGTCTGTCAAATACCTGTCAAATAAAACTTGTCACATACCTGTATAAGATGTTCAGCTGGCATGACTCTAGTATCACTTTCTTCTAACCCATGTCTTAGTCTGATATCCCGCGGCAAAGCTTCATGCTGGGCTCCCAGGTTTAGCCGGGAGGAGATGGTTTCTTGGACTTCTGGTAGTGTAGCGTCTGATGCAAGTAAGCAGAGTTTGGCTAGGGATGCCATTGTCTGCGGAGAAATTGAAAAAAATAAATAATTATTTTGTAGATTTCTTTTTCTCTAAATTTGAGATTGACTCTCAATGGCTTGTTAGAGTCTTTACTATTGTAAATCAAACATATTTCAATGAAATCAAAATTGAAATGAAATTTCTTTTATCTTGTGGGACACAGACAAACAACTTCACACACTAATTGGGATTTTAATGGATTACAGTGCTATATTATTCTCATAAATAAAAATAATAAATAGAAATAATGTCATGCATCGAACGAGAATCAAACCCGCCCCACCGCTCTTTACCCATGCGGCCCGGGTTCCATCCCCAGTCGATGCATGTAATTTTTTCTAACATAATTTAACCCGATACACCATTTGGTGTCAGAGATTTTAAGTATAAGCTATAGTAAGCCTGGGTCTGCCAAAACTAGTCAACAAGAAATGTGCAGAAAGAGCAATAACATAGTCTAATAAAACATGGTCTTACATTCCCAGAGAAATACAAGACTACGTCACTAGTATTGCCACTTCATTTCAATAAAATACGTTACCCACAAGCATGATGACGTAGACTTGTGTTGGTGTTGTGTTAGTGTTGTGGTGGTTCACAAGTCTCGGAACGGAATCCCAGGCGGAGTATTTTATTATACCATGAGCAATATGTAAGGTAGAATACTTACGACCATCCGGTTGACAGATTCAGTCTCCTCCTCGCACATTCTCGCGAGACTGTCTGCCGCCGCCGCATACTCCCTGTTCAGATAAAACAAAAGTTGAACATTTCGTATCAAGACCTAAGAATTTTGAGTCAGTACGCACACATTTTGATATTAATTAGTACATCACTTTGCCATAAATGTTTTTATCTACACTCATTTCGTAATATTCGTTTTACAGAATCGAAAGTACGAACGTAATGAACTGCATTACGAATATACAGCCTTTAAAAAAAACTTTCATACTACTGGCAGCTACATAAAGTAACTCGATTTCTAGTATGCGAAAAAAAATTAAACGAATTGACCCGCGTACCAAATTGTAATCTGTTCCAATTTGACACTGGCCAACAGTAAGTCAATTGAAAAAAAAAAACAAGTGTCACCCGGGCGAGACGACACTTGAAATTATGAGGACTTATTTATTATTAAATCTTTGCTTTAAATCATTTTTCGAATTAAATTTCACCGATAAATGCTTTTTAATTTTAAAAGTTGTTCAGTTTTTATGAGCCTCCATTTTAACGTTTAGTTAAAAAGTTACTTATGTACAAAAGTCGTTCAGTTGGTGGTTCAGTAGATAGGCTTGCAATCGCCATAGTGCAGTGCGGAGGTTTGAATTATTTTTCATAGTTTTTCTTGTAGAGTGTAGATAAAATAGTGTATGCAACTGCATATAATTAGGCTTTAGAATGCTCGTGTCAAACTATTATCACACTCACATCCTAAAGCCTCTCAATTATTAGGCAGTTGCATAAACTACTATTATTTCCTATTAAATTACCTATTGGTTATATGGTGCAGAGCTAGTAGCGGTCGTCTCTCTTGCACGTTAGCGAGCCAGTCAGTAAGAGCGGTGTGATACCGCGCACCAATCTCGCGGATTAATTGCGCGTTCATCGCCCCGCCGCGGGAGGACAACCACGCGAACAGCACTGCCGACATGCCCTGGGAACAACACACAGAAAATGAAACATTCGGGACTAAAGTTACTTCGCACACAACCTTACACCGAAGGGCGGCAAAGCCGCCATCAGACCTTGTATACCACCATACATCTAGGGGCGGCAAGGCCGCCATCAGACCTTGTATACCACCATACATCTAGGGGCGGCAAGGCCGCCATCAGACCTTGTATACCACCATACATCTAGGGGCGGCAAGGCCGCCATCAGACCTTGTATACCACCATACATCTAGGGCAGCAAAGCCGCCATCAGACCTTGTATACCACCATACATCTAGGGGCAGCAAAGCCGCCATCAGACCTTGTATACCACCATACATCTAGGGGCGGCAAAGCCGCCATCAGACCTTGTATACCACCATACATCTAGGGGCGGCAAAGCCGCCATCAGACCTTGTATACCACCATACATCTAGGGGCGGCAAAGCCGCCATCAGACCTTGTATACCACCATACATCTAGGCAAAGCCGCCATCAGACCTGTATACCACCATACATCTAGGCGGCAAAGCCGCCATCAGACCTTGTATACCACCATACATCTAGGGGCGGCAAAGCCGCCATCAGACCTTGTATACCACCATACATCTAGGGGCGGCAAAGCCGCCATCAGACCTTGTATACCACCATACACACTGCAATCGTACCTCATTAGCATATTTGTCGACGTATCCGTAGAGTCGCTCCAAGTCCTTGTTCTTGATGCACATCTCTATCAGCAGCTCGAAGTCTTTGAACTTTTCCGCTAAGGCAGCTGCTCGTTCAGTTTGGCCTGCGTCGACTGAAATCATGGACAATAATAATAACAATACATAGTATAGTATATACATAGTATTGTTATTATTATTAGTTTAAGGGTATATTTTGTTTATCTCGGTTTTCACTTATTTATATTGGTTATTATTATTCTTGAGCAGGTGGTTTGGAATATTTATTTACTATGGAGTGGGAAAGAAAATGTCTATTTTGATTACTTAGTACTTACTATACGGTTGTATAATATCGCGGCGCATCCTCTCGAACACGTGTTGCGTGTGCGTGCTGTGCTGCAGCTGCGTCGCGTCCGTCAGTATGAGGTCGGCGAGCGCAGCGCTCGACTCGTACAGCCGCGCGCGGAGCGTCGGGTCGGGGCAGTTCACGCCTATTTGACTGCAGAAAAATATATGTTATTTCAGCTCAATACACTTTTTGCATATACTTTAGATTTAGATAATTTTCTATACTTACGTGACCCGTTTGTGTAGTTCAGCTAACTGGTGCAGCAGCGATCGCGGGCCCAGCGCGGGCGGCACGGAGCACGTCTGCCACGCTGATCGTACTTTGTGCACCTCGGACAGCACGCTCTACAAAAACAACATAGAAATTATCTTATACTAATATCAAACTAAAATGCGTTATTTCATATACCTTGTTTTCAATAACTCACAGTGACAATATTAGCGGTGCTGACTGCGTGCGTGGCGGTCTGTCTGACCGCGGTCTGCGTGTGAGGGAGACGGGCGATCACGCTCAGCACACGTCGGAGGGAGACAGCTATACTCACAGTGACTATGTTAGCAGTGCTGACTGCGTGCGTGGCGGTCTGTCTGACCGCGGTCTGCGTGTGAGGGAGACGGGCGATCACGCTCAGCACACGTCGGAGGGAGACAGCTATACTCACAGTGACTATGTTAGCAGTGCTGACTGCGTGCGTGGCGGTCTGTCTGACCGCGGTCTGCGTGTGAGGGAGACGGGCGATCACGCTCAGCACACGTCGGAGGGAGACAGCTATACTCACAGTGACTATGTTAGCAGTGCTGACTGCGTGCGTGGCGGTCTGTCTGACCGCGGTCTGCGTGTGAGGGAGACGGGCGATCACGCTCAGCACACGTCGGAGGAGACAGACTATGCTGCTGACGCTGTCTGACCGCGGTCTGCGTGTGAGGAGACGGGCGATCACGCTCAGCACACGTCGGAGGGAGACAGCTATACTCACAGTGACTATGTTAGCAGTGCTGACTGCGTGCGTGGCGGTCTGTCTGACCGCGGTCTGCGTGTGAGGGAGACGGGCGATCACGCTCAGCACACGTCGGAGGGAGACAGCTATACTCACAGTGACTATGTTAGCAGTGCTGACTGCGTGCGTGGCGGTCTGTCTGACCGCGGTCTGCGTGTGAGGAGACGGGCGATCACGCTCAGCACACGTCGGAGGGAGACAGCTATACTCACAGTGACTATGTTAGCAGTGCTGACTGCGTGCGTGGCGGTCTGTCTGACCGCGGTCTGCGTGTGGGAGACGGGCGATCACGCTCAGCACACGTCGGAGGGAGACAGCTATACTCACAGTGACTATGTTAGCAGTGCTGACTGCGTGCGTGGCGGTCTGTCTGACCGCGGTCTGCGTGTGAGGGAGACGGGCGATCACGCTCAGCACACGTCGGAGGAGACAGCTATGTGACTATGTTAGCAGTGCTGACTGCGTGCGTGGCGGTCTGTCTGACCGCGGTCTGCGTGTGAGAGACGGGCGATCACGCTCAGCACACGTCGGAGGGAGACAGCTCTCCAGTGCTATGCCTGACCTGCGTGGGTCTGTCTGACCACGGTCTGCGTGTGAGGAGCGGGCGTCTCACCACACTGGAGGGAGACATTAACTATCTCACAGACTGCGTGCGTGGCGGCGTCTGACCGCGGTCTGCGTGTGAGGGAGACGGGCGATCACGCTCAGCACACACAGCTATACTCACTGGCAGTGCTGACTGCGTGCGTGGCGGTCTGTCTGACCATCACTCAGCCACATGGACGTTAGCAGTGCTGACTGCGCGTCTAAACCGCCGCGTCCTGCCAGCACATAAGGGCGAAGCCGCTCTAAACCGCATCCTGCCACACATAAGGGGGCGGCGAAGCCGCTCTTAAACCCCGCATCCTGCCACACATAAGGGGGCGGCGAAGCCGCTCTTAAACCCCGCATCCTGCCACACATAAGGGGGCGGCGAAGCCGCTCTTAAACTCCGCATCCTGCCACACATAAGGGGGCGGCGAAGCCACTCTTAAACCCCGCATCCTGCCACACATAAGGGGGCGGCGAAGCCGCTCTTAAACCCCGCATCCTGCCACACATAAGGGGGCGGCGAAGCCGCTCTTAAACCCCGCATCCTGCCACACATAAGGGGGCGGCGAAGCCGCTTAAACCCGCATCCTGCCACACATAAGGGGGCGGCGAAGCCGCTCTTAAACCCCGCATCCTGCCACACATAAGGGGGCGGCGAAGCCGCTCTTAAACCCCGCATCCTGCCACACATAAGGGGGCGGCGAAGCCGCTCTTAAAACCCCATACTGCCACACATAAGGGGGCGGCGAAGCCGCTCTTAAACCCCCATACTGCCACACATAAGGGGGCGGCGAAGCCGCTCTTAAACCCCGCATCCTGCCACACATAAGGGGGCGGCGAAGCCGCTCTTAAAACCCCATACTGCCACACATAAGGGGGCGGCGAAGCCGCTCTTAAACCCCCATACTGCCACACATAAGGGGGCGGCGAAGCCGCTCTTAAACCCCCATACTGCCACACACAGGGGGGCGGCGAAGCCGCTCTTAAATCCCGCATACTACCACATGTCATATGATTATATATTTGTTTTTGTACCTGGTAGATGGCCGCGTCTATGAGCTGCGCGTCGCTGGCTTGTTGCAGCTTGCGCAGTGTGACGGCGATGGCGAGTTGTTCCGCCAGCGCTCCCAGAGCGCACTGAGTCGGGATCGCTCCACCGCCCGTTTCTGGAATTCATCGCTAGTTTCACTTCTGTAAAACATTTTGTAACACATTCATTTTAAGAAACTACGGTTCACCTCTACTGATGAGTCTGAGCCTGTGCCACAGGGCGGTGTTGCGCAGGAACTCCACGAACAGCGAGAAGGCGCGCTGTTTGTCTGTGAGCTGGTGCGCGATCTGCAGCGCGGCGGAGCTGCCCAGCGCTATGTTGGTGTGTAAGCCTCCGCGAGTCGTGCGCTGCTTCCATCTGAATATGGTGTAAGAAACAAAGAGTTCAGATCAGGAAAAAGCTCGCAAGTTTGATCTATTGCGAGGACAAATGCTGGAATATTTAATGTAATAGCAATATTTATATCGAAGGGCAGCAAAAACGCTACAAATATCTATTTGTAGGTGATCCCGAATGTGATTACACATAACAATATAATAATTAATCGTATATTTGCCAGGATCAAACTTCAAAGCTTCCCATAGAAAATTGCTCAGACTACTTATTTTTTCTGTATGGGAAACCCAATCTTTTTTAGAAAAATTTGCTAAATTAAAAAAAAATACAGTGCTTCAGTTAGTAGAGTCGCCAGTACAGATGGCGAAGGTCGCTGATTCAAATCCAGCCTACGGTGAAAATTTTGCAAGTTTTCCTAAATTGTATGCCTAACACGGGAATCGTTTTAAAAATTTGATACTCAGATCCAATTCTTTTTTGAAGCTTTGAACTTTGGCCCTTAGGGAAAGTGATTCAGTTTGACCTGTTAAACTTAGCGTTTGCGGCAAAATGGGTCGTTTGGTACCACCCCTTATAGAATTTAAAAAACACTAACCTTGGGTCTCCGGCCGGAATATCGTCTAGCATTTCGGTAGCTATATTTAGAACAGTACGATCCAACACGCTATCGACGTCTCTTTCTTCCTCTTCTCTTCTTCCGGGGGATGAAGGGGGCGGGGACGGCGGCGGGGGGAATAACTCGTCTATTATTGACTGGAAATAATAATCGAAATAAATGAATAATTAGATTTGAAAGCTGTAGTGGCACGTTTCGATGGAACAAGGTCCATTATTCTTTGTTGAAATCTATGAAATCAGGCTTATTAAGATCTAAGTATAGTCTACTCAAAATCATAGTGTCATGGCGACCAGCCTAAGCGGGAGGCCAAGTTAGTGTTCGCGTAGCATCTAAGTATAGCGATCAGCGTAACTTGGTCTCCCGCTTAGGCTAGTCATGCCATTTCATGACACTATGATTGCGAATGTACTGTATAGTAAAACACATTAGCTGGCCTTGTGCTACATATCGACGGTAGTAAGTAATTAAGAGATTAAAAACAAGCCAGTATTTTGAAAGCTTAGCTTACTTTACAAGCGACGGTGTCTCGACGTAGATGGAAGAGGAAGGCTGTCTTCAGTTTGCCGCACGCGTCTGTTGTCACCATGCTCACCTGTGAACGAAGAAATCACTATAGGGTCGAAAAAAAATACTAGTGACCGATAACGAAAATGCAAAACAGGCAAGTGCTAAGGAACAATTTCCCAAAGAAATATGAAGAAAATAATTAAACTTCCCATTTTTAGGGTTTCGTAGTCTACTAAAAACCCTTATCATTTCGGCAAATCTGTCTGTCGGTCAGTCTGTCTGTATGCCGCGCCCTCATAACTTCGTCCGTTTTGGTGCTATCGACATAAATTTGGTGTAAAGATAGATCGTATTGACCCCAATTTAGAAATGTTGAGAAAAAAATATTTTAATTGTTTTTTGGACCCCCTTCCCATACATGTGAAAAGGAGGCAAATTTTTTCTCTTGTAATATTGAGTAAGGTATCATTGAATAGGTCTTTTTAAACTAAGGGGAGGTTTCTTTGAAACAAAGTCTCTAATATGTTTCTGTATCGAGATATTCTCTTTTAAAGGGGCGTTTTTGAGCCATAATTTGTTCCAGCTGTAACTTCTAAAGTATGCATGCTAAAAATTGGAAAAAATATGAAATTCTTAATATGAATTTACCATGAAAACTATAACGAATACTGTACCACTTAATATTAAGGAAATATTAAAGTTTTTCAATTTGCGGTTGGTAACTATACAGCTGCAAACAAACCAGCAACAAAATTAACTTTGTAACGCTGAAAGACCTGATATTTAAACATTGACTACGAAACCCTATTTGTGAACGTGTCTGACACGCTCTTGACCGCTTTTTTTTTCATCTTCAACGTATATTCCTTGAGGAAAGTTGTTCCTTATCACCAGCTGATCCTGCATGCGTCACTAGTAAAATTGCACCCTATATATTCTAAAAGGAGTGAATATTTTGTTCCATACTTGAAACTTAACAACTATTTATTTTTCAACTGTTATATCTTGACAAAAACCCGTAAAATGGGAGACAAATTATACTATACCTCGTGTGGATCAATCTCATACAAGGATAGATTGCCATCGTACATATCAGAGGGACAGGGCGAGCCCATCGGACTGTCGCAAACTGATCTGTAAAAATAAAACATAGCAACATTCAGAATGGGTGGATGGTGGATGCAGAATATTCGAAAATATATGTAAAGTCCATTCGTTTAGATAGTGCCGCGGTTACCATATCATTCCTTACAAAATTTGACGTTATCTAAGGGAATTACATCGTCTTTGCGGCACTATTTAAGCGAATTTACTTTACATAGAATATTCGGTAATAGATGCAGAATATTCAGAAATTAATGCAGAATATTTGGAAACAAATGCATAATACTAAGATATAAATGCAGAATATTCGGTAATAGACGCAGAATATTCAGAAATATACCTATGCAGAATATTAGGTAATATATGCAGAACATTCAGAAATAGGAACAACCGGCCAAGAGCCCACAGACACGCCCACAAATAGGGTTTCGTAGTCAACGTTTAAATATCAGGTTTTTCAGCATTACAAACTTAATTTTGTTGCTGGTTTGTTAGCAGCAGTATGATGACCAACCGCAAATAGAAAAACTCAATTTTTTCTGAAACCTTTAAGGGTACGATATCCGTTATAGTTTTCATTGTAACTTCAAATTGTAAGCTATATTCCATATTTATTTCAAATTTTTAGCGTTTATACTTTAGAAGTTACAGCTGGAACAAATTATGGGTCAAAAACGCCCTTTTTAAAAGCAAATATCTCGTGATAGAAACATTTTAGTGACTTTGTTTCAAAGAAACCTCACCTTAGTTTTAAAAGACCTATTCAACGATACCCTACTCAATATAACAGAAGAAAAAAAATTTTTTCGCCCCCCTTTCACTTGTATGGGAGGGGGTCCAAAAAACATTTAAAATATTTTTTTCTTAACATTTCTATATTTGGGTCAACACGATCTATCTTCTCACCAAATTTAATGTCGATAGCTCTAAAACTGACGAAGATATGAGGGCGCGGCATACAGACAGACAGACAGACAGACAGACAGACAGACATAACGAAACTATAAGGGTTTCTAGTAGACTACGAAACCCTAAAAAAGGATGTTTTACTTGTTTATAAAACGTGTTACAAAAAACCAATAAATTTCCCATACAAATGTGTTGATTTTGTATGGGAGGTTCAATTTTTTTCATATTTTGACTCATGTTCCATGGGGAAGGTTGTTCAGTTGTTTTGTAACACTCAGTATTTAAAATCGCTTACGGTGTGGGAGCCAAGCTGTCTTGCGTGGTAAGCGATAACACGCCATGTTTCTTGCTGAATATAAGCGGCACTCCGTTGCACAACTCCGCTCCTAATATCTTGTCTCCCTCCGACGATACGTCTATGAAGTCCGCTTTGTCGTTGGACATTTTAGACGACAATTTAGAAAATTAGATAAAAAAACGGTAGTGGATGCAGAATATTCGAAGAATGATGCAAAATATTCAGTGATGGATGCAGAACATTGGAAAAGAATGCAAAATAATTGTAAATGGATGCAGAACATTTGAATATAGATATAGAATATTCAGAAATAAATGCAAAATAGTCAAAAGATTGATACAGTTTCGGAAATAGGTGCAGAATATTAAGAAATTGATGCAAAATGTTTAAAAATAGATGCAGAATATTCGGAAATAAATGCAGAATGTTTAGTAACAGATGTAGAATACTTGGTAATGAATGCAGTGTATTCAGAAATAGATGCAAGATATTCGGAAATAGATTATTTTGTAGACCAGTTCATGAAAAAATGCGTTTTTTTTTAAATAAATATCTAAAGACACTTACGGTGTGGGAGGGTTGACGTCTGGTAGGCGGCCGGTCGTAAAATTAAGCCAAATCTTTTCCAACAAGATATGGTGTTCAACAAAATGTGAATAATGGGATAAGTGCAGGAAGATGATGACTTACGGTGTGGGAGCCAAGCTGTCTTGCGTGGTGAGCGATAAGACGCCATGTTTCTTGCTGAATATGAGCGGCACTCCGTTGCACAACTCTGCTCCTAGTATCTTGTCTCCCTCCGACGATACGTCTATGAAGTCCGCTTTGTCGTTCGACATCGTTGCTGTAATGATAACAGTTATTGTTATTTATATTATAAGCCTTATTGCTGAATTTGAACAAAAATAGAATAAAATTGTTGTTTACGAAACACTTATTACATTACAAAACCCTCGGCGCGCGAGTCCAACTCGCACTTGGCCTTTTTTTATATTTCGTTCTATCGTTCTACCCATGTTCCATGGGGAAAGTACCTTGACTTCCTTTCGGCTTTATTATTTGTTGTTTTGTAACTACCAGTATACCTTTGCCTACAGTTCGAGAGCGGGACTTTACATAATTTTTTACTTAGATATAAGCCGCGAGTTGAGTAGGTGCCTACCTAAGCTTTAGTCAATAGGTTATCAGGAAAACAGTTATAAATGAGTGTGCGTCGACGTGCTCGCTTAATGAAAAGTAAACAAAACAATGATCTGTTTAACCGCACGGTGAATCCCTGCGTCTGACTGTATCTCACTGTTATCTCGGTAAAGAACCTGCCACTTCCTTAAACAAAGTATAAATACTCCAGTCTCTTAAGCAACCTCACAGTCTTGAATCCAGTGTAGTATCGTACGCAAGATGGTAAAAATAGTATTATTGGTTGCCGTGATAGCTGCGGCGTTTGTCGCCGACGCCACGGCCCAGCGCTACATCCAGCCGACATTCCAACCTCCAAGACCTCCACTCATTCAGCCAACGTTTAGACTGTCACCACACAGACCAGTGGTCATGAGAACAGTCAGAGAAGCCCACGAACCCCAATGGTTATGGAAGGGATATGTGCAACGAGCACCATCAACCGCCGACCATCCCATTTTACCTTCAGACATAGACGATGTTAAGCTGGATCCTCACCGACGATACGCTCGCAGTAAGGATTCGCCCAGCGCTAAGGGTTACGGTGGTGGTCGGTTACGAGGTGATACAGGGCCCACTCACCCGGGTCACAACCCCGTCGTAATGCAAGAAGTATAAGGCAATCCACCTTTGGAGACCCCAAGCATCCCCGTCTACCGAAGTGTTTTGATCATATCAACCCACAACCAGGCCGTCCTAGTCGACCGTTCCCGGTTTTCGCTCGGGCAATACGCGATATCCAGTTCCCCGGAATCAAGAAGCCGTCTCACCGCGATGTCATCATTCCCAATTGGAACCCGCACGTCCGAACCAACCCGTGGGACAGCCTCGGAGGAAGACGCAAAACCAGGAGTCTCGGAAACCCGGGAAAAGAAGACGAGTTATCTAACTACTATGACGTGGTAAGACAAGAAGAATAGTTAGGCTAAAGTATAAACTTGCCAAAGCAGGATTATGCACGTAATTATACAAAATAAACTCTTCAATTGGTTGCATTGCTGACTTTTCTTTCCATCCTTTGTTTCATAGTTTTTCTTTGGAAATAAAGTTTAATGGCTGTAAGAAATACCTGCTAAGAAAATAATGTCCTTAGTGCAGTTGACTGTTCAGAAACTTACAGTAGTAAGCTGTAAGCTCATAAAGCACTGTCGTCGGCGCAGTTCTGGCGGTTGTCGCTGCAACGAGTAGTTTCTTCAGGGAATTTACACTAAATTAAACTCTACTTCTGGACTTCGTTAGTAAATGTACGGAAAGTTTTAATGCGCTCTTAATAAATCATAATGCTGTTGCTGGGAAGAGTTTCTGCAAACAAGATGCATCAACTCCTACAATCTGTGTATCTCGTTGCTAACTTAAATTATTGTTTAAAACGGGATTATTGCCGCGATTAGGTTTTTGTTTACCTCGATATTTCCCGTATAATCCCGTTTTAAACAATAATTTAAGTGTTGTGAACAACCGTGAAAACCTAAAAACTTAAATTCGTTGCTAACTGTCGCAAACGAGGACGTGGACAAACTATCTTTAAGTATACGGCTAACTATACACATGTAACACCTTTTTAAAACATTGACTTGACAGAATGTAATTCCTATTTGTCATTCATTAAGGCATAAAGTTACATGATCTGTTGTTAGCCTGGCCAGCCCCGAGGCAGTGCCTTCATTTTTATTTTTTTATCCCGCCCGAGCCGCGTTTAGACTAGGAACACAAATTGTTATAAAAAAGAGAAAATAATGCACTACAAATTTACTCTTTTTTAAGTTTAAATTAGAATGTGACTTTCGTAAAGATAATCTTGTAAATTCCTACTGGGAAATAAAAACTTTTGATTTTGATTTTTGATTTAGATTTTAATGTTTTCGTACTTTTACTACAAATCATCATGTCAGCCGCAGGAAATCCACCATCTCTCTTTTACGTGTGAGGCTTCGTGTTGACTAAGCATTAACTCGTTGTGGTATTAACTGGGATGTGGTTGGTACAGCAAAATATACCTACTTAATTCTATGTCGTCTTGCGAGTTTTTTTTTCGGCAGCTCAAAAATTATTCGCGTATCGGCTCTACGCGCTACTAAATTAGTTTTGGAGTTATCGATATTGACTAAATGGTGTTGAAACGTATTGCGTATGTATGAAAACCTGATATTAATAAATAAATCCAAATTCCAATTCTTTTTTCATATGAAAAAGAATTTGGGCCTCCCATAGTAAATCAATCAGCTGATCGCCAATTTTGAATGGGAGGCCCAATTTTTTATCCTTATTTCGACCCATGTTCAATGTGGAAAGTTGTTCATTTTCATGAGTACCTTGACCTCCTTTAGGCTTGTTATACCCTTTCTGTTACTTCCTGTATAGACAAGGTTATACTCACTCTCGAGCACACTGATGTATGTGGATGTGTAGAGTAAGGCGCGGTTGTGATGCGGCAGGAAGCGAGGTGGCTCCACCTGAAATATTTCATTATCATCTCAGTATGGAATCTCTCTCTCTCTCTCTTCGTGTGGGACACCGAGTCGTTAAACGACCCGATGAACCCTGGTGTCAGAGTTTTTCAACCGCCTACTGCATGTAGCAGGCCTCTGACATGGTTGAGTAACGACCGCCATCATAGACAGCAACCGGGACCGACGGCTTGACGACGGCCCATCCGTAGCACGGAACCATCTTGATTTTCGGACAATCAGTGCCTGGTTTTTTGAAACTACAGGCTACAATCCTACAGGCGAGGCAATCCTATAATTCGATGTATATTGCGTAGCCGATGTCATAATGGGATAATAATGGCTAACCGACTACGCAATGTACATCGAATTTTACCTGTAGAATTGTAGCTTGTAGTTTCGATGCATGAGCCACAGGTGGTTCAGCCTGCAATGTCCTACTGGGAACAAATTCACAAAGTGACAGATAAATATCAACTTTGTGAGTGACCCCACCGGGAATTGAACTCGGAACCTTCTGCGTGGTAGGTAGTCATACTAACCACTGCGCCACACCGGTTGTCAATCAAGAATAATTATGGAACCAATCAATCAAATTGTGTGTGAGAACCCACTATTTGATTGATTCGACGAACCATCCAGAGTTATTCAACCGCCTACTAGAAATTGGTACTCCTCTAACGTGTAAAAGCAATTGAGGAACCATACTATTATACAGGTTATTAATTAAAATGCGCGCCATAGCTTCAGGGTAGGTTTAGCATCAATAAAGGATACCATTAAATAGTAGTTTATGCAACTGCCTAATAATGAGAGGCTTTAGGATGAGAGTGTCTGTTTATCACACGAGGCGCAGCCGAGTGTGATAATAGTTTGACACGAGCATTCTAAAGCCTAATTATTTGCAGTTGCATACACTATTTTATCTACACTCTACAAGAAAAACTATGAAAAATAATTCAAACCTCCGCACTGGACTATGGCGATTGCAAGCCTATCTACTGAACCACCAACTGAACGACTTTTATACATAAGTAATTTTTTAACTAAACGTTAAAATGGAGGCTCATAAAAACTGAACAACTTTTAAAATTAAATAGCATTTATCGGTGAATTTTAATTCGAAAAATGATTTGAAGCAAAGATTTAATAATAAATAAGTCCTTGTCCAAACTTGAGCACCGCTGAAGGTCAAACTTTGAACATCGCTAGCAAGATCAGCGCAACATCCACCGTCCGGTGACACGGTTAAGAAGAACTGCAAGAAAACGCCGCGTCGGTACTTTACACGCACGACACACAAAAATAATATTTGAATGTGTACTGTAAATAATTTTAGTATAAATAGATTGATATTTTGTAAATAAAATTAATTAGCCACTTGCAGTTGAGTTTAACTTGTCTCCTGCACCCAGCGAAGCACCATTCCGCTGCTCTCACAGTTGCCAAGCCTCCTTTAGCAACAATAGATCAGTGAGGCTGCTGATCTGCTGTGAGAATTACACCCTCCTTACTTCCCCTCGCTGTTGTTAAGCCTACCTAGTAATTACGGCCAGTGAGGCTGCTGGTCGGCAGCGAGGAATTCCCTTTCCGGTACACATTGCACTTCGTGTAGGTACCATCCTTGACATCCTACCCTACTTCCGCCTATTGCCTTAGGGCTAGATCGCGGTAATAGGCTTCCTGGTGGTTAGGGCTGTAGGCACACACCGTCAGGGTGAATCTCTGACAGGATAGGTTTGTGTTATCCCCCTGTAAATTGTACTGTGCAGTTGGCGGCACGCGGTTTTGCTGTTCGTTACACTTACATACACAGACATACAACACTTACACGCACACGCGAGTTAATATTTCATACTTTAGCCGCCCACTGTACATTTGGTCTTTCGAGTTTTTTGTGTTAAACCAGTAGGTAATTTTTCGCGGCCCTCTTGTCCCTGATAGGTTTAAACTTGACTGACTGACGACAAACAATAGGTGATAGGACAAACGGGTGCTAAGCTGGAACCTTAGGAGCTAAGGGATAACTGTCCTCAATCGCAGTTATAACAACGGCGTACTAAGGCATTCAGTTTGAGTACATAAGTGTTTCTTGCATTCTCGCCACGGCAGCGGATCGCTCACTGGCTTCTCACAAGCGAGTTCCACCAGTGTGTTGAGAAGTCGCATATGTCGTATGGTAGATGAGGGTGTAAGATCATTTTAGTACGAGCACACGTTATTAGGAAACCGTAGGGAACTGTAGGGCAGCAAGAAAGAAGAACATCAAGAAAGAAGAACAGCAACTAAGAAGAAGAATACATCAAGATGGAGATAGCACAGATCAACCAACTTATCAAAAGTCAAGAAACTGACTACTATGAGATGAAACAGTTACTTACCAACATGAAGAAGGATTCACCTACAAGGAAAACTGATCAATATATAGGGGAAAAAGAGCCAAACTTACAGAAATTTTTGAGAGGACTAAAACAAACCACGCAAGGCTGGAGGAGCAGGAGGTCTTATCCACCCATAGATACATGACTACCAATTACTTCGGACACATAGAAAACCAATACAAGGAAGCAATGAAATACTTACTGCAATGTGAGCAAAACCAACAATTACTAAACCAACTATACGAACCAACCTATATGGAAGATGATCCGGAACATAACTATTCACCAAAACTATTTATACAAATTTTTCGCATTAATCAAATGCAGAAAAAACTACAACAAACTAATGAAACTATACTACAAAACAAACCAGTGTGGTACCTGGAATCGCTACTGACAAACCTACAAAAGCAATGGCGGGAAATTGAAGAAACCCATGTATTGATATTAATGGAAAGCAGCACCTTTGAACATAAATATTTCACCGACAACCTATACGAAACAGTTCAAAATGAATACGAGAGTGTAACAGAATACTTATTTGCAAAAATGAGCGAGAATAAACCAATAGAAGAGACACCTTACAGATCCAATAGACTACCAAAAATTATTTTACCGGTATTTACTGGCTCATATGAGTCATGGAACAACTTTCATGATTTGTTTACAAAAATTATTCACAACGACCGATCTTTGACCGCAACCGAGAAAATGCAATATTTGAAAACGCACGTACAAGGTGACGCAGCAAAATTGATCAAGCATCTATGTGTAAGTGAGGCAAATTATCAAACAGCGTGGAGTTTGCTGACAAGGCGCTATGAAAATAAACGATTAATTATAACAAAACATTTGGATAACATATTGGAAATGACACCAATTAAAAGATGTAGCGCTCATAACTTGAGGAATTTACATGACACCATCAATGAAAATTTAGAAGCCTTAAAATGCCAAGATATTGACATTTCTACCTGGGATCCGATATTAGCGAGAATACTAAGCAAAAAATGGGATTCAGAAACTGATGAAAAATATGAAAACCAGCTGGATGAACCTAACAAGTTACAAAAGTTTTCAGATATGATGAAATTTCTCGAAAAAAGATTTAAATGCTTGGAAACGACAACGTCATCGAAAGACGACCGCCAAACAAATAACAAACCTAAACTAGAACAAAACCAGCATGCAAAAATTATAATAGTGCCTGTTGGTTTTGTAACAGCAATGAACACAATGTTTACACATGTCCTGCATTTAAGGCGTTATCACTACAAGAACGAGCAAAAGCGGTGTCTGAAAAACGGATATGCAAGAATTGTTTGGCACATGACTCCTCACTAAAATGTTTTTGTACTAAACTGTGTGGATATTGCTCAAAACAAGGTCACCACTCATTATTACATCAAGAAAATTACAAAAAGACTAACACGCTTCCGCAAAAAAGATTTAATTACTCGGGACACTGGAAACAGGATGAGCCGAAGAACCATCCACCACCGAAGTCAGGTACCAAACCAAATAACCAAGTTTCGTCCAATACGTCGTCCACAACCACTAAACCAAAGACACAAACAATGGCGCTCCTTGCGACAGCAATTGTAAGAACCACGTCCCTTAATGGATCGTGGCATTTACTTCGAGCACTGATCGACCCATGGTCAGAAGCCTCATTTTGTACGGAAGAGGTAGCACAACTACTAGCGCTCCCACGTACAAAAATCCAAACAGATGTAACTGGGATAGCTGACGAAAAGCCCAAAACATCAAACTACACTATTGATGCTACATTGCTACCAAGATTTCCGAGCGAATACAAGCTACCAGTAACGCTTCATATTCTACCAAAACTAACAGGCCCGTTACCAAAAACCGACATACCACAAATACAAGAACAAAGCTTGGAAAACAAACTTATTGCTGATCCAACATATTACAAAAAGGGACCTGTAGACATAGTGTTGGGAGCCCAGGAACACAGTAAAATACTAATACTTACCGGGTTATACAAACTTCAAGACGGAATAATTGCCCAAAACACCGAGTTTGGATACATTTTCTCCGGGTTTTGTGGAAGCACCAACAACCAAATAAAAGTTTTGAGTATGATAACTCGAGCTGACGACATACAACAAATACAAAGGTTTTGGGAATTAGAAGAAGTAACACAAACACGTCAATTGTCTCAAAGTGACCAATTATGCGAAGCATTTTACGAAGAAACCACCATAAGGAATCCAGACGGCACATATACGGTTAGATTACCATTCAAAGATCAAAATATGGAGTATGGAGACACAAGACAAATAGCTGCAGCAAGGTTGTTGCAGCTAGAACGGAAATTCAACAAAAACGAAAAATTGCGACAACAATACCAAGAATTCCTAGACGAGTACCTAGAAATGGGCCACATGAGAAAAGTTCCAAAATCAGATTATTACAACGGGAAATACTATATCCCTCATCAACCAGTAATAAAAGAAGAATCACTGACAACAAAATTGAGAGTAGTATTCGATGCTTCAACTAAATCGAGCACCAAAAGGAGTCTTAATAACAATATGCTCACCGGTCCAAGACTACAACATGACCTAGCAATGATACTGTTGCGCTGGAGAAAACATAAAGTTGCCTTCATGGCAGATATAGAGAAAATGTATCGATTCATAAAAGTAAACGAACAAGACTTACCATACCAACGCGTGTTATGGAGACAATCACCACGACAAGAAATCAACGAATATGAACTAACAACAGTGACATATGGAACAGCATCAGCGCCATATCTAGCAGTTAGAACATTACAACAACTTGCCAGAGACGAACAACACAACTATCCAAAAGCCAGCCAAGCTACGTTGCAAGACTTTTATGTAGACGACATTCTATCAGGAGAAAGCGATATACAATCAGCCAAACAGTTACAAACAGAGTTGATAGAAATGTTAAAGACAGCAGGTTTCAATTTGAGAAAGTGGTCCTCAAATACAGCAGAGTTGTTAGAGAACATACCAGAACAAGAAAACGAGGCCAAAATGTTAAAACTACCGTTAGAAGAAAACAGAAAATCATTGGGAGTATTATGGTCACCAATTGAAGACTGCTTCTATTACCAAGTAACTGTAAATGAAAACGATAACCCAACTAAACGATTCATAATGTCAGAGGTTGCAAAACTGTTTGATCCACTGGGATTTCTTGCGCCAATAATAATAACCATGAAACTTATCATTCAAGAACTGTGGACAAATGAATTAGAATGGGATCAGCCGGTAACGAGCAATTTAAGAAACAGATGGTTGGGTATACAACAACAACTCAAAAGTATTGAGCAGATTAAGATACCAAGGTGGGTTCACGTGACACCAAACCATAAGGTTGAACTACATGGGTTTTGCGATGCATCAGAGAAAGCATATGGCGCTGTAATATACAGCCGGGTGCAGAATAGTAACAAGACTTACAATGTCACCCTATTACAAGCAAAAACAAAAGTAGCACCAAAGAAACGAAAAACAACATTACCACGGTTGGAGTTATGTGCAGCAGTATTACTCACAGAGTTAATGGAAAAAGTTATAACAGCAATGAACCTAACAGTCGCCGAAGTATATTGCTGGACAGACTCAATGATTACTCTCGGATGGATAAAAGGAGAAGCTGAAAGATGGCAAACTTTTGTGGCTAATAGGGTGTCCGACATACAAAAACTAATACCGCTAGCGAAATGGAACCATGTAGCTACAACTCAGAACCCAGCTGACGTCATATCCCGAGGAATTGAACCGACCAAGCTGCAAAACTTAGCACTGTGGTGGAATGGTCCTAGTTGGTTACAGAACGAATACTTACCTATAACGAAGACAATACCAGAAATCTGTGAAGAGATAAAGAAAAGTTATAATACTAACACAATAATAATAACTAAAGAAGAAAACGAGATATGGGAAAGATTCTCCTGCTACCAAAGGATGCTCAGAGTATTGTCATATTGCTACAGATTCGCTCACAAGAAAGGAAGTGACAAACCACTGTCAATAGAGGAAATCAACAATACAACTAATCGAATACTGTTCCTAGTACAACAAGAAACACTTCACGAAGAGTATAAAACACTAAAACAAGGAAAATCACTGAAAAACGGAAACAAACTATCAAACTTGGACCCCTTTATTGATGAAGATGGACTGATCCGAGTTGGAGGCAGGCTGCAAAACTCAAAATTACCGTACGATCAGAAACATCCAGTACTATTACCACAAAACCATCACGTGACGTCACTAATTATATACAACGCACACCTAAGAACTTTACATGGAGGCAACAGTTTGACCTTGGCTAACATAAGACAAAGATACTGGATACTTGGCGGCAAACGAAAAATTAAAAGTCATATAAACAAGTGCATAACTTGTATAAGACACAAATCAGTAACAGCATCACAAAAGATGGGTGCATTACCAAAACCACGCGTAACAGAATCATTCCCGTTTAGTCACACGGGAGTCGACTATGCAGGTCCCATACAAATAAGAGCCATGAAAGGACGGGGACATAAATCCTACAAAGGATATATTGCGGTATTTGTATGTTTATCGACAAAGGCAATCCACCTCGAGCTAGTAGGCGACTTAACGACAGAATCATTTATCGCAGCACTGAGGCGATTTACAGCACGAAGAGGTCCTGTATCACATATCTATAGTGATAACGGAACAAACTTTGTCGGAGCTGCAAACTTTCTACACCAAGAGTTACTGGAAATAACACAATCCAACAGTTTCCAAAACGCAGTAACTACAATGGGAACACAATGGCACTTCATTCCACCGTCATCTCCACATTTTGGTGGAATTTGGGAAGCGGGTGTAAAATCAATGAAACACCATTTGCGTAGAGTAATAGGGGAACAAACACTGACATACGAAGAACTAAACACGTTCCTTCACCAGATAGAAGCGTGTCTAAATTCAAGGCCACTGTGTGCACAAAGTGAAGATATTAACGACAATGTAGTACTGACACCCAGCCACTTCTTAATTGGTCGGGAGGCAGTTGGAATACCCGATCCGTTAACTAACATCAATACGGATATAGTGAACAGATGGAAACTGATTCAGAAAATGAAAAGAGATTTTGGAACAGCTGGACTAGAAACTATCTACATCAACTTCAGCAAAGGTACAAATGGAAAACAAACCACGAAAACTTAACAGTAGGAAAACTAGTACTAATAAAAGACGACAACATCAGTCCCAGTAAGTGGCCGCTCGCAAGAATTACAGAAGTTCACACAGGGAATGACGGAGATACAAGAGTTGTAACCTTACAAAAATCCACGGGAACTAAACAAAAAAGGTCCATCCATACATTAATTCCATTACCAGTGATGGAAACAACACAAAACAATCAAAGCAAAAGTCCTACTCAACCAGTACAAGTGAACATGGCTCAAACCGCTACGAATGCAAAAAGAAATAATAAATGGCACACAAATGGAAAATGGTCAAGCATATTGTTCTATATGCTATTGATAATGATACTACAAATTGTGGGTACAACGGCATCTACATATTCAGTAAGAAGTGTAGAACCAGGCATTTATGTGGAACATATAGGAACGGCCAATATAGATAGAGGAACATTCAGGATTGAAACCAACTATAAAAAAGAAAATTTGAAACAAGATTTTATGAAGATCCAATCAGCAATAACGCAGTTTAATCAACTATGCAAAGCCGTCGTATATGAAACACACTGCAACCAATTCTACAAACATCTGCTAGAAGAAAAGGCAAAATTTGAGAGAACCAAAGAATATCTAGCTGAAATAAACCAGACTAGGAGGAAGAGAGGATTGTTGGGACAGTTCTTAACGTCAATATTTGGAGTAAACGATGAAGTCTACCGAGATATAGATACCCTTAATCAAAACCAACAAAACTTAATCAATACTGCGAACCAACAAACCAAATTGATGATATCGACTATTTCGCAAGTAAATAATACAGAAGAAAAGATAAAGGAAAACTAGAGAGATACCAAACAAAACTAAACACAATCATAGAATACATCGACAAATACAACCATTGGTATACAACCGTTGACAACAACCACGTGAATATCCAGATTATGCAGACGTACCAACTAGCGAACAATTTCATACAAGAAATCAGTGAACACTATTCCGGATTATTAGACATATTTCTGTCCAGAGCCACAGTATACAGCATACTGACACCAAAGAACGTCAGTGATTTAATCAACAACGCCAACAAAATACTACCGTCGAATCTAAGAATAAATCAACAACTACTACTTGAAACTAAAATTGCAGAAAATGAAACCCACATCCAAGTTTACGCGTATTTCCCTATACAAGACATCACTAAGTACACGTTGATACATATCACTCCAATACCCCAAAAGAATAATGATAACTCATACCGAAGTATAACAGTTGTAAATAACTACCTCGGTATAGACTACAATAATGAGCTATATTTTGAACTAAATCATGAACAGTTTAAGGGGTGTCTACAGAAATCGACCAGTTTTCTGTGTTTTCCTGTGGCGGTGAAGAACATGCAATTACAAGAAAATTGCATTGTTGCCCAACTCTTCAAAAACAAGACAGTGACAACTTGCGAAACAAAATTAGTAAAATAACCAACACAATACTATGGAAACAGTTATACATGCAGAATACCTGGTTATTTATCGCTAAGGGTCGTGTAACTACTTCTATAATTTGTGATGGGCAAAGAACAGAGATAGAACTTCGGAATGTTGGTGTAATACATATATCTGATAACTGCATCATAAAAACTTTTAATAACATCTTAGTTGCTAAAAGATCTACTTCAGTTCAAGTTGTAGCTTCTTATATAAAACCACTAAATTTCTCTGCTGATCACATTACTTCTTCAACTAACTTACTGACTGATATTTCTAAAGAACAGATTATAGAGAACAATAAGGACATTTTACAAACCTTAGTAACTAAAGAGCAATCACTACACACAGAACTAGATAACACCACTTGGAAACAAATTCACTCTCACACATACGTTACTATTTTTATTTCATCAATAATTACTTCCATTATCATGTTATTAACACTTTGTTATGGTCCACAGGTGATCGCAAAATTGGGAGCAGTCCTGCCACGATGGTCCAGAGGACATCCGAGTCATTCTCCGCCAGACCAACCTATCGAACAAACTCCAAGACGCGGCCAGGCCCATACGCAGCAAGGACATCGGCAAGTGAAGCAACCAGTAGCCACAGAACGGATCTACAGCATTCCCAGGAGACACCGAAGAGACGACATAGAGCTGTACGAGATGCAGTCCGTTTGCTGAGAGGTGGCAGAATGTCCAAACTTGAGCACCGCTGGAACTCAAACTTTGAACATCGCTAGCAAGATCAGCGCAACATCCACCGTCCGGTGACACGGTTAAGAAGAACTGCAAGAAAACGCCGCGTCGGTACTTTACACGCACGACACACAAAAATAATATTTGAATGTGTACTGTAAATAATTTTAGTATAAATAGATTGATATTTTGTAAATAAAATTAATTAGCCACTTGCAGTTGAGTTTAACTTGTCTCCTGCACCCAGCGAAGCACCATTCCGCTGCTCTCACAGTTGCCAAGCCTCCTTTAGCAACAATAGATCAGTGAGGCTGCTGATCTGCTGTGAGAATTACACCCTCCTTACTTCCCCTCGCTGTTGTTAAGCCTACCTAGTAATTTACGGCCAGTGAGGCTGCTGGTCGGCAGCGAGGAATTCCCCTTCCGGTACACATTGCACTTCGTGTACCATCCTTGACATCCTACCCAACTTCCGCCTATTGCCTTAGGGCTAGATCGCGGTAATAGGCTTCCTGGTGGTTAGGGCTGTAGGCACACACCGTCAGGGTGAATCTCTGACAGGATAGGTTTGTGTTATCCCCCTGTAAATTGTACTGTGCAGTTGGCGGCACGCGGTTTTGCTGTTCGTTACACTTACATACACAGACATACAACACTTACACGCACACGCGAGTTAATATTTTTTTTTTTTTTTTTTTTTGTTCTTGGCAATCGTCAACCCTATACAGGGGACATTCCTGCCAGCGTCCAGTAGAAAACTAGAAAATTAAACACATATATCGTGGAAACTCAAATATATACACAGACATTTTATGTACACCTTATTAGTTAAGCATAATACACAAGAAGTATTTACAGGTAGAGGCGCTTTGTGCGCAATCAAAATATTATAAAAACTTAAAGAATCATATTTACTACATAAGAACAAAATATGGGTAATGTCCCCATTACCCGTACCACATTGACATTCGCCATTGTCATGAATCCCCAATTTCGCCAAATGCACTGGGGTGCAACAATGGCCCAACCGCATTCGCGAAATGACTGATGCAAGTTTTTTATGAACAATAAATTTTGAAAACCACGGACGACTTGGAATGCTGCAAGTTTTTGTAAAATTTACCCTTTTCAGGATTCGACCATTTATCTTTCCAATTTTGAAGGAGAAAAACTCTAGCGGACGGAAGTAAATCCTGGACAAAGACCGATTTGTTGTCGCTGTTTCCTTGAGAAGCTGCCAATTTGGCCAATCTATCCGCAGTTTCATTACCTTGCACCCCTGAGTGACCAGGGATCCAAGCCAACGTGACCTTTAGATTTCGATTGTCACAAATTAGCAACTTACTCTTAATTTCAAGCATAACTGGGGAAACTGAATTTTTAACTAAAGGATTTGCTAGAGACTGAAGACAACTTAACGAATCAGACAAAATCAACGAATTATTGTACCCTTTCAAAATAATGTAATTTACACATTCTAGTATAGCCAAAGCCTCAGCAGTATAATTTGTTACCACAGATGGGTACTTGAAAAGTTTAAAGTAACCCGTGTTGTTATGCACGAATGCAGCACCAACCCCTTCACCCATGACAGGTAGAAGCGTTTTTGATGCATCCGTGTAAAACACCTGGGCATCAGAAAAGTTTGTTTGGACAAATTGATTCACAAGAGAATTTGCAACTATAGATTCCTTTGCAACACCAACATCTAAACGAATGTTGGGTGAATAGACGACAACATCATACTCTACATGAAAAAGCGGATGACAATGAAATGTTTTTAATGAATCCCTATATTCAGACAGTTTTCCGTAGCTATTTATTATGTCGGGGACCTCTTTATTGGCCCAATAACGATTATTGGACTCTATGTAACTTTTTAATAATTGGATTTTTGGTATAAGGGGATGATCCGAAAATTGACTAATTTTAAAAATATAATTATCCGATAAGAACTGCCTTCTTAAATGTAGCGGAGGATCACAACATTCAACTTGCAATGCATTTATTGGAGTTGATTTCATACCACCAATAACCAAGCGGAGACTCTTAGACTGGATCAAGTCCAGTTTTTTCAAAGCCCCTTTATTTGCTGGAGCCAGTAAAAAGGTACCAAAGTCGAGAATACTTCTGATTAATGCATTATAAACCAATCTTAAAGATGATGGGTGGGCTCCCCACCATACACCCGACAAGGCTCTCAAAACAGAAATTCGTTTTTCACATTTTCCCACTAAGTAGTTCACATGAGCAACACCGTTTAATTTAGAATCGAATTTTTTACCCAAAAACATTACTTCACTTTCTGTGGGAATAGCTATGTCATTAATTGTTATGTTAACTACAGGGACGGATCTCTTACGGGTAAAGACCATTACTGAGCACTTGAGTGGAGATAAAGATAAATTGTGATCGACCATCCATAACTGTAGGCGATTTAAGTCAGATTGCAAAGTAGCGACCGCTTCATCTGTAGATTTATGACTCGAATATATAAGGAGATCATCCGCATACTGTAATACATTACTGCTAATGATTGAAGTGTCTAAGTCCCTAGTGTACACATCATATAGTAATGGGCTCAAAACAGAGCCCTGAGGAACTCCTTTCCAAACTGTTCTTAAATCTTCACCTACACCAGGCAGACGAATCGAAAGCGTTCTGCCCATGTACAAATTAAACAGGAAGTTAACAAACTTTAAAGGGAAATTAATAGCTGATAACTTTGTTACAATTTAATTAAAAAAACATTATCATACGACGAGATTACATCAAAAAAGCCGCCGCCACGATTTCCTTTTTTGTGAAAGCCAACTGTACATCCGTTGTTAAAATTGAATGGTTATCTATAACACTTTTGCCTTTTCTAAACCCATATTGAGAACTGGATAGTAAATTATTGTGCTTCAAGTGCCATTCGAGTCTATTTTTAATAAGGTGTTCCGCCAATTTGCTAAGTGCGGAAGCCAACGCAACAGGTCTATATGAAGATGGCAATTGAGGATCTTTATTTGGTTTCAACAGTGGGATTATCAGTTGGTGTTTCCAGGTTGAAGGAATCACTCCTGTCTCAACAACTATGTTTACAATGTTCAGGAAAAACAGTTTTGTAGAAACAGATGAATTAACAATAAAAGAATACGGAATACCATCCACCCCAGGTGCTGAATCAGATACCCTTTTCAAGACCCAATTTAATTCCTGCAAATTAAATGCTTCATTTAAGTATCCTGAATTTGAAGAGAAAATATATTTAAGGAATATATATTTAATAAATATTGAGGAATCTAAGGCAGATATTGATCACAAACAAGCTCTCATTGACATCCTGCGAGCAGAGATCTCTAAGCTACAAGTTACTTCAGACCGGGTTGAACTTTTAGAACAACAGCTTCGTGAGGCACTAAGCAGCCTAAATATCTTACAAAATGAGAAGCAAAATACAGCTATAATTCAGTCACAATCACTCCACAATGAACTGTCATTTGCCCTACAAGAGGAGCTTTCTTTTGCAAATGTGACAAGTGATCAACGATTTACTCAATGGACTGCACAAACATCTACTATAAATGTACATAATCATCCAAGACCAAAGAGATCTCAGCAGATTAAGGCAAAATTACTAAGAGCTTTGAATGCAAATAGATTATTAAGGAGACAACACAAAAATAAATATAAGAAACAAAATAGTCAATTGAAACGAGTAGTATTATATCAGGAGATTGACTCACTCAAGGCAGCTTATTCAGCTTTATCTGAGCAGCATGAAGAAGCAATGACCAAGCTAAGCCAACAATCTTCTACATTTGCACCGCCAACAAATAAAAATTTAATCAAACAAAATGCAATGAAATCATGGCCTTGCTACAAGATGATACAGACAAGAAACATTTGTCATTGCTAAGTGACACAGGAGACCCGTCTGAATTTTCATCAAATGACAGCGGGTCACCCAAGACTAAAAGAAGAGAAACCGTCATTCATCAATGAAAAAGAAAACAGTGAAGGAGCACCAAGCTGTTTTAATACCACAACACTGCTCACCAATCTGCACGGTGCCCCCACCCCGCAGGAGGTTGACCTCAGTGGGGCTGTGGCACTGTGTATTGTCAGCAGTCACAGCGAGGTCAGCATGCTACGATGGATTTGGAGCCCAGTACTCCTAAATCACGAGTCGAGCAGTCTGGTAGCGCCGCGCAGGGACTACATAGCTTGGACGCGAGTGCACTCACCACGCCACCGCGCGCTCCACTGGACGTCCCGAGCGCCTCGCAGCCGTGCGCCCGCGGCCCCGCCGTGCGCATCGCAGCCATGCGCTCCGCACGCCCCGCTGTGCGCCCTCGCCTCTCGCTGTGCGCCCCACGCCCCACCCTGTGCGCTCCGCACGCCCCGCCCCGCGCCCCGCACGCCTCGCCATGCGCCCAGCCGCCTTCGTGTGCGTGGTCAGGTCTGCTCACGCCGCGCGTCGCCGGGCAAGGAGCCCAGGTGCGCCGCTGGCGTTGCACACTAGCACGCCTACGCCCAGTACTCGTACCCAGCACGTTCAGCAGCTGCCCAAACCCGTGGACACTAATCTCGCTAAGACGGTCATCTTTAGTGACAGAATAGGAAAAGGTTTAGGTTACTTACTGCACAATCAACTTAATCAGGTTGTTGAAAATGTTTGTTTACCCCAGGCCTCGTTTGAACAAATTACTAATAGAATGTTAAACTATAACTTCTCTGAAAACACTACAGTGGTGCTATTATTAAGTCACAGTAGCGGTGTCGACAAGCGAGCCTTGACTAATTTTATTAATTCTTGTGCCACCCTAAATGTCCGTAACTGTATTATAGGCACATTACCTTATATTAAGGGACAAGTTGAATATAATAGTAGAATATTTAATTTTAATACTATGTTATATAAATTGACATGTAGTCATAGTGACAACTTATATACAGTTGACATTAATCTATTTGATAATTTTATATTGACAAACAGTACAATGTACTTATCTCTTTATTACTGCAAACTTTTAGCTAATTTGTTAGCTATGAACATTTCTGACCCGGTTACACATTGTACACCAGATCATTCTAGACTTAGGCCTCTTGCATCCAGGAACAATAAATCTCAACATTTAAACTAAACAATGAGACAAAGGAAAGCCGCTTAGTATTATTCATCAGAATATTCAGGGCTTTCCTGGCAAGGAGCTTGAGATTGAGTTGTTCCTGGAGTCAAGAAAATGTGATATTTTATGCGTTTCGGAACACTGGTTGAAGGACTATGAGATGCTCATAAATTACGAAAATTATGAAATAGTCAGTGCCTTCAATCGAAAGTCCACTATTCGCGGAGGCACTTTTATTCTTGTTAATAAAAATATCAAAGCTAAAGAGCGAAAAGATATTGTTGGACTTTCGGTTGAATGTGTGTGTGAACTGTCATGCATTGAGTTGGAGAAACATATTATAGTGTGCGTATACAGACCCCCTAAAAATAGTAACTATGAGAGTTTTGAACTAATTATGGAAGATGTTTTAAAGATATTATTAAAATCAAAGAATAAATTTCATATTGTGTGTGAGATTTCAATATAAATTTATTAGAAAATGTTGCTTTTAGAAGTCGATTTATCAGTTTGTTTAAGTCATTTAACCTAAACAACATATTTAAAGAACCTACTGAATAACTGCAACCACAGCATCTTGTTTAGACAATATCTACTGTGATTGTGACTATTCAGACCAAGAAATAGTAAATTGTTGTAAATCAGACCACAATGGACAATCTGTGCTTTTTCCATGTCGTCCTAAAGTTGAAAAGATTGTTATTAGTAAAAGAATTATAAGCTCCAACCAAGTAGACAAACTCCATACTGCACTATCAGAAAAACTACCAGTTCTAGACTATGATACTAACAATCCAAATAACTTTTATTCAAAGCTTTTATAACGATACGTGATGAATTTGAAGACAAATTCAAGGTAAAGAAATTAACAATTAATCCTAAATTTAAATTCAGCGACTGGGCAACTGTAGGGATTCGAACAAGTAGGAATAAGTTATTTGAGCTGTATGACGAAAAGTCTTATAATCATAGTGTAACTTTTGTTGAACATGTTAAAAATATTCTAAGATATTCAAAAATGTTTGCATACAAGCTAAAGCAATTTTCACCAAAAATAAAATATACTCTGCTGAAAATGTTATTAAAACTGTTTGGAAAGTTGTCAATTCAGAGACTGGTCGAAACAAACCAATTGAAAAATCTCATTCTTTGATGACTGGTCAGGGCATTGTTACTGCAGACGCTGATGTAGCTAATGAGTTTGAAACTTTTTTCAGTAACATCCCATTCAAAACTACTGAGTCACTTAACTCTTCGCCAATCATCGCGTCAAATCTTCTTAAAAACAATGTTCAGACTTGTGTTAATATATTTGAGTTTAGGCACATTAATGCGAACGTAATATTAAAAACTTTTAAAGATATAAAAGTAAAAACTACAGAGGATTTATGGGGCATGTCAGTAAGACTATGTAGTTCTTTAATTGATACATTAGCACCATACTTAGCCTGTATATTTAATGCTTGCATTGATCATGGCGTATTTCCTGATCTCATGAAGCACAGTAAAGTAATACCTCTTTTAAAGCAGGAGATAAAACGGATCCCAGTAACTTTAGGCCAGTATCTGTACTACCAGTTGTGAGTAAAGGTTTTGAGAAAATTGTACTTAATCAAATGCTCCTACATTTCAACTTAAATAAATTACTACATGATCAACAATTCGGTTTTACGAAAGGGCGCTCGACAACCGACGCTGCTGTTAACCTCCTACAACTTATTTACGGTGCTTGGGAGGAGTCGCAGGATGTCATAGGGGTGTTCTGCGATTTGTCCAAGGCATTTGATTGCGTTGATCATGAGACACTGTTGCTGAAACTGGACCATTATGGTATAAGAGGAAAAGCGCTTGATTTAGTTCAATCTTATCTCGGAGATAGGACGCAGACAGTGCAGATAAATGGTGTGAAGTCGATAGGATCTGCCGTCAGAATTGGTGTACCGCAAGGATCAATTTTGGGGCCGTTTCTATTTTTAGTATACATAAACGACTTGCCGTTCATGGTACAGAATCTAGCCAAGATAGTGCTTTTTGCTGATGATACTTCTTTAATATTTAAAGTGGATAGAAAAGCTGTAAATATTGACGAAGTAAATGGCGCACTTGATCAGGTTCATAAATGGTTTACGTCAAACAATTTAGTGCTGAATTCTAAAAACTAAATGTATTAAATTCTCTTTGCCTAATGTAAAAGTATTAAACACGATGTTGTTCTAAATAATGAAAAGCTTAATTATGTAACTGAAACAGTTTTCTTAGGGATTACACTCGACGCAACCGTTCAATGGGATCCACATATACTAGCACTGGCTAGTAAACTTAGCTCAGCGGCATACGCTGTTCGAAAAATTCGACAATTGACCGATGTTGCTACAGCCAGGCTTGTGTATTTTAGTTACTTTCACAGCATAATGTCCTACGGATTATTGTTATGGGGCAAGCCGCTAACATTGAAACTATCTTTGTGTTACAAAAAAGGGCTATAAGAGCAATATATAAACTGCGAAGTCATGAATCCCTACGAGAATTGTTTAAGGAAATTGGCATTCTTACGCTTCCTTCGCAGTACATATTTGACAATATAATGTATGTACGTAAGAATTCCAGTTCCTATTTAAGAAACTCTGATATTCATTGTCGTAATACAAGAAATAAAAATAAAATTGTACCGCCACAAACTAGATTAAGTAAGATCAGTAAATCATATATGGGTAACTGTGTACGCTACTATAATAAAATTCCAGAGGAAATTTTAAAGTTAAATGATAGGCAATTTAAAATTAAAATAAAGAATACTTTATGTTTGAAAGCGTATTACAAGACTGAACATTATCTGAAAGACAAAGATGTCTGGTTAGTAGCAACAGTTGCTCCAACACAATGCAAGAGATAGGCATTATTTAAAAATAAACATGACATTATATTTTAGTGGTTAAACTTTTATGATATGTAAATTGACATGTATAGTGGTTAAATTTGACATTTCATACTTATTATTCTTAAATTTTGACATGTATTTTTACATTTACTGTAAATTTACTTTTTGTTATGTTATTTTATTGCTCGTATATTTAAAGTACCTTTATTTTAAAGACGAAACAGTTAGAATAATCTACTGTAATATTATTTTTATTTTGTTGAGCCGTTTTTGGCTATTACTATTATACTATTAATTTATTTTCTAGCTTAGATAGGGTAGCATAGGGCCTAAAATATTGTCAACTTTAGAATAGGTGCACTTCTGGGCAGGGTTTTGGGGGGTTTTCATGTCCAGGGGGTCCGGCTAACGATACGTATGGAACACCTTATTAAAATATTGACAGAATGTAATTCCATTTACTTGTCAATCACTGAGGCATAAAGTTACATGCTGTGTGGTTAGCCTGGCCAGCCCCGAGGCAGTGCCTTTATTTTTATTTTTTTTATCCCGCCCGTGCCGCGTTTAGAGTAGGAACACAAATTGTTATAAAAAATAGAAAATTTTGCATTAGAAATTTTCTCTTTTTTAAGTTTGAATTAGAATGTGACTTTCTTAAAGAGAATCTTGTAAATTCCTACTAAGAAATAAATTATTGAATTTGAATTTGAATTTGAATTTATTCAGTATAAAAACAAGTGTAAAAAACAAAACAAAATCCACAGCAAATATAAAAACAAAACAAAATATAAAACAAAACAACTCTACCTATCTAGAAACCCACCCCGGATCGTTCCCGGCGCAAAGGAGCCCAATATGCTGGCTGCGTTGCCACGTTGTACGGCTAGAGAAATGCTTTGCGCTAGGAACGAACCTGAGCGGGGGTCAGCACCCCTCTCCTTCAGACGACGGCCAATTTCCCGTACAAAGTTCTTGGCTTCAGAACACCAGGGGCCCAAAGTCTCCACTGCCACGGGTATAAAGGTGTACGCGGCGAGATCCTTGTACTTCTCGTGTTTCTTTTTTGCCGCGGCCTCGGCCGCTGCACCAGCCACGCGGGATGTGCGACTAAGGTGACAAGCCGCAGTCGTACTGACACACGTAGCATCCCAGACCATATTCCTGCCCTTTTGCCAAGGGACCAACGTTAAGCCGTCGGGTCTCTTACCATCTGAGCGGCTTAGTCCGGGAGGCTCGAGCACGACGGGGATGTTGGCAGAAACTAGCGCCCTACGCACTAATTCATTGAGGGCATGGTGCCTTGGGAACCTCCCTAAGCAGCGGCAGCAGCTCAAAGCATGATTGCCAGTCTCATCCACCACTTGCCCACAAATACATGAGTGCGGCTCACAAACTTTGCAGCCTAGGCGTAGTGACACGGCTACACGCAGGGAGTCACTATCAAGTAATGTTCCTAAGTTAGGAGATGGTAGGGCGTGCAGCCATGCACCTGACTCTGGGCACGCTGAAGCTCGTAGTCTGGCAGTGTCTGTTCCTGAACTGGCGCTCAACAGGTCTTCAAAACAAGCCTTTGCTGCGACGTTATCCCAAGCACGTTGAAAATGTGCAGCTTCAGTTTTGATTGGCGTGTTCGGGTAGTGATTCGACCAGACCTCCAGTGCATCGGATGCAAACGGGATGCTCACCTTGACTCCATTATTAGACAAAATGTTAGATACAAGGTTTGACACTCCGTGCACCGACGCAAGGAAGGCCGGCAAACTCACATCCCGGGCTCGTCGTATTCCTATTCCCCCGTGCCTGATCGGCAAGGCTGCCTGGGTCCACTGGCTTTCTTCGAGGGACACATTTAGAATTGTTTCTACGGCTTCCTTTAAAGTGTTATCAAAAGAGGCAATCTTTTCCGGTTGCAGCCACGAGGGGGTAGTACGCAGCAGGTATGTTACCTTGGGAATAGCGAAGCACATCTTCAACAGTACCAGAGCGACGTGGGCAGACAGATGTTGGAGTCGATCACTTGCCAGACTAAGCATCAGCTCCCTTGTTTCGAATGCCTCCGCTATACCAGCTGGAAAAATGGGAGAGCCCAACAAAACGAAAGAGCCTTCGTCAATTTCTCTGAAACCAGGTAGTATGGTCTGGAAGTGAGTCAGTTGAGATCTAACCTCTGAACTGCAGGGATAGAACTCACACTTTGTTGGGTTGATCTCTAATCCTAGTTCCCTAAGACGCGGTATTAGGGTGAGTAAATCTTTCTTGACCTCATCCGGAGTACCTCCAATCGTACCGTCGTCTAGGTACCAAATATTTAAAGGTGACTGAAGGTCAGCTATTGCGTTCTGAATTGCGAGGCTGAATACCAGTGGACCCAGTGGGTCACCCTGCTGGGCTCCAACTTGGGACGAGATTAGCTCTTGATTGTAAAATAGGTTGGATGGGCTGCCATAAAGCTGATTTAAAAACGGATACAACGACGGGACCTTGTTTTTTACCTCGGTCAGCAAAGAATCTCTCTCCAGTGAGTTGAAGGCGTTCCTTAAGTCCAACTTCACTACTATGCAGTTAGCATTCAAAGGATCCATGGCAAAAGAACGTGTAGCATGGATTGCGGCTTCGCAACCCAACTGTGTCCCAAATCCAAGCTGATGCGGCTGTAAATAGGTGGCCATTTCGTCTTTCACGGAACGACATCCCAACTTAGCTGTTAATGTATAAATATAAGGCATATGATGTAAAGTTGGCACAAAATCAGGTGCTAGGGCACGGAAAAATGACGAAACCCAATCCAAAGAGAAGGAAGAGACAGATCGAGCCTTCAGGGATGCCCTATACCGACGAACATTACTCCAAACTACTGTTAGAGGAGTGCTCGGCGAGATAGATCCACAAAAACTCTTCCATCCCTTACGCTTCTTTTTATGCAAAAGACGTTTAGTAGCTGCTTCATAATTCCTAAACTGATTAAAAGTGGATAAGTCAACATAATCATGTACGAGCAACTCCATATCATTTCGTTTTTTTACAGCTTCTGTGCATTGCTTGTCCCACCATGGCGGTGAAGCGATCTTATTATTATCAGCAACATTTTTTGTTTCAAAACTGTTATCCGCAGCAAACTTAATTTTTGAAGTTAGATGCTCATAATTTTCAAGAACATTAGTAACTGTTACAGAAACAGCGGAAACCTCACTCATTCCATCAGCTAACGACGCAGAAAAAGTATCCCACAAAGTACTACATTTATCAGGTAATTTATATTTTAATAAGGGAGGTAGAGGTTTTACAGAACTTTTGTTTGATTTCGGAAACCTCAGGATGATTGGATAATGATCACTGCCATATGACAAATTTAAAATTTCCATGTAATTACCGACAGCAGACTAGGAGAACAAATGGAAAGATCAACATAACTACGAGCTTGACCCGGTACAGGTCGACGAGTTGGAAAACCAGTATTTAATACACCAAGATTTAAATCATCTAACACATCAGCAATACGAATTCCGAAAATGTCATCCCGAGGTGCCCCCCACGAAGAGTGGTGGGCATTTAGGTCCCCAGTATGACCATAGGAGATTGTAAACTTTCAACAATATTTTTTAATATTGGAATCACTGTTATGTCTTTTTCAGATATATACACCGACACATAAGTAATACCAGCTACTGACGCAGCGACTACATCTAAATTATCATTAGTATGAACAGGTAGATTTATTTGTTGAAAAAAATAATTTTGTTTTATGAGGAGAGCAGCTCCTCCATATCCATCCCTCCGGTCAGACCTGAGAATGTTGAAACCTGGAACCCTATACAGGGAACCAGGTCCCAACCAAGTCTCAGAAATGGCCAGGATGGTTGGTTTATACTTGTTAATAAGAAAAATTAGTTCAGACTGTTTAGATCGAATGCTTCTGGGGTTCCACTGAATCAGACAATCCATGATTTAGATTAAGAATGGCAACTGAGATGGAGTTAATAAGTGATAGGGCAACGTTGTACGGTAGAGAAGAATTAAGGACGATATTAACTAACTGCGATAGCAGATCCTGTAACGAACAGGCCTGAGAGTCAGTCTCTTTATCAGCAATGTCTGGTGTTTTGAAGCCACAACCATTTGCTGGAATAGGCTCTTTGAAAGAATTGATTAAATCCTTGTGTGATTTATGGTCATAGCCTTGGGTTACCGGTTTTTTAATTTTTGGTGGAAGTGTGACAGTTTTCTTATTCCAAACTTTTCTGTTTTCAGTGGGCTCCACAGGAACAGAAGAATTTGGATGAGAGGCCCTGCCAACAACTTCAGAAAATAATGGTTTGGAGTTAGGAATTATTTTTGACGCCTCAAGATAAGACTCATTATTTTCGGACATGTATTTTTTAATGTCTGCCTGTCTTAGAAATTCCGGGCAAATTTTTGAAGTGGCTTGGTGATCACCAGTACAATTGACACACGAGAACTCTGTCACTATACAAGTTGCAGCGTCATGTTCATTGCCACACTTAGAACATCTAGGCCTACTACGGCACTTGTCCTTAGTATGTCCAAATCTACAGCAGCGATGGCACTGTATTGTCGGTAGTATATAATTCTGGACGGGGAGAGCCGAATAAAACGCGTAAACCCTGCCAGGGAGTCGCTGTCCATCAAAGGTCAACGTGACAGTTTGCGTTGGCACCCATTCCACAACACCCGAAGCAGAAACGGTTTTTCTGTTCATACGACGCGAACGCAAAATCTTTCCGTAGCCCTCAGGGACTTTAATATTTTCCATGATCTCTTCATGAGTCCAGCTTTCTGGAACACCCTTAACGATGCCCATTCGACACAAATTGAAAGTTGGAATCGATGCCTGGTATTTTTTTTGGCCAGCAAGGACCTCGTTCAGAACGAAAAGATTCGCTTCTTTCCAAGAACCAAATGAAATTGACAAACGGTTACGACCTATCCGCTTCACTCCGTTCTCAATGATGTTTTTCATTCCGTTCTGGTACAAAAAGTATGAAAAATCTAAAGGGTGCAAAGTTGCCCCTGTCTTACCGTTTTCCTCTGCAAATTGTACATAAACAATGTACGGGCCTGGGTCATTAGGATCATACAGCGTCCTAAAAACACTGTTTTTGGAGTTAAGCTCTTTTTCAGTAGTTGGGTGGTGGGGTTGATTTTTATCAACGATTTGTTCTTGGTCCATTGGGGTAGAATTGTCAATAACTTGTTTTTGTACTGAAATATTCTTACTGTCTTTTACTAGAACTTGTTTAGGGTCTACCAAAAAGTACTTCGGATTTTTGTTGGTTTTTTTATTTTTGAACGACTTAATCGACGAGGGAGATAATCCACGTCCGCGATTCTCATCAGAGTTTTCAATCTTTTTGGCGGCCGCAACTAAAAGATCAAGTGATGCAGGCGGAGGAGGCGGAGGCACCTCTGGTGGCCTTGTATGGATTCCGGACTCCCTCGCTACGGAGGGGTCCATTTTCGCCGATATGGCGCAAAAAATTTACAAAGACTTACCCTAATCGATGCAAAAATAACTGTACACTATATATACACAAACTAAAACAACAAATTATCCTAATATCTACAAAATAATAATAAATACGAATTGCTGAAATTTTTTCCGTATATCGTGTTTTCCCGCCAACCGAAGACGCGAGTTAATATTTCATACTTTAGCCGCCCACTGTACAGTCCTCATAATTTCAAGTGTCGTCCCGCCGCGGGTGACACTTGTTTTTTTTTTTCATTCGGCCAGTGTCAAATTGGAACAGATTACAATTTGGTACGCGGGTCAATTCGTTTATTTTTTTTTTCAAATACTAGAAATCGAGTTACTTTATGTAGCTGCAAGTAGTATGAAAGTTTTTTTTTAAAGGCTGTATATTCGTAATGCAGTTCATTACGTTCGTACTTTCGATTCTGTAAAACGAATATTACGAACTGAGTGTAGATAAAATTATTAAAATAGTCCTGTGCAATAAAACTTTTTTTTTTTACCTACCTATGCTATGCAATTCTGAAAAAATTTCGTACTTCTTTTGGGAAAAATAAATAATTGACACTTTTGTCGTTTATAGAGTGCCAATACAAGGACTTTCGTTCAAACAACTTTGAGTTAGAATACGAACAAATCTTGACTGAGATATAGGCATTTAAATGAAATTTCGGCTTAGTGGTAAAAATAATATGTCCAGAATTATATTAGATACTTAACCTACCCTTAAGCTGTACCATGCATTTAAATTACCACCCTGTATGATTTTTATAATTTGTAAGTTTATTTACTAAGATATCAAGCATTACCTCCCCCTGCTGCGCGCCCGCCCACCCGCGCACGCCCACTAGCGACGTCACACGCGGGGATGCCGGGTCTTCTACGGATATGTGAGCTGGGAACAAATAATATAAGGTTACATTTAATTAAGTACAAATCTCTTAAGGGTGTGTTCTACTCACGATACTGAACAACTTTTGTTTCAAACCTTTTTTGGAAATATGAAAAAAAAATTGCACCTCTCATGTTGAATAAGTGACACACTTTTTCAACATTTTTGTATGGGAGCTCCAGATTTATTTTTTCATATTTCTAACAAAAGTTGTTCAGTTTTAAGAGTAAACCACACCCTCAACAGATTTGTACTTAATAGTAACCCTTTATAATAATATGGATTACATACTAGAATGACCAAGACGGTAACGGAGTGGCGGCCAAGAACTAATAAACGTCCAGTAGACAGACCAGATGGACAGACGATATAGTGGCCATTGCCGGTAAACATTGGCTGCGGGAGGCACAGGACCGGAGGAGGTGGCGAAAAAGAGAAGAGGCCTATACTCAGGTAGGCTGATATAGAAGATACTAGAATAGAAAAGAAACCAAGGCCAAAAATATTTTAGAATAGAAGCACTTCTGGGCGGGTTTAAGGGGAGAGTTTACTGTCCAGGCGGTCCGGCTATGACGCATGTAACACCTTTTTAAAATCTTGACATAGAGAACATCAACATCTTCAGCCATTTTTAGTCTATTCACGAACATAGGCCTCTTCTAGCTCCTTCTATCCTAACCGATCTTGCGTTCTTCACATCGAATCATGTCCTCCGTCGTGTCGTCTAATGTTATACACCCATGTTAGGTGGATGGCCCGAGATTTATTATTCATGCGGAGTCGCTATTCCAGTAATCGTCTTGTCCACCTGTCTGTGCTTATAAGTGCTTTATGGCCAAGCAATCTCCACTTCTGCTTGGCGATTATGGAGATGGGAATTAATGGCAAATATAATACTTACCAATAGCGTATCTCATTTCAGGGGAGCGTGCGATGTTGACGGCAGCGATTAGTAGGAGCAGTCCACTGGCACCCACTCCGCGCACGTCAAGAGCCATTATCTCCACGCTGCTACAACTGCTGCTTGTTTCATCATCTGCCTGCCCTTATCCCAATTTATTTGGGGTCGGCGCAACATGTCTTTCTCTTCCATTCATCTCTATCAGCCGTCAAATCTTCGTTTACCCCTTTTTGATTCATATCATCTTTTACACAATCCATCCAAACTTTTTTAGGCCTTCCTCTCCTTCTGCGTCCATCCACATTCATATTCATTACCTTTTGCGTCACATGATTTCCATCCCTCCTCATAACATGCCCATACCACGATAAACGGCTAGCTCTCATCTTTTCTGTTGTTTAAACATAATAATAATGTTTACAGAGACATAGGCACTGTTTCTCACCGATAGCGTATCTCATTTCAGGGGAGCGCGCGATGTTGACGGCGGCGATTAGTAGAAGCAACCCTTTTAGAGCCATTATCTCTACGCTGCTACAACTGCTGCTTGTTTAAACATAATAATAATGTTTACAGAGAAAGAAGCCACTGTTTCTCACCTTCTTATTTTCGTGTGGGACACCGAGTCGTTCAACGACCCGATGAACCCTGGTGTCAGAGTTTTTCAACCGCCTACTGCAACTGCAGCAGGCCTATGACATGGTTGTGTAACGACCGCCATCATAGACAGCAACCGGGACCGACGGCTTAACGTGCCCATCCGAAGCACGGAACCATCTTACTTGCGGACAATCAGGTGGTTCAGCCTGCAATGTCCTAACCAGACTGGGAACAAATTCACCAAGTGATAAATATCAACTTTGTGAGTGACCCCACCGGGAATTGAACCCGGAACCTTTGCGTGGCAGGCAGGCATACTAACCACTGCGCCACATCGGCTGTCATATGCTGTTTCTCACCAATAGCGTATCTCATTTCAGGGGAGCGCGCGATGTTGACGGCAGCGATGAGTAGGAGCAACCAGCCATTATTTCTACGCTGCTACAACTGCTGCTTGTTTAAACATAATAATAATGTTTACAGAGACATAGCCACTGTTTCTTACCAATAGCGTATCTCATTTCAGGGGAGCGTGCGATGTTGACTAGAGTCATTATCTCTACGCTGCTACAACTGCTGCTTGTTACATAATAATAATGTTTACAGAGAAAGAAGCCACTATGTCTTACCAATAGCGTATCTCATTTCAGGGGAGCGCGCGATGTTGACGGCGGCGATGAGTAGAAGCAATCCACTGGCACCTACTCCGCGCACGTCTAGAGCCATTATCTCTACGCTGCTACAACTGCTGCTTGTTTAAACATAATTATGCAATGTTTACAGAGACATAGGCACTGTTTCTCACCAATAGCGTATCTCATTTCAGGGGAGCGCGCGATGTTGACGGCAGCGATTAGTAGAAGTAAACCACTGGCGCCTACACCGCGCACGTCTAGTGCCATTATTTCTACGCTGCTTAGGTCACCTGCAAAGAATATATATGAAACTTAGGAAACAGTATACTATCTTCTTAGGTTAGAGAATATATAAGCAAGCTACCTCTATAGGGTGCGCATATCGCCCTCGCTATACTGTCAAAACGTAAGTAGTTGCTCCCGAGATACATACAAGGGTTCAATAGTGTTGTCACTGGCGTTTTGTTACACGTGGACAGAGAGGTTTTGTTCTGACTTTTAACAGCAGCCGTTCTAACTTTTTAGGCGCACTGTATAAGGATTCAAGTTATTAAAAAGACTACCGAACAAACAGTAAAATATAGAAAAAGTAAATCAACCTACTCATAAATTATGTAAGTTACGTAACATAACTTAGGCTTTGTATTATTTTCTAAAAACCTACCTTGTGGCTGCAAATGTTTCATATGGTGCGCGTCCACCAGCGCCCTCCTTAGTGGATGCGTGTAATGATCATTGGCGCACCACAGTTGTAGAACGGGCCCTCCGCCGCCCCCACTAGCTACTAGTGCCACAGACGCTCCGCCGGCTTCGGTGAACGGGCCGTCGTTTAGGACCACCACGCCTACAAGTTTCTGAAATAGAAATAGTAAATATTAATACCTGATTCATAGAAGAAGAGGACCCGAAAGAATAACAGCGTCGTGGCGCGCCTCCTGGCGGGTCGCGGCATTATGCTGAGTTAGGTTAGTAGGTAGGTAGTATGCCTTTTACGGGTGCGGTACACTAGCTTTCCATAAGTTACTTTATTATTGTTTTGTTATAGAGCCTAACTAATGTACTGTTAAACGAAATAAACGTTTAATCTGTCTATCTAAATGGCAACATTATTACTGACATCTTGCTCAAATGTCATATAATACGAAAAACCCGCAAACAATAATGTTGCCAATTCAAGTATCTTTCTTCTATGAATCAGGTTATACCTGTTTGATTTAATTTGTCTTTGGGTTCTAGTTGTAAAAATATATAGAAAAACGATATAATGATGCTTAGAAAATATGTTTATTTTTCAAATTTCCATGAATGCTTCAAAATCGTAGAAGTTATTTTTATTACCTCAAGACTACATATTTTTTTTAAGTTTAGTGCCAAGGGTTAAGGGGTACCTTAGACTAAATAAAACACAACTTACAGTATCAGCATGAGCGGGCATCGAACCAAAGAAAAGCAGGGAGACCCTACGTCCAATGCCACCCAGCCATCCGCTCGGCGGTCGCAAAGTGTGGCAAGATATCGTCGCACGCCCATCTAAATGAAAGATTTATTTTAAAACATAAGATAAACTACAATAAATAAATAGAGATGAAAAATTTCATTCTTCATATCTAACATAATGCCGTGTGGTGCCGGCAGAGTAGAATAACACAAATCCCACCGAGGGATAAACCCGACCCAAACAGCCAGGGCCAACCGTATGGTGGCGGTTAATCAAAAGCATTCCCAAGGAGGGTTGAAGTCTGGTAGGCGGCCGGTCGTAAAATTAAGCCAAATCCTTTGCAACACGATTTTGTGTTCAACGAAACGTGTTGCGCCGACCCCAAATAATTGGGATAAGGGCAGGAAGATGATGATATCTAACATACCAAAGGGATTCGCAAAATTGTAATAAGTAAAGCCTGTGTGGTAAAAACTACCAGTAGCTTATGTTTTGTCTACTGTCATGTACCGAACATGTGGGTACATGTAGAAAACCCAGTCTGGTAATGTCAGGTGAGTTAACGCGCGCGCTCTCTCCCTATTTCAGTGGTTTTTCGGGTTTATAATAGTGGCGACGAAGTGAAAATACGTGAAAAACGTGCAATAAGGTGTGATTGAATCATAACATATAAATTTCTTGAAAACAAAGTGCAAATAAAGTGGTAAAATGGTGGTAAAATTTGCGGAATTTGATATAGCACATGGCTGCTGGGAAAATTACGTGTCCAGGTTTGGATTCTGTTTAGAAGTAAATGAAGTTACAGAAGATGCTAAAAAGAAGGCGAATTTGCTGGCGGTATGTGGTCCTGATTTATTTGATTTAATATTATCTTTGATTGCTCCAAAGGAAATAAGTAAGGTTACCTACTCAACAATAAAGACACTTCTAGACAGCCATTTTCATCCTAAACCAAATGAAATCGTGGAATCATTCAAGTTTCATACTCGTAATCAGGAACAAAATGAGAAAATACGCGATTATCTAGCTTGTTTGAGGAAGATGTCAATTCACTGCAACTTCACAGATATTGATCGCACCTTGCGTGATCGATTAGTTTGCGGGATTTTAGACAAAGAGTTGCAGCGGAAAATGTTACAAACTGATAATTTAACATATGAATCAGCTTGCAAATTGGCGTTGTCATATGAATCGGCCAACTGTGATGCTGAAATTATAGTTCCAACACCAGGTGTAAGCAAGCCAAGCCCTGCAATAGAGTTTGAGGAACCCATGGAAGTAAACAAAATGTTGTTCAGGAAAGGGGGAAAATCTACTGAGAAACAAGCCTGTTTTCGCTGTGCAAAGCAACATAAAGGAGAGTGCAAGTTTAGGTGGGCAAAGTGTAATTTTTGTGGTCGCACCGGGCACATTGAAGTCGCTTGCATGTCTAAAAATAAAAACAATGAAAGTACACCTAGATCAAACTGTAATGGCTTATATGAAATGCCCATCTATAGTGTCAGTCAGGTTAACATACCTGCATATAAAATGAATGTGACCCTAAATAATTGTCAGATTGAAATGGAAGTGGATTCAGGGTGTGCACTTACAGTTTTAAGTGAACCGACTGCCAGACTCATATGGGAAGGAAAATTACCAAAATTAAATGAGTGCACCATGGCTCTTAAAACATGGACAGATAGTCAACTACAGATTTTAGGGTCAACGGACATATCTGTAAATTGTAAAGGGATGATAAAAAATCTGCCAGTGATAATAGCAAAAGGGCATGGTCCCAGTCTTCTTGGAAGAAACTGGTTTAAAGATTTCGGCATACAAGTACAGGGAGTGAATTCTATAAAAATTGATTCAGTAGTCACAACTCAGATAATTGAAAAATACAAAGATGTGTTCGAGGAAGGGTTAGGTAAATACACCGGACCAGTAGTTAGTATCAGACCTAGGGAAGGGGCAACACCCAAGTTTTTAAAATGTAGGCCTATACCATTTGCTTTGAGAGAAAGGGTTAATAAAGAAATTGAAAGACTGGTTGAAGAGGATGTCTTGGAACCAATACCACACTCTGATTGGGCTACTCCTATTGTGCCTGTACTTAAACCCAACGGCAATATACGGCTCTGTGGTGACTACAGGTCAACAGTAAATATGGTGACTGACACCGATACATACCCTCTTCCTACAATTGATGAGGCTTTTACCCAATTACAAGGGGGTCAAGTATTTACCAAAATTGATTTGGAACGAGCATATACGCAGGTGGCTGTCGACGAGCCTACTTCCCATTTACTTACACTGAATACACCAAAAGGTCTTTATAGAGTAAAAAGATTGGCATTTGGGGTAAAGGCATGCCCAGGCATATTTCAACGGTTAATGTCATCACTGTTAGCTGGCATTCCTGGAGTTGCTGTATTACTCGATGATATATTGGTGACAGGAACTAATATAGATCAACACAACAAACGACTAAATACAGTCTTGCTAAAGCTTCAGGAAGCCGGGTTAAAGGTCAACAAGAAAAAGTGCAAGTTTGCATCAGAGAGTGTAACTTTCTTAGGATTTGTAATTGATGAATTAGGGATACATCCTTGCACTGAGAAAATTCAAGCTATTGAAAATACACCAGCACCTCAGAATGTAAAAGAACTTCAGGCATTTCTGGGTCTTCTAAACTTTTATGACCGATTTTTACCTCATAAAGCTACAATAGCAGAACCCTTATATAAACTACTGAATAAACAGACAAAATGGCAATGGAAGATGCAACATCAGAATGCATTTGAAAAATTAAGGAGAATGTTGACAAGTAAGGATACACTTGTACATTATGACTTGAAGAAGAAACTTATTCTTTCATGTGATGCATCGGAGTATGGTCTCGGAGCAGTATTAGAACATGAAATGGAAGATGGTAGTGTAAGACCCATCATGTTTGCTTCAAGGACAATGAATATTCATGAACGTAATTATGCTCAAGTGGATAAAGAAGCAGCAGCTATAATATTTGGTTTTAAAAAGTTCCATCAGTTTATCAGTGGCAGGAAGGTGATTATCAGAACAGATCATAAACCTCTGCTAGGCTTGTTTGATCCTAAACGCCCAATACCTAATATTATTTCCCCAAGAATGCTAAGATGGGCTCTCCTGCTGAACTCCTATGATTATACAATTGAATATATCCAGGGAAAAATGCTAGGAAATGCTGATGCATTGAGTCGTTGGCCTTCAGTAGAAAAAGGTGAAGAAGAAAAAGAATACTCTGGAGTGTTATTGATTGAGGAGACACCTTTGGAATTAGAGTTTTCAGCAGAAGAAGTTGCAAAACTAACAATGAAAGATACAAAGCTGAGTAAAATTTTGTACTGGATACGTAATGGATGGCCAAAAGAAGTAGAAAAGGAGTACAAAATATATTGGCAAAAGAGGGAAGAATTATCTTCATATAAAAACTGTATTTTGTGGGGAAATAGAGTAGTTTTGCCTGAAAAAATGTGGGATAAAGTTCTGGAAGAACTACATGCAAACCATGATGGAATTGTCATTACAAAAGCCATGGCCAGAAGTTATTTCTGGTGGCCTGCTATTGATAGACAGATAGAAGAGATGATTAGAGGATGTCACATATGCGCAGAAAACAGGAACATGCCTGCAAGAGTTACACATCAGTGGATAAGACCTGATAAAGCCTGGTCGAGATTACATATGGATTATGCAGGACCATTTCAAGGAAAGATTTTTCTTATCTTGATTGATTCATTTTCAAAATGGGCGGAAGTCAAGATAGTTCCGGATATGAGTAGTGCTACATTAATAAAAAACTTGAGAGAAATATTTACTGAACAGGGATTACCAGATACAACTGTAAGTGACAATGGAAGGAGCTTTGTCTCTGAAGAATTCCAAACATTTTGCAAAAATAATAACATCAGACATATTTTAGTAGCACCATACCATCCAGCATCCAATGGTCAGGCCGAGAGGACAGTACAAACAATTAAAAATAAACTAAAGAAACACTCTTCTGAACCTTGGGATCTTAAACTGCAGAAGATCTTATATGGTCTCATGGACAACACCAAACAGTCTAAGTGATAAAACACCTGCAGAGTTGTTGAATAATAGACGTTTTAGAACAAAATTTGATGACCTAAATCCACTTATGTCAAAGGACAGTCCACAATTAAGAGAACTAGAAAATAATGAAGATGTAAAAGTCAGGTCATTTGAACCTGGACAGACAGTATATATCAGAAACTATAATGGAAAACCCCAATGGCTCAAAGGAGTAGTTGAAAAGAAGATTGGAATATGCAGATATTTGGTTAGATGGAATGGCACTTTTGAAGAGACATATTAATCAAATTCATAGCTTTGGGGGGGAGAAGGAGAACATAGAAGAAGAACAGACCCATAGGGCAAGAAACAGTTACTATGAAGATGATGATGAGGATGAAGTAGTGATTCCTTCACCCTCAAAGTGGGCTGGAATTATTGGAGTGTCAGGACCACAAGATATTGAAGTACCACCACCCGGAGTTGCTGAAAGAACGAAAAGACTTCGTTCTGAGTCACCTCTACATTCAACCAACAAGAGGGTTGATTTAAATATAACAGAAGATGAAGATGCTTTGGGAGAAGTTGTATCAAGTGATACAGACAATTAGTGTTAAAATTAGTGTAAAAATTAGTAGTGTAGTAGGATAATAAGAACTATATTAAATATGTGAATGTGTTAGTGTTAAAGAAAGACTATAAAGACAATCTAAAGTGGACTACCAGTGAGCCATCTCGGGGGGAAGGCATGTCATGTACCGAACATGTGGGTACATGTAGAAAACCCAGTCTGGTAATGTCAGGTGAGTTAACGCGCGCGCTCTCTCCCTATTTCAGTGGTTTTTCGGGTTTATAATATCTACAAAGGATAAAGGCGCGACTTTTTTAAGACCACTTAAACCTGGAGACATCTATCAAACAAAAAACATATATTAGTGACTTATAAAAAATTCTGGAAGACACTAACCAATGACAGTTGGTTCCAACAGCACTACAGTACAAGTTGTGGTAGCCAGCACAAGGCCAGCTCTCGTGAATTCCCCCAGCCTCTCGCATTCTTGCCCAGCTAGTTCAGCCGATACATCTACGTAGACTCCTTCCTGGCAGATTGAAGGCCAGTAGCGGATGGTGCCTTCTGGGGATACGCCTATGCAGGATGGCATCTGAAATAAATTGATTGCTTAAATGGTTTTGAATTTTTAAGGTTTGAGAATTTAAATGCTATGCTAAATTCTATATTAAAAAAGTCAGAAACCTGAGCAAGGGAATATTTCTGAGTTAATCAAACAAACATCCAGAATAAATATGTGATAAATCATTTGTTATCAAAGATGTAGACTAAAAGAAAACCATAACCACAAAATGTTACTGAGGTTAAGTAATTCTGGATACAGGAACATGGCCAGTTTAGTTATTTTGAAAAGAGTTTTTTTATGGCTTCATTCTGTCTTCACAGGCTTTTCTCTGAAGCATTTCCTTGTTATTAAGGCTCATCATGCATATTTTTTGGGGAGCTTAAAGAACATAATTTTTTAACGAAGTACATAAACAAATAAAAATTACAAGCTTCCACAAATTATTTCTTTCTATTTCTTTCTCTTACCTGAGCCCCATCCTCATAAAACAACGTCACCAAATCGGCCTTATGCGCCAGATCCGTCTGTGGCAGTGTAAGCTCTCTGGCGGCGGCAGGCCCTGCGGGTGCGGGTGACGCGGCGCCGCTGGGAGCTAGAGTTTCCCTTGGCCAGGCCAGGATGCGACGCCCGGTGACGAGCCAGCACCAGCCACAGGGAGACAGCCGGACGCTTACTTCTCCACTTGCTGTTATTGAAAATAACTTTTAATTATTTAATAATAGACGAGCAGCCAATGGCTGAAGTGCCTATATCTTGACTGGTGTGTGTAAAAAGTTCAAAAGTTCACATTATACTTTAAGTACACTATGCATGTGAGTATAAGACCTTCCTGAAATATGCCTCTCCTCGTTGTACTCTTTGTGGTACTGGCACAAAAAAGAGGCACATATTTCAGGGTCAAGAACTGCCTTCGGGATAAATGAATAGAAGTAGACATTTTTTCATGGTTTAATTGTGCTAATTTGAAAATTCACAGAATAGATTTGCTCAAAGTACATTAAATTTGATGTCTAGGTTAGTATATGGAAAAAATAAATATTGCGAGGTATTTTAGTTATTCATGCTCTGCCTGCCCTACAAGGGATAAAGGTGTGATATAAGTGTGTAGTAGTAGTAATGTTCATCTTAAGGTATAGGTTTGCAACTTAAAACTGATATTATGTAGGTTTTCAACCTGTAGAGCTATTGAAAACCCTTTTCAATCTATACTCACCGAAAGTGAGAGCTTCAGTAACCATGACCGGCAGAGGTAGGCCGTAAGTTTCAATAGTAGTGAGAGGGGTCTTGTAAATCACATCACCGTTCTGAGACTCAGCTGACTGAAGGAATTTGCTGAAAAATTATAAAGAATAACTGAAGATAACCTTTGTCTGAAAATATTAAGAAATACTCAGGCATTCTTCAAGGGCTTTTCGGTTACTTTATCAACGTTTAAAGCTAAAACAGCGACTTATTAGGTTGTATAAAGCGAGAAACAACAAATAGAGGTTATGTTATTTACCCTTGTGTTTTCTTCGCCGAAGATAGTCCAATCGGTCTTCTTCCAGTTATAGATTGTCTCACTCGAGGTGAGAAAGGACTCCGCATAGTTCCAGAAGTATTAAAATCCATATTTAACAACTTATTTCACAAAAAATACAAAATAACGACCACCGGCGCGTATTTTGCATTACGAATAAAAAAAAATAAATACTGCCAAGCTCTAGAGCTAGCACAATCGATAGACTAAAATATAACGTTATTGTATCGATTTGCTGATAAATAACGTTTTTGAGTTGCAAAATTGAATCAACTCAGTACAAAACCACTTCACTACTACCATAGACAAACTAGACTAAGGTTGTAAAAAAAAAAAAAGTCAAACAAAAAGTAAAAAAATTGGAAGTGTCTATATAGCGGGGCGCCCCGCTCGATAGTCATTTAGGCTATACACCGGGGCGCCCTGCTGAATAGCGCTTTGTCTATGTATAGGCTATTGAGCGGGGCGCCCTGCTAAATAGCGCTTTGTCTGTGGTTTGGTTATAGACCGGGGCGCCGCTCCGCCGTTATTTCGACTCGTATGTAGGTATCATGGTAGGTATAAGTACGGAGCAGTGATGAGGTTGGGTGACGATGTGATGAAGATGGGTGAGGATGTGATGATTAAGTGATGGGGATGGGTGAGAAAGGATTAGTGTGGACTACTGGCGTCTGTTTTTTCTAGTTAGACAATACCTACTGTCGACAGTAGGTATTGGCGAGGTCAAACAAACATAGATTTACTAAATCAAATCAATGTGGGTTCACTTGCCCTGTACTTATACCTACCTACCTTCTTCTTCTTTTCGTGTGGGACACCGAGTCGTTCAACGACCCGATGAACCCTGGTGTCAGAGTTTTTCAACCGCCTACTGCAAATAGCAGGCCTCTGACATGGTTGTGTAACGACCGCCATCATAGCATCACAACAGCAACTGGGACCGACGGCTTAACGCGCCCATCCGAAGCACGGAACCATCTTACTCGCGGACAATCAGGTGGTTCAGCCTGCAATGTCCTAACCCTAACCAGACTGGGAACAAATTCACAAAGTGATAAATATCAACTTTGTGAGTGACCCCACCGGGAATTGAACCCGAAACCTTTGCGTGGCAGGCAGGCATACTAACCACTGCGCCACATCGGCTGTCATGATACTTACATACGAGTCGAAATAACGGCGGAGCGGCGCCCCGGTCAATAGCCAAACTACAGACAAAGCGCTATTTAGCAGGGCGCCCCGCTCAATAGCCTATCCATAGACACAGCGCTATTCAGCAGGGCGCCCCGGTGAATAGCCTAAATGACTATCGAGCGGGGCGCCCCGCTATATAGACACTTCCAAAAAAATTGGAAATCTCAACGGTTCCCGCTTTTGTGTTTTCATCAATGTTTTCGCAAATTATGCGCTAACTTCATCGTAATTTTATGTGAAATTCAATGCCAAATCAGCCGCCACAATGTACGTGAAATCTATAGTGCTGGACGGTTTCAAATCATACGGAAACCGTGTCGAAATCACCGGCTTCGATCCCGAGTTCAATGCAATCACCGGTTTGAACGGCACAGGAAAGTCTAACATCCTCGATTCCATTTGTTTTGTGTTAGGAATCACTAATCTATCAAACGTAAGTACAACCCGGTTGGTAAAGTAGCGAATTTTTAAGAATAAACTTTGTTTTTCTACTCCCGCCAAACTGCTGGTTTGTTTACATTCAGGTGCGGGCGGGAAGCCTTCAGGAGCTGATCTACAAGCATGGGCAGGCCGGCATCACGAAGGCGACGGTCAGCATCACCTTCGATAACAGGGATAAGAAGCAATGTCCTATTGGTTATGAGAACCATGATGAAATTACTGTTACCAGACAGGTAATTTTACTTTGTACACTGAAATGTATAATTTAGGCTCCAATTTGATCAGAGAAAGTTAGCTTGTTACTTTAGCTATAGTCCTTCTATAAAAATCTGGTTTTGTAGAAGTCTGGAGTATCTACATACATAATTATAAAAAATTGTAGAGTCATATTTTGATGGTATCAAAACAAATCTAATAGCATTTTATTGATATTATAAACTGTATCTCATTCTCTACGGTTTTGTAGATTTTAATCTTGTGAGTATTCCTATTACCTTCAGGCTGGCTTTTTCATGGTATGCCAGTAAATGTGCTTGTAACTTACTAAAAGTTGAATTTCTTCACATTCCAGGTAGTAATGGGTGGTAAAAACAAGTACCTGATAAACGGCATCAATGTGCAGAACAAGCGAGTGAGCGATCTGTTCTGCTCGGTGCAGCTGAATGTCAACAACCCACATTTCCTGATCATGCAGGGGCGGATCACTAAGGTGCTCAACATGAAGCCGCCTGAGGTATGCAGATAATCACATTTTATTTTAATTGGCATGTAGTGTCTGTCTGGTGCACTAAGGCCACTCTTATGCCATATAAGTGGTCTTTGACACCAGAAGATACGTTGAAATATATTTGTTAGATCTGTGCAAGGCTATAATTTTGAATAACAATGTTCTAAAACAGTTTCAGTGCTAGGTATAAAATTTTAGGAAAACTTGGAAAACTTCCTGCCCTGGGGTAGAAATTTTTCCAAGACAGGATATATATTTCTTGATTTATATTTCATGACTGATTTATTTGCAGAAACTTACTTGGTTTTCTATATTTCACTTTCCTCTAAAACATCTTTCTCTAAACCAAATAATAACCTACAAATTACATGATTTCTCTAGGACTCCTGTATGTGCTTAAATAAATGAAACCGTCCAGAATTGTTTCAAAATTAAATACTTTTGAAATCAAAATATTGGAAAAGGATAAGTGAATTAATGGCCCACATACTAACGTCATACCAAAGAATACTATTATCATAATTGAATGTTATCTGTATTTCAGATCCTTGCCATGGTAGAAGAGGCTGCTGGTACTAGAATGTATGAAGCCAAAAAGCAAGCTGCTCAGAAGACCATTGAAAAGAAAGACGCCAAACTTAGAGAGTTGAATGATGTATGTATAGTTGTAACTGTGTTTGGTGTACATTGTTCTTTATAAGCAAGATATAAATTCACAATGAGCAAAAATAAATAAACAAAAAACAAGAAGTAGAATAAACATGATGGAAAGAGAAGAAGGTCTTTATCCAGCTTTGAGATGACAAAGGCTAAACAAGACGAGACAAGACTATGAGCTACAGTCCAAAAACTGCATAGAAAATATAACTTTTTACTTATATAGTTGCCCCAAAACTCTTTTTTAAATTTTCCAGATAATTCGCGAGGACATAGCGCCGAAACTGCAGAAGCTGCAAGACGAGCGTGCACAGTTCCAGGAATACCAGAAGGTAGTTCGTGAGTTAGAGAACTTGAGCAGGCTTTATGTCGCTTGGAAGTAAGTATTTTTTCAAAGATAAAAGTGATCGAACATTTTTGATTCAATCTCGATTTGCCACACCTACCTAAAGTTACTTTGCATTAGCCTTGTGAACCTGTCTGCCAATTGTACAATACAATACATCCCTTTTCAGCTGTACAATCAGCAGCACTAAATGTGCAACTGATGTTACCGATCAATATAATATTCTGTGTGAAGAATAACCAGTTTAAATTGATCTCGTAAATGGGTAGGGTAAGGTGCTGATGTGGTAGTTAGTTAGGTAAAGTAGGTTTCATATTGGTTAATTTAACTTTTTTCAGATACGTATCAGCAGAACAGAACGCCAATGAAGCCGAAGGGAAAGTTACAGAAGTCCAAGACGACATTCAGAGCAAGAAAGATCAGATCAAAAGCAACGACGCCGAATGCAAGGACTTGGACAAACGCGTTCTCGAGCTCAACAAAAAGTTGGACGAGGTATGAGACAAGTTTCTAAAAAAATCCGACAGATGTCGCTGTTCGTGTCGCGGCAAAACCAACTTACATTTGCGGTCGATATGTTATCTACTACAAACTACGCGTATGGGAAATGTTGTTTTCGAACGGCAAATGTAAGTTTGTAATTTCTAAAACGCGGTGTTGAGATGTCTTCCTCGTTTCTATAAGTAACCCGGGTTTCGCCGTGTTGGTTATCGCTTCTCGGTACAGATGGGTCAACTCGGTTTTTTTTCAACTCGATCAACTCGAGTTGACTCGGAGGCTGACTCGACTCAACTCGGTCGGTGCGCTGACGCGAAGTTTGCTTGTGTATGGATCAAGTGCGCGAGTTGCGCATTAATTGTCGACTCGGTAAACTCGGTGGCGAGTCGAGTGTCAACTTGCTTAACTGTTTTGTTTTTTAATGTAGAGCTAGAGGTGAATTAAAAATTTGTTTAATCAAAATAATATTTTTATTCTTCTTGTATAATCAAAAACAGCCCTTGATTAGGATAACTTACTTATAATTGTACAAAAAATCAGACTTAACAAAATTATGATTCATCAGACTAAACATCATACCCGCAGAACAAACCATACGTCATTCAAATCACTTAATAAAATCCGCGCTAAAAAGCAACCAGTGGCGCTGCCATCCAAACTATCTTTGCATGGAATTAATCTATTTAACATTCTATGGCACATGATATAAGGTTCATTATCCAATGAAGAACTATCTTAGTTCTTGTTTTCGCCGCGGGACTACTTCAGTGGTGCTACGGGTTGTAAGAGCGAGACGGTCGAACGCCATCCCACCCTCGCTTGCCAAATCGCATGCGAAACGAACGAACATGAACGATGCGGTGGAATAGCCGAGTTATTAACTCGGTCAACTCGGGCGTCTCGGGTGGCGGGCGCAGGCCGCGGTCGTTCGGCCGCGTCACCGAGTCAACTCGGTCTGTAGAAAAAGCAACTCGAGTTGACTCGGTCGCAGCTTAACTCGAGTAACTCGATCAAAACAACTCGAGTTGCCCATCGCTACTTCTCGGCCTTTTGGCTAAGATCGAAGTGTAGTATCTGTTCTTTTCAGCTTAATATCTGAAAGTTCCCTCACTGAGGGACCAGTATATTAAACTGATTTTTGTACCTAGACGGGATGTTCGGGGCTCGCTCCACTCCCGTCGCGGGTCGGCCCGGCATTGCAGTGCCGCCGGGATCGGCCCACATAAACTGTAAAAATCTTCGCCTAGAGTGCTCAAGCTCCACATAGTAGACGTGAGACGTGCGACATCATGTAGCTTGTAAGGGCCGGCGCACATAGACCGGACGCCGGCGAAACTTTCCGCGCGGCGCCTCTCGGTCGCCGAGCACACCAAGCGGCATTCTTCCGCGCGGCGTCGCCACGTGGCGCGCACGTCCGTCGGTGCGCTAGTCAGTGTTGCCCGCTAATCTTATTAAAAATAAATTTGGTGGTTCAGATGATAACGACCCACGTAATTAACCCTTACGACCCATCAAACATCAACGACCCACGTAATTAACCCTTACGACCCAACAAACACCAACGGGCCAAGTAATTAACCCTTACGACCCATCAAACACCAACGACCCACGTAATAAGCCCTTACGACCCGTCAAACATCAACGACCCACGTAATTAACCCTTACGACCCAACAAACACCAACGGGCCAAGTAATTAACCCTTACGACCCATCAAACACCAACGACCCACGTAATAAGCCCTTACGACCCGTCAAACATCAACGACCCATGTAATTAACCCTTACGACCCAACAAACACCAACGACCCACGTAATTAGCCCTTACGACCCGTCAAACATCAACGACCCACGTAAAAAGCCCTTACGACCCATCAAACATCAACGACCCACGTAAGATATCCTTACGACCCATTAAACATCAACGACCCACGTAATAAACCCATACGACCCATCAAACACCAACGACCCACGTTATAAACCCTTTAGACCCAAAATACACCAACGACCCACGTAATTAACCCTTACGACCCATCAAACACCAACGACCCACGTAAGTAACCCTTAAGACCTATCAAACATCAACGACCCACGTAATAAACCCTTACGACCTATCAAACACCAACGACCCACGTAATAAGCCCTTACGACCCAACAAATACCAACGACCCACGTAATAAACCCTTACAACCCAACAAACACCAACGACCTACGTAATAAACACTTACAACCCAAAATACACCAACGGCCCACGTAATAAACCCTTACGACCCATCAAACACCAACGACCCACGTTATAAACCCCTACAACCCAATAAACATCAACGACCCACAAAATAAACTCATACGACCCATCAAACACCAACGACCCACATAAGAAACCCTTACGACCAAACAAACATTAACGTCCCACGTTATAAACCCTTACGACCCATCAAACATCAACGACCCACGTAATAAGCCCTTACGACCCATCAAACATCAACGACCCACGTAATAAGCCCTTACGACCCATCAAACACCAACGACCCACGTTATAAACCCTTACAACCCAAAATACACCAACGGTCCACGTAATAAACCCTTACGACCCATCAAACACCAACGACCCACGTTATAAACCCCTACAACCCAATAAACATCAACGAGCCACAAAATAAATTCATACGACCCATCAAACACCAACGACCCACATAAGAAACCCTTACGACCCAACAAACATTAACGTCCCACGTTATAAACCCTTACGACCCATCAAACATCAACGACCCACGTAATAAGCCCTTACGACCCATCAAACATCAACGACCCACGTAATAAGCCCTTACGACCCATCAAACACCAACGACCCACGTTATAAACCCTTACAACCCAAAATACACCAACGACCCACGTAATAAACACTTACAACCCAATAAACATCAACGACCCACAAAATAAACTCATACGACCCATCAAACACCAACGACCCACGTAAGAAACCCTTACGACCCAACAAACATCAACGACCCACGTAATAAACCCTTACGACCCAACAAACGCCAACGACCCACGTAATAAACCCTTACGACCCATCAAACATCAACGACCCACGTAATAAATCCTTAAGCCTCAATAAAAACCAACGACCCACGTAATAAACCCTTACGACCCAACAAACACCAACGACCCACATAAATAACCCTTACGACCCAACAAAAACCAACGTCCCACGTAAATAACCCTTACGACCCAACAAAAACCAACGTCCCACGTAATAAACTCTTACGACCCAACAAACACCAACGACCCAAGTAATAAACCCTCACGACCCAACAAACACCAACGACCCACGTAATAAACCCTAACGACCCAACAAACACCAACGACCCACATAAATAACCATTACGACCCATCAAACATCAACGACCCACGTATTAAACCCTTACGCCCCAATAAACACCAACGACCCACGTAATAAACCCTGACGACCCATCAAACATGAACGACCCACGTAATAAACCCTGACGACCCATCAAACATGAACGGCCCACGTAATAAACCCTTACGACCCAACAAACACCAACGACCCACGTAATAAACCCTAACGACCCAACAAACACCAAGGTTGTAGGTACTTATATTATAAATATTTATTCAAAACAATGTTTAGATATTTTTTATTTTGATTTATTTTAGTAATCGACACTTTTCTTTGAGAAACATTATCTTTTTTATTTCTATTGTGATGGCAACACCGGGAGAATGTCCGCTTGCTTGCGGCCTTGGGCCGCCCGGCGGACGCAAGCGCACTCAAGAGGCGCCGCGCGGCGTCGCGCGAATTCGTGCGGCGCCGCGCGAACAAATGGCTCTCGGACTTTTTCCGCCGCCGGCCATTATCGCCGTTACGTCAGTTGCGTACGGTTCATTTTCCGATTTCTCTGTTAGAGTCGCGCGACGGCGCGCGGAAAAGTGGCCACTCTGTCGGCGGCGGCCCTAACTGTTTCCATTTAAAATTTATGACGCAGAATTGACAAAGCTACACACGTGAGACGCGACGACGACTGACGATCACTTGTCTGACAGATGTCTCACGTCTTATGTATACTCTATCGAGCTTGCATGCCTCACATACCTCTTGGTGCTACACACTCCCCAGACACACGAAAAAGATTCTCTTTCTTTTCGTGTGGGACAATGAGTCGTCCAACGACCCGATGAATTCTGGTGTCATAATTTTACTACCGCCTATTAAAAGTACCTGACACGATTGTGTAACGACCGCTGTCTAAGTAATCATAAACAGCAACCGGGACCGACGGCTAACGTACCTAACGAAGCACGGAACCTTATTTCTTTTCGGACAATGTGGTTAGGCTTGTAATGTCGTAAATAGATTGGTAACAAATTCATAAAGTGAATTATCAACATTGTGAATGAGCCGCCGAGAATCGAACCCGGAATCTTCTGCTTTGCTTCATGTTTTTTAGCTAAAACGAATTTTATTTCCATGCTGCATTTTATCGCCTGGACTGGAATAAAGATTGAAAAGACGGTATGTAGATAAAAATAAGGTTGTTTGTAGTAGACTACGTAACGTACTAAAGTACGGCCGTTCGAATACAACATATTTGACAGCTTTCAAACCCTTTCTAAAAGACATGTTCACAAAGAAAAATAGACCTTATGTCATAGCATTAAGGTGATTTTGACAGACGTGTCAAATATGGGCTATTTGGACGGCCACACTACAGTAAAAATAGGTATTAAGTAAGACGGACCTACACCTAGAGCATAGTCTTATAAAACATGGTCTTTCCTTCCCAGAGAAACACAAGTCAACGTCACTTAGTATTGCCACTTTATTTCAATAAAATACGTTATGGGGTAAATTCAATCTCAGAACAATGGGTTAAAACATTTCTTAATAATTTTATAATTTCGATTTACGTGTGTATTAACTTTAACTTTACAGCAACACTTAAATTTTATTTATTAGTTAGTAGTATCTTATATGATTTACAAAAAACATCATAAGAGTGGGTAATTCTGGTAACCCACAAGCATGATGACGTTGTCTTGTGTTGGTCACGTGGTTCACGAGTCTCGGAAAGAAATACCAGGCGGAGTATCTTATTATACCATGACCTAGAGCTATTTGACGCGATTTATATTTTTTACATCATGGAAAAGATTCGTTTGTTTGTATATTATGTTTATAATCGACTTCGAAACTACAGCAGCAATTTTAAGATTCTATCACCATTATACATAGCCGGCTACAACATTTTGCTGTGTAACGTCTGCTACTTTTTACTGCGATAAAATACCTTATTCCTATAGGAAATCTGTTGTAACCACTAGGTTGGTTGGTCTCTGGTTATCGATAAAAATAAGTTGTTTCTTATAATGTTTTAGGAAAGCGGCAATGTTTTACTACAACTGGAGACGGAACTGCAAGTCTTGGAGCAGACGGAAGCGGCCGCGCAGTCTGCGCACAAGGCTGCTAAAGAGGCCGTTAGTGCGCACGATAAAAGAGCTAGGTATGAAATGAACGTGTATTTCTTTGGAGCACATTTTTCGCGCCCCTGTTTCATAAATGTCTTACGACATATCTACGATAAGTCAATTGTACGCGCCAATACTTACTTAGTGCTTGTACCTATTCACAGCTGGGGTAATAATTATTTATTTTGAGATGCGACGTTCATGAGACCGCTGCCTCGCAGATTTGCATTCATAGTTCATCTGGACTATACCTACCCTATTTTTTCATATTTACTTGATACGTTTTTTGCAGGTTGCTGACACGCGCGATGCATGACGATGAGGCGGCTCTAATGGCTAAGAGGAAAGTTTTAGATGACGTAAGTATCATGGTCCCCTTACACTGCTGTATTCTTGCGTAACTATGATACCACAGCTTTATTAAAGACTTGTTTCTGGCTAGATCGCCTTTACATATCAGGATTGCAGGTTATGATTGAGCGAGGCGTCGACTATAGTGCTGCCCAAAGTCGCAGGTTCAAATCCTGCCTGCAGTGAAAATACTGCATGTTTCCTAAAAATTCTCATATATGAAAGTTACAAAGATCGTAACTTGAAGACGAGCATCAAGGCTGGTTATACAGCAACGCCGCCCGGCAGCGCCGCTCGGCTGCGAGCCGCTCGTGGGCCGCGCGCCCGGTGTAAAACGACATCAGCGGCGCGCTGCTCGTTTTGGTGTACAGTCCGATGCAAGAATTGTTGTACCTACTAGTACCTACCTATCTACTTATTTTAAATTTCATGGCAACTACACACACACACACACACATACAATGCCTTTATACCTTACGGGGTAGGCAGAGCATTAACGATCGTGAAATTACGGTCGTATCAAATAGTTCTAACCCAATTTCTTATCTAATTAACTTTTTGGTTACAAAGTTAATACAAATGAAGCAAGCGGAAAAATTCACACCGCCGGCGGGATTCGAACCCACGTCTTCTGACAAGCCGGGTCAGACGTGCTAGCCTTTACACCACGGAGGCTCTTCCCGAGGTGGCGAAATTATGATCCACTTGCTTCGTTCATATATTTTTGTCACTTGGCTACTTACGGGTAGCTTAGCGCCATCTATGACTTTATTAGTCTTTTTTTAGTCGGGAAGGAGGGAGGCACACTGTTTTAGTCGGAAAGAGCCTTCCGTGGTGTAAAGGCTAGCACGTCTGACCCGGCTTGTCAGAAGACGTGGGTTCAAATCCCATCGGTGGCGTGAATTTTTTCCGCTTGCTTCGTTTGTATTAATTTTGTAACCAAAAAGTTAATATCAATATTATCTAGTGTTTGATTAAAACACCAAGTGTTCAAAAATTACTAGATTGTGGAAAAATTTCTACAAAATAGTAAACATTTCCAATTTCTTCCCATGCTTTATTTTTTGCGTCACGATTTTTATAGTTCTCATCGGCAGCGTCCCATAATACATGCTCGGAAGCGCACTTCATCTATCAGTTTCCCCGTATCGATAAAGTCATCCATATTGGACTGTACGCAGCCGCGCGTCCGCACCGTGTCGCTCTATAACGATACTGGCGGTGCGAAGAGATCGAGACGTGGCGGTGTATAACGCTTCATACAAGCCCATTGTATTCGAGCCGCGCGCAGCCGGGCAGCGTAGCTGTAAAACCAGCCCAAGCGATTGAAAAATTTGGCAGTCATCTATCGGTACATCAAAAGCTCAGTGGCAGAATGGTGGGCGTTCGTTAACCAATGCGCCCCGGTTCGAGCCCCGGTCGATGTACGAATTATTTTTCAAATGTGTGAACTCTTTGGCAGGTATCATCAATGTTTGAGTCGCTGCGGTCGGCAAGTGCTGCAAGCGAGGCTGCCCTAAGCGAGGCGCAGGCTAAGTTCCTAGCCGTGAGCACAGGGAAAGAGGACGCGTCGGACTCCCTACAAGACCAGCTTATGGGTAACTTATTCGACCTCTTTCTGCTTTTATCCCAGAGTAGGTTGTTGACGAGGACGGAAAATAAGACTTTGATTGACGGGTAGAGTTTGAAGTCCTCGCCTGCGGCTCGGACTTTAAATATACGAGTCTGGCAAAGTCATTTTCCCCGAGGCTTACATATCGCAATTCTCAAAAAAATACTAGGAAATTATAAAGATTTTAATTTATTTTATAGTAATTTGATATAAAATGTTGTTTTACTGATTACTAAGTCAAGATGTGGATTTGGAGTTATTATTTTTTTATTTTGTAATTTCTGTACGATTTCGATATCGCGCCAGAAAAGTTGTATTGGAATTCATTGCAGTTGTGTAAAAAAGAAATCGTTCAGAAGTTACAAAGTCACAGACAATGTCAAACTTTCTGGATTGTTTTTTTGAAAGAAATTGTCATATTTCCTAGCATGTTTGAGAAAAATCAATTGTGGTCGGCGCAACACGTTTTGTAAGAACATCAAATTCTTACAAAAGAATTTGGCAATGTATTTTCATGGCCGCCTGATTGACGTCAATCCTCTTTGGGAATGCTATTACAGTTGATATCACCGCAACCGGTTGACCATCGTCGACGGATATTCATCTACGGAACCTAAAATAATCATTGTGTTCGTACCTATCTTCCAGCGGCCAAACAAGAGGCCTCAGAAGCGTCTACGCGCATCTCCCAAAGCCAAATGGAGAAGAAACACGCCGAAGACAGGCTGAAGACCTTGGAGAAGGAGTTCAAATCCAGCAGTGCGCAGTACCAGCGGGACCAGGAGGCCATAGGCAAGCAGCAGAAACAAGTCGACCAGCTTAAGGTAAGGCCCTACTATTACAGCCACAACAGTCCACTGCTGGACATGGGCCTCCCCCAATTGGGGGCTTGGCAGGCGAATTGGCGAGCGCAATGTTGAAGATATTCACATGGAACGCTGCTATTCCTTGGATCAATCCCTTAGTCGCCTTTTACGACACCCACAGGTAGAAATGGGATGATGCTATTCTAAGGCCCTACCTTAGACCAATGGCTCTGTAAGAGACAGAGTTCAAATCAAGCAGTGCGCAGTACCAGAAGGACTAAGAAGCTATTGGCAAACAGCAGAAACAAGTGGACCAGCTTAAGGTAAAATTCATTGAATACCAAATTTTAAAACACTTCTCGTGTTAGGTAAACAATTTTTGGAAAACTTGTTTACCTAACACGAGAAGTGTTTTAAAATTTGGTATGCAATTTATCGCGGGTTTTCATCGCTTTGACTACATTCAATCTGTAAAGAATGAATTAGTCGCTGGGAATTAGTTGCAAAACTATCCCGGTAGATGGAGCCCATCCACGCGATAGTGGACAAGATACACTTCCATAATTTCGCGGGCTCGATTAGAACCGCGGTAGCCCAGTTGGTTAGGGCGTCGGCAGTACTGATGCCGAAGGTCGCAGGTTCAAATCCTGCCTGCGGTGAAATTTTGGAAGTTTTCTAAAATTCATTGTAAAAAATACTGTATAACGCTGTTTTTTATTTGAAGTTTTGCTATTGATTATCTTTAAATCTTCAAGGCCAGATAGATAGATTACTACCTGGATCATAGAAGAAAGGGACCCGAAGGCGCCCTGCGCGCCGTTTCCCTAATTTGTGCCCGAAGTGGTAACATTATTGTTGACATCCTGCTCAAATGTCATGTAATACGAAAAAGACGCAAACCAAAATGTAGTTTGAAATAGAATAAATGACACACCTTATTTAGAACTTTCATGGCTGGAAATTTAATACCTACATGACAAAGGTTGTGATTTTAACATACTAGCGACCCATTATTTTACCTATTCAAAATTCGTTATGTTGTCTGTCTTGTTTTGGGTTTTCATGACATGATTTCTCCTAAATTGAAAATGAGAAAATTGAAAATTTCACTTGCGACCGCCGTGACTTAAACCCGGGACTGTGGGGTGCCGCCCAACCGCTCTGCCAACTGAGCTACGGGCGCCTGGCGGACCCTGGGAATTTTTCAACCTCTTGATTTAATTTATGAGAATAATATAGCACTGTGAGTGCATTAAAATACCAATACAATGATTTCGCCTTACAATTTCTGTTTTTCCACAGTCGGAACTGCATCGCATGAGTTTCAGCGAAGACCGCAGCTCGCAACTAAAGGCGAGCGTGAGACAACTGCAAACAGATATCAGACGTAAACGTGACGCCGTAGATGGTCTATCGGCTAGACTACAAAGATGTGACTTCAAGTATTCGCCGCCGCAACCTAACTTCGATTCTAGGAGAGTTTTTGGTAAGTAAATCCAGTCAACTTTTGTGACTCTATGAGGGTATTTGGTAAGTATGAGCTTTAGTGTAGCTCACAACTAAAAGCGAGCGTGAGACAACTGCAGACAGATATCAAACGTAAACGAGACGCCGTAGATGGTCTATCAGCTAGACTGCAAAGATGCGACTTCAAGTATTCGCCGCCTCAACCTAACTTCGACTCTAGGAGAGTTTTTGGTAAATAAATTCAGTAAATTTTTGTGACTCTAGGCGGGTATTTGGTAAGTATGAGCTTTATTGCAGCTTACAACTAAAGTGCGACAGCTCAAACAGATATCAGACGTAAACGAGACGCCGTAGATGGTCTATCGGCTAGATTGCAAAGATGCGACTTCAAGTATTCGCCGCCGCAGCCTAACTTCGACTCTAGGAGAGTTTTTGGTAAGTAAAAGCTTCAGTTTTCTATAGTATAAAGTACAGTAGTACAGTACAACTCAAAGCAAAATTAAGTCACCTACAAACAAATATCAGACGCAAACGTGATGCAGTAGATGGCCTATCAGCTAGACTACAAAGATGTGACTTCAAGTATTCGCCGCCGCAACCTAACTTCGACTCCAGGAGTGTTTTTGGTAAGTCATCGGACTGTATAAAATGTAAGGTATAATAAATGTAAAATAGAACAGCTTCGAAACAAGTTATGGCACAATGAAGATGCTATCCGCTTTTAAAACGAAAAGATAATGTTTATGATTGATAATGATGATGATCACTCCGACCGATTTCGCCCATGATGACCACTTCTACTCAATCGTTAGCCAATTACATACAGGGTTATTTTTAGTCAGTGCGCAAACTTTGCAGGATGTTTCTACTTGTGATTCTGAACAACTTTTACTATGGGGTCACCTGCGAAATCTAAAAAAAATTTTTGCTTGTTCCATACATTTTTGCCGAGTAGGTATGAATTTTTCTATGGAACATTTTTTTTTGCGAATTTGCAGGTGGTCCGATAATGAAAGTTGTTCAAAATAAACACCCTGCAAAGTTTGCGCACTGACTAAAAAATAACCCAGTATAATCAAATGTCTTTCGTTTTTAGGTACGGTGTGTCGGCTGATCGATGTGTGTGACCCGGTATACTGCACTGCTTTAGAAACCGCCGCAGGAGGAAGGGTATGTATCATATGGGTCATATTTACATTTTTAAATGTGTCTATCCTTGCATCAAACAGTTAAAAAGTACGTACAATAACTGGACTATTGAAGCAACGATTGGACGCTCAAGCCGGTGGATTTCCCAATTTCAATTTATTAAATAATTGAAAACACAAAAAAATTTCATCTCTCTCATTTTACTCTCTGTACAGGATATTTTAATAAATGCGTTTTTTCTTCTAGCTATACAACGTAGTAGTGGACACCGAAGTGACAAGTAAGCTGCTTCTTCAAAAAGGAAACCTGCAAACCAGAACAACCATCATACCGCTCAACAAGATCTCCGGACATGTCATAGATCGTAACACAGTCGCATTCGCTCAAGAAATCGTGAGTATTTTAATACTATTTCATCAAAAACCGTATTTTTAAATACTGCTGATCATGTAGTCGAATGCAGGAAAGTTTTGGTAAAGTTAAAAAATATGTGAAATATGGCAAAAGAACGTACACATAGCTCCAATATTTCACAAACTTCATTAAGTGCACCAATAAATTTATTGTAAAATATGGCAAAAGAACGTACTGCGCATAGCTGCACTATTTTACAAAATTCATAAAGTGCACCAATAAGTTTATAATTTTAAGGATGGTACACGTATAAACGCGAACTCTGCCTCACCCGGATCGTCCACATACGAAGTTCGCTTTACTTCGAGCGGTGCGAAATCAATAGACTTAGCACAAGTGGTCGTGTTGCGGGTCCGTACGTACGGACAGACCGGATGACGCAGCGCACGCCCTAAAACGCCGCCGACAGGAATACGTAACTTCACGATCTTTCTTTTCTAGTTGTTAGTAAGAAAATCCGAGGCGATCTATTTACGTGACTTTTTATGTGAGCTAACCATAATCAAACGAGTTATTTCTTACAGGGCGGCGGTCCGGACAACGTGCAACTCGCTTTAGACCTGATCTCCTTCGAGGACGCTCTCCGCCCCGCCATGCAGTGGGTGTTCGGATCCACATTCGTCTGCAAAGATGCTGATACTGCGAAGAAAGTGACCTTCCATCCGAGGATCAAGAAACGATGCGTAACTTTGGATGGGGATGTTTATGACCCGTCTGGTACGCTGTCTGGAGGGGCACGAGCTAAGGTAAGGTCCTTTTCTTTTAGTATGCATTTAGTCAAATGTCAAAAAACAGGCGAGATTGCATGCAGTGGGTGTTCGGATCTACCTTCGTCTGTCGAGATGCTGATACTGCGTAGAAAGTCACCTTCCATCCGAGGATCAAGAAGCGTTGTGTGTGTGACTTTGGACGGGGATGTTTATGACCCGTCTGGTACGCTGTCTGGAGGAGCACGAGCTAAGGTAAAAGTTGAATTTAAAGGTACATTTTGATAGTTGCCGAATTTATATGCTCATTAATTCTAGTCAGAAAGTCCATTTTCCCCTGTTGACATCTCTTTTAGGATTTAGCAGCTATCAAAATAGGCTTTTGAAGATAGTTAGCTTGTTCGGTTCTGCCTTCATCTGTAGAGATGCTGATTCTGCGAAAAAAGTCACGTTCCATCCGAGGATCAAGAAACGTGTGGCGCTAGACGGAGACCACATGGAGACGTTTATGACCCGTCTGGTACGCTCTCTGGAGGAGCGAGGGCTAAGGTAAGGAAAACTAAGAATAATATTCGAAGGACATATGTCGTATGTAAAACTGCTGTTTCTGGTACAGATATGCCTACAATAGGAAAGAACACTCAAAGCTTATTGCAGATGGTAGCTGGCGCAAGTTAAATGACGGTACGACAACCAATAAGAACTAACTAAACTTTGACATTGACTCATTTTCGACTAATCACAGAAAAGAGGCACACTCGGGACTGAGACAATTTGTTCTCCAGTTTCCTACATCATCTTTGGCTTTCTGAAGTTTCTGACAGTCATTTTTGGCGGGGGTAAAAAATAGGCACTAACATCATTATTTGATTTCAGGGTGGCTCAGTACTCGTTCAAATATCAGAACTGAAGCAACTTGAAGTACAATTACAACAAGCCGAAGTGAATTTGCAACAAGCTACTCTTGAACTCAACAACATGCAGTCGTCAGCTGATCAGTACAACGCTAAACAACAGAGGTAAGGTTGTGTCAGCCATACATCACACTCTCGTAAATGTCCGAAGAAAGGTAAAGTTCATTCAAAATTATAGTGTCAGTGGAGGCCAAGTTACGCTGGTTGCGTACCATCTAAGTATTGCGACCAGCGTAACTTGGCCTACCGCTTAGGCTGATCATGTCATTTCGTGACACTATGATTGCGAATGGACTATAAAATAAGATCATGGTATAATTTTTCCAAGCATTCATTAAATTTTTTGCAGCTTTCAGGCGAATACAATTTTTATTCTATCCTTTTTACGCCAATTTAGATTCCTGTTTGGCGTCCTGCCATCAAATATCAAATAAACGTTTGGATATACTATAATTAATAACACAAATGGGTTTGAAGTAATATTATGAAACTTTCAGGTATGAGATGATGTCTCACGAACTAGAAGTGATCAAAGCTCGGTTAGCTACAACCTCACACGCCCAAACGCACGCCGAGATAGAGGCCTTACGGAAACAGGTAATACATACATACCAATATCACGCATGTATGCCTTGCGGGGTAGGCAGAGCGTAAACAGCTGTAAAAGCGGCTCTTTTACTCCACATCTGACTATAGTTTGAGAGTGGTTCAGATGACTGTGTATCATCATAGTGACAGGTTTTTAGCTTGTCGCCTAAAATTGCAATACACATCAACTTTTGAATTCCTTAGTCGCCTCTTACAACACCCACGGGAAACATACGGTGTGATGCTATTCTAAGTCGGCACCACGCGGCAATGCCACTTTTTTAATGTAACAATACTGCGAAAAATAAAAATAAGAAATAGAAATGTCATGCATTAACTTGGGATCGAACCCGGGCCGTATGGGTAAACGCCCCACCGCTCTGCTACTGATCTATTTCTTATTTTCATTTGCTAGAATAATATGGCACTGTGAGTGTATTAAAATCCCAATAGAATACTGTAAAATTTTACTTACATACATTTTATAGGTAGAAGAACTAACAGCAGCAGTGGAACGAGATAAAGAAAAGCAAAAAGAGACTGCCGCGAGAGCGAGAGAGCTAGAGGCCAAGGTCAAGGACATCAAAGGTCACAGGGAAAGGTCAGAATTAAACTGTCATTATATCATTGTTTTGTTGTGTGTTTTGTTTGGTTGGCTTTCATAAGTTTTGTGTTTAACCCGTAGCCTATAATTGAAGCCGTTTTTTGAGTCAGTAAAATTCCATTTTATTTATGCTAGACTTTCGAATGCCAATGCGAAAGTCTGCGCAGTTCTATTTGTCAGTTTATAGTACGGTCATTCCTCGGGTCATTCGAATAGGTCATATTTGAGAGCTCTGTCAAAGTTAAGTTAATTCTATGACATCAGGTCTATTTTTATTTGTTGACATGTCCTCTAGTATGGGTTTGACATCTGTCAAATATGGCCTATTCGAATGACCGTATATATATTGGATGAAATTTTAATTTGTCCGCTATTTGTCGAGATGTCCCTTCAAACAGTGGTCTGATTGGGTAAAACTGCCCCCGTAAGGGACAGATCTCCAAAAACTGATATAATTTATTCTCCGAAATTGAACTGGTAATATTTCACTACAAATTCACGATCAGATGACTGCATTTACTATGGAAAGTAATTTATTTTTGTCTCCTAAAATATTTTGTTATGGGAAGTTGTTCAGTTTCATGATCTGAATGCACCCTAGCAGTATTCAGAGAGCTGTCCCTTTCACCCTGTTTGTTATAAGTTGATTAAGCTGCAGTCAAAGTCAAAACACTTTGTAGGAATTTACAAAGTCACATTCTAATTCAATCTTAGTAAAAACGCGGCTCGGGTGGGATAAAAAAATAAAAATAAAGGCACTGCCAGGCTAACCACACAGCACGTTTCAACCATGCGTATAGTTTTCATCTTAATTCTGTGTGTATCTTTACAGGGAATTCAAAAAAGCCGAAGAGGCTCTCAAGAAGGCGAAGAAAGAAGCTGAAAAACATAACAACGCGTGGAAGCAACGCGAGCAGGAGTTCGAAACGCTGCGGCTAGAAGTCGGCGAGCTAGAACAAGCCGTGGCCACTAGGTAAGCGTGTGGCGTACATCCCTTAGACTATATATCAGCAGAGAAACACAACAACGCGTGGAAACAGCGCGAGCAGGAGTTCGAAACGCTGCGGCTAGAAGTTGGCGAGCTGGAACAAGCCGTGGCCACTAGGTAACAATGTGAACAAAAACACTTCCCGTGTTAGGTATACAATTTTTGGAAAAAAATTCCAACGCAGGCTGCATTATGCAAGTTACCTAACACGGAGAGTATTTTTGGGTATTCATTTTATCGCGGGTTCTGTAAAGTATTAATGTCCGTCGCTAGGAGTAAGTTGCAAAAACTATTTAAAAGAAAATGGAGCCCTACCACGCGTTAGTGGGCTAGATACACTTGCAAAATTCGCGGGCTTGGAGTGAGCCGCTGTAGACCAATTAAGATGGCGAAGGTCGCTGATTCATATCCTGTGGTGGAAAATTACACTATGGCACAGTGACATGACGACTATTATTATCTGTCCCATTCTGTCCCAAAGCATGATATTCGCCTGGATTCCTCGATTTTCGACAGTCATATAAAATTGGGACAATCGTCCCTATTTACCAAGTTATAAAATAACTAGTATTCTTAAAAACAAAAATAATTGTTTTCAGCATGCAGCAGCTTGCCGAGTCTGCTGCCTCGGCGGGGGAGGTGCACGACGGGCTGGCGAGAGCGAAGAGGGAACATGACTTAGCCAGTGTGAGTATCATATATTGTACACAGCTAGAACAAGCCGTGGCCACTTCCATGCAGCAGCTCTGTCTGCTGCCTCGGCGGGGAGGTGCACGACGGGCTGGCGAGAGCGAAGAGGAACATGACTTAGCCAGTGTGAGTATCATATATTGTACACAGCTAGAACAAGCCGTGGCCACTTCCATGCAGCAGCTCTGTCTGCTGCCTCGGCGGGGGAGGTGCACGACGGGCTGGCGAGAGCGAAGAGGGAACATGACTTAGCCAGTGTGAGTATCATATATTGTACACAGCTAGAACAAGCCGTGGCCACTTCCATGCAGCAGCTCTGTCTGCTGCCTCGGCGGGGGAGGTGCACGACGGGCTGGCGAGAGCGAAGAGGAACATGACGCTGCCAGTGTGAGTATCATATATTGTACACAGCTAGAACAAGCCGTGGCCACTTCCATGCAGCAGCTCTGTCTGCTGCCTCGGCGGGGAGGTGCACGACGGGCTGGCGAGAGCGAAGAGGAACATGACTTAGCCAGTGTGAGTATCATATATTGTACACAGCTAGAACAAGCCGTGGCCACTTCCATGCAGCAGCTCTGTCTGCTGCCTCGGCGGGGGAGGTGCACGACGGGCTGGCGAGAGCGAAGAGGGAACATGACTTAGCCAGTGTGAGTATCATATATTGTACACAGCTAGAACAAGCCGTGGCCACTTCCAGGCAGCAGCTCAGTCTGCTGCCTCGGCGGGGGAGGTGCACGACGGGCTGGCGAGAGCGAAGAGGGAACATGACGCTGCCAGTGTGAGTATCATATATTGTACACAGCTAGAACAAGCCGTGGCCACTTCCATGCAGCAGCTCTGTCTGCTGCCTCGGCGGGGGAGGTGCACGACGGGCTGGCGAGAGCGAAGAGGAACATGACGCTGCCAGTGTGAGTATCATATATTGTACACAGCTAGAACAAGCCGTGGCCACTTCCATGCAGCAGCTCTGTCTGCTGCCTCGGCGGGGAGGTGCACGACGGGCTGGCGAGAGCGAAGAGGAACATGACTTAGCCAGTGTGAGTATCATATATTGTACACAGCTAGAACAAGCCGTGGCCACTTCCATGCAGCAGCTCTGTCTGCTGCCTCGGCGGGGGAGGTGCACGACGGGCTGGCGAGAGCGAAGAGGGAACATGACTTAGCCAGTGTGAGTATCATATATTGTACACAGCTAGAACAAGCCGTGGCCACTTCCATGCAGCAGCTCTGTCTGCTGCCTCGGCGGGGGAGGTGCACGACGGGCTGGCGAGAGCGAAGAGGGAACATGACGCTGCCAGTGTGAGTATCATATATTGTACACAGCTAGAACAAGCCGTGGCCACTTCCATGCAGCAGCTCTGTCTGCTGCCTCGGCGGGGGAGGTGCACGACGGGCTGGCGAGAGCGAAGAGGGAACATGACGCTGCCAGTGTGACTCATATACACAAGATAGCTCGCCCCTTCTTCGGAACATTTATGCCTACACTCTAGGGTAGCCACTTACTTTTTCAGAATTTTATAATGCCGTCGTACCGATGTCAAACTCAAGTACATTACTTACACTATATTTAACGTACACTATAACATACTGTACAAATATATTGGCACTTGCGAGTCGTAATTTTGCCGTCTGCCCGCACCGAACGCTGTTGACACTCGCTACTAGCCGGTTCGAAACGGTTCGAGATTGCGCGTAAACGACGGCGTGTGGATGTCTGTGTGAGTATAGCGACGTTTCCTTGAAGCCGACTCTCTTGATTGAATAATACTTACTTTGTGGCTAAGGCCTACCGCACACTATGAACATAACATATTTTGTGTAGTAAGCGACTGACCTTGTTGTTTTGAGTCGAGGCTTATAGAGTCTCGACGTTTCGATGCAATAAGTGCTCCATGATTTTGGTATGATGCTATACTTGTCACCACGTAAAAACTAATAAAAGAAGATGGTAATATTTAAAGTACTTACATAACATTCTGTCCCCAGGAAGCCGTAAAGGAAATACAATCTCGTATAAAGAAGCAAAAACACGAGATTTCCCAACGAAGTTCAGAGATCTCCAATCTCGCCAACAAGAAAGAGAAACTCAAGTCACAAAACAGCGCTTTAGAATTGAAGATCAAAGAACTAGATTACAAGATCAAAGAGTTGCAACAAGAGTCTTCAGAGTGCAAGAAACGAGTAAGTACTTGTGTTTCAGGTGGATCCCGTATGGAGAGAAAATTTGATTGATTAGTTTATTTAATAAACTAACCAATCAAATTTTTTATCTCTGATTTGTTTCTTCTCATCCCATATCCCGTTTGAAGGAAGACACAACTGCGATTTATTTATCGATTTGTAGCCATCAGCTTGACCGCCTAATGCCAGGATTTCTATAGTTCTGAGTTTTTGTGCATAAAAATAAAGCGCGGCTCAATTTAGAATTATTAACGTAATAAAAACACGTTCACGTGTCTTTCGAATAAACATTTTGTTTTAGAAAATGTATGTGTCGCGAAACTTTCGGAAGCTTGCTGCTCATCTCGCGACACAAATATTTCCAGATGAATACGCAATCGTCTAAAATGTGCATTTTCTCCTCAGATACAAGCCCTAGAAACCGAGCACACTTGGATAGCCTCGGAAAAGCAATACTTCGGCGCGGCCGGCGGCCTCTACGACTTCCAGGCGCGGCAGGCGCACGTGGCCGGACAACGGTTGCAGCAGTTGCAGCAGAGGAAGGATAAACTAGCTAGAGGATTGAACGCAAGGGCCCATACATTGCTGGGAAAGGAGGAGGAGCAGGTATGTTAACTTATTAGGACAAGTGCGCTGTAGGTTAGCTGCTGTATAGAGAATTCTGTACGATTTCAATGGGGCGGGATATACAAATAGCTAGATAGCCCACATACCTTTTAAGCTCCTGTTAGAGGCCTCGCTGTGGGATCTTTGGGATGCCAATAATGTGGCTGTTCGTAAGCTATACACTCGTTTAGGCATATTCAAATCATTTGTCATCGAGACGAAATAGGAAGTGATAGTAAGATAAAAATGGAATTTAGACTACATGGAACTTAAACCTAGATTTATGGAATAACAGTACCATCTGTCTACCAATAAAACTTCAGAACCAGAGTCATTCGTTGGCCATAGACTTGAAGTTCTCAGTTCCTAAGTTAACACCTGCTTTGTTAAAAATAATGCAATCATATAACTAAACCTAACTACAGTTTGTAACAGTATTTTCCACAAATACATATTGGGGACATGTTCTAATTTAATTCCATTGAAGCAGTCATGGATGTATTTTATCTGTTGATTTCCATGCCACTTTGGAATCAGATCGAGGCCGTGAGTTGAGATTGCATGTTCATGTTATAATAATCAATGTATACGTTTGGAAACGGTCTTCAAAATTATATCGATCAGAAAATGAAATTCAAAATTCAAATAATTGGCCACACATATAAAGACCTGAAGTATTATTTTATGAAGTATTGCAAATGTAGTAGATTTAGCACTGCGAACTATCTTATATGTGTTATTATTATGTTTATTGTTCAATATAGGGTTATTTCGAGTCAGATTGCATAATGCATGCTGACTAAAATTAACCCCTTATAATATTTTTCATTTTGTTTCGTTTTTAATAATATACGGTGTAACTACGAGTATTTATATACTTACTATGCTTTACCTGAATAAATGTCTGTATGTACCCCTTCCTGACTGAATTCTTTATACATTGATTTTACATAGGTATGTCACATTTTATTTCCATAAACCTGCACGGTTGTTGTTGTTCTACTATGCAGGTTGTTGTTGTTCAAAAAATAGTTTAAAAGAAATTGAAATGCCTTTTGGGACATTCCACCAAAACTACAACTTTGTCCCACACGGGACGTGTATGGTAGCTTATATTTATGCTTAAGATACAGAGCTACAGAACTTGTAGATCCTAATGCTTTTTTTACATTACACGGAAATAATAGAAACCAGAGGGTCCTGTGCGGTGCATTTTCATGGAATGCTCCCTTTCCACTAATCAAAGTTCGCCTACTAACAAAATAATAATACAACCCTGTATGTGCTGGCGAAATACGATCTTGCATACCATATTAATAATAAGTAATCATTATTGTGCTCAATTTCAGTACCAAGACGTAATGCGTAAAAAGAAGATCGTGGAAGCAGACAGAGCTAAGTTGGTGCAAGTGATGGCTGAACTTGATGAAAAGAAAAAGAAGACGTTAGTCACGGCATGCGAACAGGTAACTTTAAGACAGGCATTTACTGCTCAGGATAATGGACTTTATTTACAACGTGTTTGTTTGATTCCGAAGCTGATCTTAGCGCAGTGGAAGCAAGTTAAAGTTATCTTAAAATCTAAAACTAAATGGTCGATCAGCCTCGGAACAACATTTGACTACGATTCGTAGTGCTCTTTACTATAGCTAAATAAAATAAATTTAATGAGAGAATTTTTGTTCCGGAAAGTTTCCGGCCGAGAAATTTTTGTTTCCAAAGTCTGCGACGGCTCTCTCACAATCTCCTACTAATATTTAACTGCACCACCACAGCTCATATCTAAAATAAATATACCAAGTTCCGGTTGTACTAAAGGTCATCAGGGTGGTGACCGCCACGTAATGTTGCTAAATCACTGCAATGAACGTACTTATACAGGACCTAGCAGCGAATTGCTTACCGTGCGAATTATGACGCCGCCGTTCCCTTGTAAGTCTAGTTTTTGACAGGAAAAAGGTATCAGGGTTTGAGGAAGACACTTGGATAGGATTTAGATACTAGACTTACGGCACCCGGGCACCAGCTCGTGTGGCACTCCGTCCCTCCGACAATTTTGGTTTCACCTTAGTTTATCACTCTATTATTCACTAGTTCACAGTTGTTCATAGTTCGGCCACGTTGGCCCTCAATCAGAAACCTGCCCAGTTCGCATTCAAAGCGCACTACCAAACCACTATTCACTTGGTTTTACTACCGCACAAGAACAGGAACTCTTCCTGGCAGCAATTGCGCATGCGAAAAATAAAACCCAGACTACTTAAAATATGTGCCTAACACCGGTCGCGCGAGTGACAAAAGTAAGAGGTTATATCGCCGACCGCGCGATTCGCGGGTTCGCAAAGCGAGAGACAAGATGGCGTCGACCGAGCAGCCGGTGTCAGACGAAATGGCGCGAAACAATAAAACGCGCGTATACATGATGCGAAACTAAACATTCACCCGCCCCGGACCGACCCATCGGTCCGCTCAATGCATGGCAGGCGTGATAATGTAGCTACTGCTCGCTTAAGAACTGAATCCCCCACCTGAACTTCTGCAACTCGAGGAGTGCCATCACTACCCGGAAATAGGTTGAGAAAGCGCCCCGGCGCCAACGCAGTGGCGGTAGGTTGGCATCCTTAACCAGAACGAGATCCCCAATGCAGGGGTTCAGTCCTGTCCGTCCACTTAAGGCGTTGCTGCAGAATGTGCAAGTACTCAAGCGACCAACGCTTCCAAAGTTTTGAGTCATTTGCTGCAACAACTGATAACGCGACAAACGATTGCTATTCACCTCCGTATAGGATATTCCGGCAAGGCGTTAAGTGGGCGGCCAATTAAGAAATGCCCTGGCGTCAAGGCCTCTAAATCATTTGGGTCTGAGCTGAGCGGACACAAAGGACGCGAATTGAGTACAGCCTCAATTTTACAAAACACGGTCGCCAGCTCCTCGAAAGTCAAAATTGTTAACCCTACAACGCGCAACAAATGCGTCTTAGCGGACTTTACAACCGCTTCAAAAATACCACCCCAGTGAGGGCACGCTGGTGGATCGAACACCCAGGTAATGCCCTGACGGGAGAGCCCGTGCTGATGGCTTCTTCGTTCTCCCTTAAGAACGTTACAATTTCCTTCATACACCGATCAGCACCCTTAAAGTTGGTACCACAATCCGACCTGATCAGCGCTGGTCGCCCTCGTCGCGACGTAAATCTCTCCAGCGCTGCCAAAAAGGCCTCGGTAGAAAGGTCGGCCACGAGCTCCAAGTGGACGGCCTTGGTGGCTAGGCACACGAATACGCACAAGTACGCCTTTATAGACTTTGCGTTCCGCAGGCGTGATGCCTTTACCATGAAAGGGCCTGCGAAATCCGTTCCCACACCTGCAAACGTCCAGGCCTCCGTCACCCGGTCCGGTGGGAGATCTCCCATCTGTGGCTGCATTGTGGCTGCCTTCAAGCGATAACAAGGCAAGCACCTAAACACAACACTACGCACCGTTCGTCGTCCCGATAAGATCCAGAACTCGCGCTGTAGGATGGCCAATAGCGCATTACAGCCCGCGTGCGAGTTTTCTCATGACGATCCCTGACTAAGAGCTCAACTAAGGGTCCCCTTTGGAAGTAACAGTGGATGCCGAGCCGAAAAGGGCAGGCTAGCGTTCCGAAGTCTGCCTCCAACCCTGAGCATACCTTGCTCATCCAGGAATGGGTTGAGGCGCACAATTCCTCCCTTCAGCTTTCCACGTCCATCCCTGAGCAGCCTGACCTCCTCTTCGAAAATGTTCCGCCTGGACGACTCTAACTAATGAGCATAGAGCCGCATTCCGTTCCGCAGGCGAGAGGACTGGTGCAAAGTTCTGTTCTGCTTGAGGCTTCCTGCAGTTGTTCACGAACCGTTTGATCCAACCTGTCACCCCAAGAAGTCTGTCGAGGGAGCTATACCGTTCCAGCAAGAAAGCTGGGTTAGGCTTCGGTACGAGTTGCCCCACGTTCACTCGCAAACCTCGATCAGGTGGCCCAAGCGGCGCCCTGCACTCGTTGAATGGCCATTCCTGCGGCGACTCAGTCAGCCATTGAGGTCCCCACCACAGTGGGTGACTCACCAAATCAGGTGCCCTGCACCCGCGCGAAGCGCAGTCCGCTGGGTTCCATTCTCCCGGTACGTGCCTCCACACTAACGGAGTTTCCGACCCCGTAATCTGTGACACCCGATTTGCCACGAAAACCTCAAGTGTATGTACCGACGTCTGCAACCAGCACAGAACTATCCGACTGTCAGTCCACGCGTACACCGTTTCATCCAAGTTGATGGTACCACGCAGATTGCAGGTTACATGATTTAGCAAGCGCGCTAGAAGAGCTGCCAACCCAATTCCAATTTGGGGATGGTCCATCTAGTTCTGACTGGTGCCACCTTACTTTTGGCCATAACCAGACGCACGTGCACAGTTCCCGTTGAACTTGCTGTCCGAAGGTATACAGCTGCCGCGTACCCTCGCTCCGAGGCGTCACAAAACCCATGTAGGGTAGCCTTACATCCCACCGATAGGACTAACTTGCGGGGTATCGCGATGTGCACAATCCCTGGTAAGGTGGTCACAAACTTGAGCCAATCCTTCAACAACTCTCCGGAGAGTTGGTCGTCCCATCCTAAGTTGGCTAGCCACAACCTTTGTAAAAGCACTTCGCCATGAACGTAACCGGGGCGATCCATCCGTTAGGATCGAACGTTCTAGCGATTGTCGACAGTACCGACCGCTTAGTCCAAGTTTTCTCCAAAAGGTCGGGCTCGATCTTGTACGTGAATACGTCATGCGTTGGCCTATATTGCACCCCGAGGATGCCCAACGTATTTGGATTGTCCGGGTTCTCAAAGAGGTGCGGGTCCTGATGGAACTCGCCTGGCAAACCAGCCAGGAGCTCTGGGCAACTGGACAACCATTTCCGCAACTCGTAACCTCCTGAACCCATGATCGCGATCAACTCGTCTCGTAGAATTAGCGCCTGCTCCACGCTATCAGCACCCGTGCAGATATCGTCCACGTAGACGTCGCGATCCAGTACTGCTGCGGCTCGAGGATATCTTACCCTTTCCTGTGCGGCCAACTCGCAGCGTACGTACTGCCAAATACGGACTTGGCTTAAGTCCATACGTCACCGTGTTAAGTTCGTATGTGACCATCGGCTCATCTGGGCTCTCACGCCACAAAATCAGCTGATACCGACGGTCATCCGGATGTATCATGGTTTGGCGAAACATCATTTGACGTCTGCGACGAACGCTACCTGGTGCAAACGAAAGTCTGTGAGAATGTCCACAATGTCCCGGTTCAATTTAGGACCCGCGTGCAAACATTGGTTCACAGACACACCATTCGAGGTAGGAGCAGAACCGTCAAACACCACCCGTATTTTCGCCTCAGGTGACTTCAAGACAGCCAGGTGTGGAATGTAATAATGCTCGACACACCTCCAATCCAGGCTGGACACCGACATGTGGCCCCATGAATTCTATATAATGAATTCTATATACTTCTGCCGAAGTGCTGGGTCTCGCCTCATCTTCCGCTCCATTCCGAGTAGTCTCCGTTCCGCGAGCTGTCGCGAACTACCCAAAGCGGGGCGGTTTGGGAGAAAAGGTAGCCTGGTCACGAATCTGCCTGACGAGCATCTCGCAGTGTTGTATTGATAGAACAACTCGCACTCGTCATCCTCTGGCTTCCGTCTGTCCGCCGTGGGCGGCTCTTCAGACTCCCAAAACCTCTGCAGCACCTCTGACAGCACACTACCATAGAGGACCGTATCCCCTTCTGGTAGGTCCTGAGGTCTCCAAACTGGGCCGAAAACAACATACCCCTGTGGTATCTACGGCCACCAAACCAGCTTCCTGGAGTACCTTCTTCCTACTGCACCATAATCTCCGAGGACGTCTGACCCGAGAAGTACGTCCACCGTACCAGGAGTATCAAAATCAGGATCAGCTAACTCCAACCCTGTGGTTAGCCCTCGTACCGTTGGTGGTAACCTAACCTGAGGAGTTTCCCAACCACTTCATCCAGCACCACGGCTGAGACTTGATAGCTGACCCTGTACATGTGCTACCTAATGTGAACTCAAAGTTCGTCTGACCCCGAATGTCAGGCACATTTAGGCCCCGATGCCTACAGCTTCATCCTCACTTGGCTGTACATTTAGGCCTAGCCTACTCACCAGCTTACTCGATACAATACATCCCTGAGCCCCTGTATCCAGTAGGGCTCTTACTTGAATGGTCCGGCCACCGTATCCCCATACCCAAATCTTAGCCGTTGGCAAAAGTACCGTGATTGGACGGGGAGCCGAAGCTGATGAGTAGGCGGCGATTACCTAGCGGGAATCTAAACGCGGTGAGGCCGCGTCCCGCGGGGTATCCTCGCTACCCAAACCTGTGTATGGGTCCCACTCCTGCTGGTAGGGAGGTCTGCCCATAAAGGCCATGGCTGGAGTTCTATAGTACCCCGACGGCAAACGTCCGTACCGAGGTTGCGCCTGTAGCCGCGGGTACTCAGGCATAGGCGGAGGCATGCGTGGGTCTTGAGACCCAACCAGGTGGCTCAAGCCCGCAGAATACTGCATGTACCCTGGTGGCTGCCTAGTGCTCCCCTGACACCCGCCCGTTTGATCCCGTACCTGGGATGGGTGTCCTTGGCCATGTTCCCGTGTCGTTCCTCCCCAATCCGGCACCTGCTGCCCTGGTGGAGATCGTCCCCACGTCCGTTGGTAAGTGGGCTCCGACTGTTGACGTCCCCCTGCCTGTCCCTGTGACTGATGCGGAGGTGGGGTCCTCCTTGGAGGGGGTGGGGAGCGTTGCTCCCTCCCTTGGTGGGCAGGCTCCCTTCGCTGATCCGATCCAGCGCTGCCCCCGGCGCCTCCGGAGCGATTCATGCAGAGCAGCGGATGGTGTGCACACTGGCAGTACCTACAGTTGGTGCTTGAAGGGCACTATCGCACCTGATGCGGCCCCAGGCACCGAAAACACCAACGCCTCTGCTGTGCCACACCCCGTCTCCTCTGAACCCGCTGCGCAGCAAACTCCTGACACGCTGTCACCCCGTGGCCTGTCTCCCTGCAGTAGGCACACCCTGATTCCAGCGGTGTTGTACCGCCTGGGTTGCCTACTGTTGCCTCCTCGCGCCGGTGCACCCGGCCGTTCCGGGTGGCGAGGGGCAGAGGTCTCCTTGCGTGGGGCTTCACCAGCCTGGACGTCCACTCGCCTGCTTTCGGCCTCGAGGAACGACTTCAGATCCTCGTAGGTCGGGAGGTGGTCCGAGGACTTGCCCCATGGAGCTGCTCGAATCGAGCGACCATTTCGCTCGGCAGGCGGCGAAGCACTGTGTGGACCAAGATATAACCGTAGCCCGCCACTGGCAAACCCTGTCGCTCTAGTGCGCTGACCGCGACACTGACTGGGTGGAAGATTTTCTCGCGGAGGTCCGTACCTCGCGTTATGGTTGGTATTGACAGCCACTGGTCTAACAGCCTGTCTACAATCAGGCGCTTGTTTCGATACCGGTCGGTAAGGATCTTCCACGCCACCTCATAATTGCTATCCGAGACCGCCAAATGCGTCAGCAATTCATGAGGCTCTCCTTGTAGCCTGGACATCAGCTGAGCCATCTTGTACGCTGGCATTATGTCCGTCCGTGTGTGGACCACGCTGCTATACAGGTCCTCAAACGCCGGCCAGTCGGCGTAATCGCCTGCAAAGACTGGAACCGTAACAGGCGGAAGAGGCACCTGTAATCCTTGTCCTACTTTACCACGGAATGGCTTTTCCTTTCCGTCACGTCGCCTAGATATGTCCGCAGCTGCCTGCTCAATGTCCTGTGCCAGCTCCAAGCACTGGCTTACATCGCCCTCGACCAGCTCCTTATCTTCAGGGTTAGGAGCTTCCTCAAGGAGCATGAGGCACTCTGTGAGGTGTTCCGACACAACCCGAACCCGTTCATCTGCCTGTAGTGCACTTTTCAAGAGCGCGTCCTCCCGGTCCTCGCGGCCGATCATTGCCGCTGTGGTAGTAAACCACCTTAATTCTGTCTTTATAGCAGCCTTATACCTGGCGATCGAGGAGCCATGGTACCAACTTTACACTCTCGACTTAATAAAACGAAAAACCAATAAACAAATACCACAAAATAAATGTTAGTTGACTGGCCTAGACCTTACCGATAAGGTACCGTTCACTAGGCAAACAATACAGTCACAAAAAAACCGAAACAATATTTTCCAAAATTAATAAAATATGTGGGCAATATAAAAAACACGCTTAATACTAAATTACGGCTAACTATGTTGCAATAAAGCAACCACGCTCTGCTACCAAAAAATGTTTGATTCCGAAGCTGATCTTAGCACAGTGGAAGCAAATTAAAGTTATCTTAAAATCTAAAACTAAATGGTCGATCAGCCTCGGAACAACATTTGACTACGATTCGTAGTGCTCTTTACTATAGCTAAATAAAATAAATTTAATGAGAGAATTTTTGTTCCGGAAAGTTTCCGGCCGAGAAATTTTTGTTTCCAAAGTCTGCGACGGCTCTCTCACAATCTCCTACTAATATTTAACTGCACCACCACAGCTCATATCTAAAATAAATATACCAAGTTCCGGTTGTACTAAAGGTCATCAGGTGGTGACCGCCACGTAATGTTGCTAAATCACTGCAATGAACGTACTTATACAGGACCTAGCAGCGAATTGCTTACCGTGCGAATTATGACGCCGCCGTTCCCTTGTAAGTCTAGTTTTTGGAAAAAGGTATCAGGGTTTGAGGAAGACACTTGGATAGGGATTTAGATACTAGACTTACGGCACCCGGGCACCAGCTCGTGTGGCACTCCGTCCCTCCGACAATTTTGGTTTCACCTTAGTTTATCACTCTATTATTCACTAGTTCAGTTGTTCATAGTTCGGCCACGTTGGCCCTCAATCAAGAAACCTGCCCAGTTCGCATTCAAAGCGCACTACCAAACCACTATTCACTTGGTTTTACTACCGCACAAGAACAGGGAACTCTTCCCTGGCAGCAATTGCGCATGCGAAAAAATAAAACCCAGACTACTTAAAATATGTGCCTAACACCGGTCGCGCGAGTGACAAAAGTAAGAGGTTATATCGCCGACCGCGCGATTCGCGGGGTTCGCAAAGCGAGAGACAAGATGGCGTCGACCGAGCAGCCGGTGTCAGACGAAATGGCGCGAAACAATAAAACGCGCGTATACATGATGCGAAACTAAACAGTGTTACAGAACAAACCACTAAATCTGAAAGGAGGTCAAGGTAGTCATGAAACTGATCAACATTTCCCATGAAACATGCGTCGAAATATGAAAAAAATTGCACCCCCATACTAACTCAAATCAGCTTATCGGCAATTTCGTACAGGAAATTGCCCGCAAGATGACGTAAATAAAATGACCTAAAGCGCCGCTACATCTGGGGAAAAGTCGTCTGTAGTAGCGGTGCGCGCGAGGATTACATTCCATACTCTGTATCAACGCTGTTGGTTAATAATTACATATATTGTATCTGTTTGCTTTTTTTCTCAGGTGAATCGCGACTTCGGTTCTATCTTCAGTACTCTGCTGCCGGGCGCGCAGGCTAGACTCAAGCCGCCTGATGGACTCACTGTACTGGATGGACTTGAGGTAACAGATAATGCTAACATTGTATAGGTGAATAGTGACTTCGGTTCTATCTTCAGCACTCTGCTGCCGGGCGCGCAAGCCAGACTCAAGCCGCCTGATGGACTCACTGTACTTGACGGACTTGAGGTAACATAATGCAAACATTTGACAGGTGAATAGTGACTTCGGTTCTATCTTCAGCACTCTGCTGCCGGGCGCGCAAGCCAGACTCAAGCCGCCTGATGGACTCACTGTACTTGACGGACTTGAGGTAACATAATGCAAACATTTGACAGGTGAATAGTGACTTCGGTTCTATCTTCAGCACTCTGCTGCCGGGCGCGCAAGCCAGACTCAAGCCGCCTGATGGACTCACCGTACTAGACGGACTTGAGGTAACATAATGCAAACATTTGACAGGTGAATAGTGACTTCGGTTCTATCTTCAGCACTCTGCTGCCGGGCGCGCAAGCCAGACTCAAGCCGCCTGATGGACTCACCGTACTAGACGGACTTGAGGTAACAGATAATGACAGCATTTGACAGGTGAATAGTGACTTCGGTTCTATCTTCAGCACTCTGCTGCCGGGCGCGCAAGCCCGACTCAAACCGCCTGATGGACTCACTGTACTTGACGGACTTGAGGTAACATAATGCAAACATTTGACAGGTGAATAGTGACTTCGGTTCTATCTTCAGCACTCTGCTGCCGGGCGCGCAAGCCAGACTCAAGCCGCCTGATGGACTCACTGTACTTGACGGACTAGAGGTAACATAATGCAAACATTTGACAGGTGAATAGTGACTTCGGTTCTATCTTCAGCACTCTGCTGCCGGGCGCGCAAGCGCGACTCAAGCCGCCTGATGGACTCACTGTACTTGACGGACTTGAGGTAACATACAATGCAAACATTTGACAGGTGAATAGTGACTTCGGTTCTATCTTCAGCACTCTGCTGCCGGGCGCGCAAGCCAGACTCAAGCCGCCTGATGGACTCACTGTACTTGACGGACTTGAGGTAACATACAATGCAAACATTTGACAGGTGAATAGTGACTTCGGTTCTATCTTCAGCACTCTGCTGCCGGGCGCGCAAGCGCGACTCAAGCCGCCTGATGGACTCACCGTACTAGACGGACTTGAGGTAACAGATAAAGCAAACATTTGACAGGTGAATAGTGACTTCGGTTCTATCTTCAGCACTCTGCTGCCGGGCGCGCAAGCCAGACTCAAGCCGCCTGATGGACTCACCGTACTAGACGGACTTGAGGTAACAGATAATGACAGCATTTGACAGGTGAATAGTGACTTCGGTTCTATCTTCAGCACTCTGCTGCCGGGCGCGCAAGCCCGACTCAAGCCGCCTGATGGACTCACTGTACTTGACGGACTTGAGGTAACATAATGCAAACATTTGACAGGTGAATAGTGACTTCGGTTCTATCTTCAGCACTCTGCTGCCGGGCGCGCAAGCCAGACTCAAGCCGCCTGATGGACTCACTGTACTTGACGGACTTGAGGTAACATACAATGCAAACATTTGACAGGTGAATAGTGACTTCGGTTCTATCTTCAGCACTCTGCTGCCGGGCGCGCAAGCCAGACTCAAGCCGCCTGATGGACTCACTGTACTTGACGGACTTGAGGTAACATACAATGCAAACATTTGACAGGTGAATAGTGACTTCGGTTCTATCTTCAGCACTCTGCTGCCGGGCGCGCAAGCGCGACTCAAGCCGCCTGATGGACTCACCGTACTAGACGGACTTGAGGTAACAGATAAAGCAAACATTTGACAGGTGAATAGTGACTTCGGTTCTATCTTCAGCACTCTGCTGCCGGGCGCGCAAGCCAGACTCAAGCCGCCTGATGGACTCACCGTACTAGACGGACTTGAGGTAACAGATAATGACAGCATTTGACAGGTGAATAGTGACTTCGGTTCTATCTTCAGCACTCTGCTGCCGGGCGCGCAAGCCCGACTCTGCCGCCTGATGGACTCACTGTACTTGACGGACTAGAGGTAACATAATGCAAACATTTGACAGGTGAATAGTGACTTCGGTTCTATCTTCAGCACTCTGCTGCCGGGCGCGCAAGCCAGACTCAAGCCGCCTGATGGACTCACTGTACTTGACGGACTTGAGGTAACATACAATGCAAACATTTGACAGGTGAATAGTGACTTCGGTTCTATCTTCAGCACTCTGCTGCCGGGCGCGCAAGCCAGACTCAAGCCGCCTGATGGACTCACTGTACTTGACGGACTTGAGGTAACATACAATGCAAACATTTGACAGGTGAATAGTGACTTCGGTTCTATCTTCAGCACTCTGCTGCCGGGCGCGCAAGCGCGACACAACCCGCCTGATGGACTCACCGTACTAGACGGACTTGAGGTAACAGATAAAGCAAACATTTGACAGGTGAATAGTGACTTCGGTTCTATCTTCAGCACTCTGCTGCCGGGCGCGCAAGCCAGACTCAAGCCGCCTGATGGACTCACCGTACTAGACGGACTTGAGGTAACAGATAATGACAGCATTTGACAGGTGAATAGTGACTTCGGTTCTATCTTCAGCACTCTGCTGCCGGGCGCGCAAGCCCGACTCAAGCCGCCTGATGGACTCACTGTACTTGACGGACTTGAGGTAACATAATGCAAACATTTGACAGGTGAATAGTGACTTCGGTTCTATCTTCAGCACTCTGCTGCCGGGCGCGCAGGCACGGCTCAAGCCGCCTGATGGACTCACCGTACTTGACGGACTTGAGGTAACAGATAATGCAAACATGTGACAGGTGAATAGTGACTTCGGTTCTATCTTCAGCACTCTGCTGCCGGGCGCGCAAGCTAGACTCAAGCCGCCTGATGGACTCACCGTACTAGACGGACTTGAGGTAACAGACAATGCAAACATTTGACAGGTGAATAGTGACTTCGGTTCGATCTTCAGCACTCTGCTGCCGGGCGCGCAAGCTAGACTCAAGCCGCCTGATGGACTCACTGTACTAGACGGACTTGAGGTAACAGATAATGCAAACATTGTATAGGTGAACCGCGACTTCGGTTCTATCTTCAGCACTCTGCTGCCGGGCGCGCAAGCTAGACTCAAGCCGCCTGATGGACTCACTGTACTTGACTTGACGGACTTGAGGTACGAGAAACCGATAAGTATCGGACATTTTTCGACAACTGTCGCAACACATATTGCTGTCATCTTTGGGATGGATCTGGCAAATACCAGCTGGCGGCCTTAGGCTCTATCGAAAAACGCGCCAAAAAGCTGTTGATGACACAGAGCTGGTTGAGGCTAGACTTCAAAGCCTTGAATATCGTCGCAAAGCGTCGAGTGAGCGCAATCACTCCGCGACCTGACTATTACAGGCCTATCATATTAAAAAAATAAAAACAATTCGTCTACTCGAAAGTATATCTAGAAGAAACCGCCTTTGCGCATCATATTGTCTTAAAATATGTTTCATTTACTTAGACTCTCAATTAAAGAAAACAATTAAAATACTAGCGGTCTGCTTCTTATGTAATGGAATATAGCTAAGAGCTCTAGTATTTACATTTGTATGATCTTGTTTTAAGTTTGTATCTTGTATTGTACTCTCTAAAGGTGTGTTCGCCAGCACATCAATCTACCCGATAAAGTAATAATTTAATTTATACTAGTTTTTATGAAAAACCAGTATAAGTTGGTCCCTTAAGTATGTAGATTGATGTGAACCTTTTAATTTTTTCTATTCGCAGGTGAAAGTAGGGTTCAACAACACATGGAAGGAATCCCTTGGTGAATTATCCGGCGGACAGAGATCTCTCGTGGCGCTTTCCTTGGTACTGGCCATGTTATTATTCAAACCGGCACCCTTATACATTCTGGATGAGGTAAGTAATATAATAAATTAATAATGAAGCTATGTCCACTTTACTGCATTTTTTTTGTATATTGCCAAGACCATAATTTTTAAAATTTACGTGACGCCGTCAAATATAGTGAAATATGACGTCACAAAATACGTTTACAAATTACATACGTATAAAAATAGCTTATTTCCTGCCTACTTGTACACCCAATTTCATGAGTGTGTTTGTCGCCAGGTGGACGCGGCTCTGGACCTGTCCCACACGCAGAACATCGGCCAGATGCTCAAGGAACACTTCAAGGCCTCGCAGGTATGTGTAACACGCCATTTTTATAGCGTGAAATGAAAACGCGAAACAGAACAAATTTTGCATAAGATTGTATGATGGAGTTGTGAAAAATTACAATAAAAACGACGACTCGGTTCCCGATTTGATTAGTTACTGACGCGGTAAATCTTTTTTGCTTTACCGCGACAACTTGCCTACAAAGTTAATTTATTTGACTCAAAAAAGTAACTGTACCTTCGTCCTAAAAATATAAGTGTAAATAAGTGCCTAATTATGAGTATGTATGGCATGGTAAGGCTGTGTTAACAGTGAAAAGCCATTTTCTTTATAATAATAATAATCAAGATTTGAATTTCTAGCGATGAAAAGTTCAAAAAACGAACACTGACTTCTGGTATTTTTTCTAGCAAGGTAAAATTTACTTATGTGTAGATTGGCCTCACTGCGCTCGGCGAAGCCAATCAGCCACGTTATTTGAAAAGAAACTACATACTAATACGGGGCAAACTTTGCAGGATGTTTCTACTCGTGATTCTGAACAACTTTAATTACTACCTGAGTAATCTAAAAAAAATTTTTGGGCGTTTCATATATTTTTGCCAAGTAAGTATGAATTTTTCTATGGAACATCCAAATTTTTTTTGTGAATTCGCAGGTGGTCTTATAGTAAATATTGATCATAATCACGGGTAGAAACACCCTGCAAAGTTTGCGAACTAAACCTGTATAGAGTGAAATTTTACTAGTGTCCGATAACGAAAATTCAGAACTAAATGATAAGGATCAACTTTCCCCAAGAAACATAGGTCAAAAAACGAAAAAAGAAAGGACGTCCCATAAAAAATTGCCTATCAGCTGATTTGAGTTACTATTGGTGCTATGGGAGACTAACATTTTCAAGATTTCACCCTATATAAGAAAATGTACAGATGAAGTCAGTAAATGTAATAAAAATATAACATATAGTAGGTCTTATTTCACAAAAACTGAAGATTTTTAAAATAGGTATGGTTCTGGTTTGAAATGTACGTATCCAGTAAGGGCTTTGATTTGCTCGGGTGTGAAATCGGTCATAAAATTGATGTCAAACACTGCAGTAGCCTGTTCAGGGTCGCTGTTCAATCTATTGATGTCTTCCAAAGCCTTTTTGAATGATTCAAAATGGATCTGCGAAAATAAAAGGTAAGCTCATTACATAACTTAAAAGATGACTGCGGAAATGGAAAGTAATAAAATCTGCCACTATGTTTTTTTTATAGAGTGTGGTACCGTTTGACCCACTTTCCCAACGCTAGGCTCAACAAGTCAAACTGAAGAACTTTCGCTAAAAAACCAAAGTTCAAAGCCTAAAAAAATTGCATCTCTGATAGAAAATTGCTCAAGCAGTTTTTTTTATATGGGAGTTCCAATTTTTTTTAGGCTTTCAGACTTAGACACACAGACTTTATTATAAACACAGATTCTATTTTCGGTATTTTGGCATGACTAAAAAATACACACAAGTATGAAAAAAGCTGATAGATCGTTATTTCTGATACCCTAAATAAATAATACCTGTTTATCTTCCTCATCTTTGTAAACCTTGTTGTATTTCGCTTGGAATTCTTCGAAAATCTTTTCAGCATCTCTCAGGTCATAATAAGGTTTGCCGTTTATGTTCACTGCATTTGAAATTGCTGCCAAACTAACGAAACATAAAAATACTAAAAGTTTCATTTTACTTGCAGGAAACCACTATAATCAATGTCTGCTGAAAAAGTAGTGCAATTGTTTTAAATACGATTGCATTTATTTTAGAAAAAATAAACAGCAGTTATAAAAGGTGTGACAAATATAATTTCATAGTAATTTGACCGGGTTAATTTAATATTGATAAGTATTTGTGATTTTCCAGCACTCATAGTTCAGGTACATATCTTAAAATACTTATTTGTACAACAAGAGAGCAAAGTTTGTTTTTGCTACAAGTGCTAATTTTCAATCCCGAGGGTAGCAAAGGACACATTTTTTTTATCGTGATAACAAAAATGGCGTCACTGAGAACTGTAGTGTTTTACACCTAACAATTTTCTACTTCTTAAGGTTAAACCTCAGTGCGAGCCGGCCAAAGTATGTCAATAGATAGCGTTAGTTACGTTGATTTTACGTAGTTAACGTAGTTTTATAATTTTTCACAATATAACAATGAATTTTCGAGTATGCGGCGATCTTCGACAAAAATTCACTGCTAAGAACAAATGGTCTGCATCACTGTCTTCAATGTATGAAACGGGGTAGTTTTTCTATGTATGATATGTATTTACTATTTATTTATACAAAAAGTGTATAAGTATTATATCAGTTGTCTAGTTCTAAGTATAGTTCCTATAGTACAAGCTTTACTTAGTTTGGGGCTAGATGGCGCTGTGTGTCTCGTCCAGGGATAAATTATTTATTATATCTATTTATTTTTGTCTATGCCGATTTAAATTTGTACGGAAATCTCTGACGTTGAGCCTTAATCCCATTTTTCTCTTGTTTCAGTTCATCATAGTATCACTAAAGGACGGTATGTTCAACAATGCAAACGTTCTGTTCCGCACCAAGTTCGTGGATGGAATGTCTACCGTACAACGCACCGTCAACACCAGGCGGTAGACCTTAGAGTAAACCTTTATAAGCAAGCTATAGAGAGCGCCTAAAATGTTAGAACTGTTGGCAGTAGTTAGAACACAACCTCTCTAGTAGTAAAACGCCAGTGACAACACTATTGCACCTCTATTTTTTCTCATACATTTGACGTCCGTATCTAGGGAACTACTGCTAACGCTATGACAGTACGGCGCGGGCTGATATGCGCACTGTATAGCTATATACTCTAAGCGGTAGACGAATAGATGAGTCTACGTATAATCTGTTCACAGCTAGTAGAGCGCCATCTCAAACGCGTTTTTGCGTGAGAGTAAAAGGGACACATGACAACTATCACCGTATTTATGCACGTAAAGTCGGTTATAGCACTTAAGGTACCAGGGCTACGCCGCCAAGAGAACTGGATTATTTTTATCCCAGTGAAAATATACCATACCATACCATAACAGCCACAACAGTCCACTGCTGGATATGGGCCTCCCCCTAAAAAATTAAAAATATATTCTCATAAAAGAAGCCTCTTCTTACTAATAAATATTCATTTGAAGAAAAACAAATGCTGGGAACAAAAATAATTCAGTCCTTTTGGTGTACCCCTGGTACCTTATGTGGTATAACCGACCGTACATGAAAGGGATAAATGGCAGAAAAGCTCGTTATCGTGAACAGAGTACCTACAGTAATGTTGAGTAGTTCACTTATCAAACCTACTGCTAATTAGACCCAGAGGGCCTTAGGCGGGGAACACACGCAAAATCGGTTTGTGCGTCGTTTGTTCGATTTTCCACCTTATTTCTTATACGAATACGGTTTATGTCAAACGATTTGACAGACAACGCAGCGTTGTGCGATGCCGTTTGACACAAACGGTATTCATATGCAGGTAGGGTGGAGAATCGAATGAACGACGCACAAACCGACGTTGCGTGTGTTCCTCGCCTTACAACAAAAAAGTTAGACGAGCGTTAACCCGTGTCTAGGGGTTTTATGAAGTTCGTTTTAAACACGCGTTCAATACTTGTCAATTTTTTTGTGGTAAGGCCCATTGGGTCTAATCCACAGTGGGTACAACTCGTATGTAATGTATTGTCGCTTCAATGGACTACGAATTTCATATTGTGATGAATTGACTATTATGTATTTTTCTATCAAGATTTATGGATAATGTTGGTGCTTGGGATAAAATGTAGTAAGAGACAAAATTGAGGTTGATTTTGCATTTTCTACCTACTCAAAGTTTGGGCGAAAATTTGATATTTTTTTATTAATAAGTACTTTTTTACTACATTTATATTTCCAAGTATTATTTTTATTCGTGTAAAATTACAATTTGTTCTTTCTTTTCTAAATACGTTCATGAAATGACTGTCGAGCAGGCATTATCATTTGTTAGTTTTAAGCTATAGAGATAAGTTGTACAAAATTAATAAATGTAATGTAAAAAATATGTGTCGTTTTCCTCAGCTCATGTATCACCATAGTGACAGGTTTTCAGCCTATCGCCTTAAATTGCAATGTACTCTCAAATCTCTCAGTCGCTTCTTACGACACCCACGGGAAAGACATGGGGTGATGCTATTTTAAGCCAGCACCTCACGGCTATACAGGCACCTATTCTGATCCCGTCGTAAGCAAACGCTCGTCAAAGCCGTTTTAAAACGATCACCACATACGTTTTGCAGCCGTCGGTTGCCGCGCCTCAATCGTACTGCAAGCCTCAGGGGAAATAACACGTTTTATCATCGCAATAAATAACCAGTTAATATCCGAATGATCGTTCAATTGTTTGTATAACGTTTGATCGTTCTTTCTTGTTGCCGTTTCACATACCAACTTTATAAGTGATAAAATCGCTGAAAAGACTTATACAGGGTGCTACGAAACGACCCACTTTTCTGGAAACGCTAAGATCAACAACTTTCACAAACGACAAATCGGACGGACAAAAGACTAAAAAAAATTGGGCCTGCCATAGAAAATAGCTTGACAGCAGTTTTTTTTGTATGGGTTGTCTAGGGAAAGTTAATCTGTTTGACCTGTTATTTTCCTACTAAGTATTTCAAATCCGTTATAAGTGTTTTATTGTAATGATGAGTGATAGTTGTGCAATCAAAAGAATAAAAAAATAACATAACTGACCCTTTCAGCATGGCTAATTTGTTTGTACAGGAGTTTGAAAAAGCTTATTCTAGGGAACCGCCTATAATTGGTAACTTGGATGTGAAGTCAGGCCCCCCAACTAAAAGCTCACTTTGTGACGTTAACTTTACTCCAACTGGCGTTTTCAAAGTACTAAAATCACTGAAGGCTGACTCCGCTGCTGGCCCTGACAACATTCCTGGCATCGTTTTGAAAGAATCAGCTGAAGTTATTACTCCGGTACTTGCGAATATAATGAATGAGTCCTTCTCCAGTGGTCTGTTGCCCAATGACTGGAAGCATGCATTGGTAACACCAGTTTACAAGAAAGGAGACAAGTTAAACCCAGCTAATTATAGACCAATAAGTTTAACCAGTATAATATGCAAATGCCAGGAGCGCTTGATTTGTCAAAAGTTAAAGGAGTTTATTGATGAGGAGAATCTGATCCCCATACAACAGCATGGTTTTGTAGAGAGGCGGTCCACCATCACCAACTTACTGACTTGTTATCAAAAATGGGCTTGTGAATTTGATGCTGGCAACCCACTTGATATTTTTTACCTAGACTTTGAGCGCGCTTTTGACAAATTCCGCACAAAAGGCTGCTTACCAAGCTGGAACATCTTGGCATCCGTGGCAAGCTTCTGAAATGGATAGAAAGCTATCTGTCTGATAGAACCTTTCAGGTTAGGGTTGGCAACAAGCTGTCTGATATCAAGAGTGTGCTGAGTGGGGTCCCCCAAGGTTCAGTGCTCGCGCCTGCCCTGTTTGGACTGTTTGTGACAGATTTATGCTCCATCATTGAATCGGATTCTTGTCTCTTCGCGGATGATGTTAAATATTTTGGAAACCCATTGATAAGCAGCGGAGTGTTGCAGGATGATTTGGAAAGAATACAGGACTGGACTAGAGATTGGATAATTAAACTTAATCAAATTCAAAGAATGATCAACCTACCATTTTGCTGCCCCAGTTCAGACCTTAGGATGATTTAAAGCTTTTCTAAATAAGTAGAACAAGTACTATCAATGATTGCAAGGCAAGTGCTCGCGCCGCAGAATTCCCTTACTCCGACGTTAAGTTTGATGGATAGAGGGACGCTGATGGTCGGCGCAGACAATTTTTCGTGATTTATTCCGAAGCACAATTTTCGGCTCTAGCGTTATGGCGTGTAAGAGCCTTGGATGAAAGGAAACCAGAGATAGACATGTGATGAAATAATTTATCTTTCTTCTTCTATTGACTGTTGAGACTTGAGTTCAGTATTTTCGGGAAAGTGGGTCGCTCGGTACCTCCATGTTTCGGATTGAAAAACTCTTATATCGGTTTGCATCGGGCCATTCGTCGTCACGGTGTACCGCACAATGAAGAAGTTTCCGTAGCCACTACTGTCTGCCAGCACAACAATGATCGCTAAGTCGTCCGTCCATCTAGCGGCTGGTCTGTCTAGGGTCTACTCGGTCTACTGGACGTTTTGCTGACTAACCTTACTTAGACTTGGCTTTGTCTAGTGCACAGTCTTAATATCTAACACCATGAAGAATGGGTTACCATTTTGCCTAAACATTATACCTACCTGTGCTGGTGCTTGTGTAAAGGAGAAGACCGCAACGAAATTAAGTACCTACTATAGATGAAGATAGCTGTTTTCGATATTTTCTGTGTCATTGAATAAGTTGTTATTTTGAGTTGACTATCGTTGCGTCGGGCGTTACAGACAGTACTTAACTTAGCCACCATATCTTTAGTTTCCCATGATTCCCCGTGAAATCCTGATTTATAGACTATGCTAGGGCGATATGGTGGTCGTTGCAGACGCAATTGAATATTAATTTGGGGGTTTTTGAAAAATGTGAGCCCCGACTTTGTACACGCAGAACCACTGGCCAAATGGTGCTTGTGTAAGCTCGATAGACGACCAGAGTTTTACCTATTTATCTACGGTACGCAGGCGGAAAATATTCTTTGCGCAAAAAGGTATCTACCTACTTTACTTGCGTACAATGGTTCAGGTCTACATTCAATAAGTAGAGCCAGGCTTGGTCTAACTACTACCAAAGAATATTAAACACCTATAGCTAGGTATTTACAGCCACAAGCCACAACAGACGCTGGGCATGTGCTTTCCCCAAATGAAAGGTATTGTCATACTCACCTCGCTTGGCAGGTGGATTGGCGAGCGCAGTGCAAGATGCTGATATTGACAGAGAACTACTATTGCCCATCCCTAAATCCATCCCTTAGTCGCCTTTACGACACCCATGGGTAGAGTAGGGGTGACGCTATTCTACTCCGGCACTACACGGCAACTCTTGTGCATTACAGCTGTGCATATACCTAGTTCAATAGGTAAATAAATATACAGGGTATCCCTGTTTAAGTGGTCCAGAGTAGAAGTCTAAATGCTAGACTAGAGCTACCAATTTGGAGTATTGTTTATGAAGTCCGTAGCTAACAATAGCTAATGAGATCCGTAATCTAGATTTTTGTTGAACCACTTAAACATACTTTAATGTATTTTCAAGTTCTCGCATTTTTTCTTCTCTTACATCTCAATTGGGTTGGCTGGAAGAGATTTCTTATAGAAATTACCTACCTCGCCCTTGTAACAAATTTTAAGTTTTCACCGAATGTTATTTATGTTTACAATAAAGAATTCATGCGAAATTAATATAAAATGAGCCCAGTAAAATTGATGATACATGTCTAGGTCTAGACCTACGATATGTATTATTATAGTTGGCTGGTAATCTTTCACACACGCCCGGATTACAACCGCCACCGCAAAATATCACAAAAGGAAATGTTGGATATTTGTAAAAGGAATGGAAAAGTTATACCCACACACTCATACATAAAATATTGTGGACCTAGAGACAACATAGGGAAAAATAAACAGAATGTGGTAATAGGAGAAATAATAAAGTAGACAGCAAGTTAAACACTAAGCAATGTTTTGTAACCGTGTGGTGCTAGCCTTGAATAGCATCACCCCATCTCTTGTGAGTGTCGTAACCGTAACTACGGCAACTTTGAACTGAGGTATTTGAGAGCTTTTTTTATATAAGTAAGGTTAAGCATTTGTCCGCAATCTCACCTGATGGTGACGATGCAGACGATGATGTAACATGCTCGCCCAGATAAGTAATGCCTATTCACTCTCGCCTGGAAAAGGCCCAGGTTAATGTGTACCTATTGCAATCTTATGTAACAGGGTGACAACCTGAAACTATGGTGATACACAGTCTTCCGATGTACTTACCTATCTAACTTTTGTCAGACGTGATGTACCTAAATGGCCATTTTTACAGCTGTTTACGCTTTGCCCACTCCGCAAGGGATATAGGCGTGATATAATGTTCCTATGTATGTAAGTTTTTACTTATTTGTAGGTAACTCCTCAGAGCATTCCACCAGCTCTATGTTCGTAACCAAGCAAAATAAAATATGAAATGAAATTATTCCGAGGAGAGTTTGATAAGAATTATGATTATGACATGGGCTTCTTTCGTAGAAGATAAAATTCAGGGCCTCAATCATACCAAGTAGCTATCATAATAAGGTCATTCTGAAAATAAAAATCAGCTTGTGGGCTTCAGCTGTTCCCACAGCCAGAATATATCCCATTTCCATTAAAAAAAATCTATGCGTAGGGATATAGAGCATGGCAATAATTCATAGGGACTACCGATTTGAATTCATGACAATTGTAGCGGACTAGCTGGTATATAATGGAAAAGCACTAAAACAAGATATAAAGCGTGTAAATATGTATAATAATAAAATTGGTAAAAAATACAACGAATCCATATCAAAAACACATGACAAAAGCAATAAGATAATAAGTTACTCTATGGCAATAAGTCAGAAAGGTAAGTAAAGTCTATAAAACCAAAAATATCAAAAGAGGTTCGTCGCGTCGTCCACAACAATGTCAGCGCAATCAGATGTGAAGCTCGAAAAAATACAACTTATTCCTACACAAAAACACGCTGGACTTGATTATTATAGTTTTGTCTTGTAGAATCCTCCCGTTACCAGTAGTAACTTCTGTTGACACGTCTTCACACACCAACTGAACGATCCTAGATACGAAATTTCGAAAAATCGTAGGAGTCGTTTCCGAGTTCCGGAAATTGAACACAATTTTTGCTCGTTTAAAGGACTGCACTGCACAACGTACCTCAATAGGTACTTATAAACCATCTCTCATCAAATACGGACTATTTATTTTTTACGGCTACATATTTTACTGTGCTTTTTGATAATAATCTGCCTATTTAGCGTGCGCTGCGTGCGTTATGGCTTTTTATGGCTTCATTTTGATTATTCGTATTTTCTCTGAAATCTTTCGTATTTACTCTAATTTAGGAGGTTGCCGTTTAGACATACCTGCTTGAATAGGTATACCTATTCAATAGACTGTGTTTAATACCTATTCGAATCGTCGATAATTAGTCTAATTCAGATTAGTTTCCCATTTGCCGACCCGCCTACATGGTAATTAAATTGTTGTTCACCGGAATAGATTAACTGCTCGTGCATTTCGAAATACAATGAAGAACCCAAAACACCCTAATTTCAGAGAAATAGGAAATTGATTGCCTAACGTTGACACAATAATTTTCCGCAATATTAAGTAGGTATAGAGTTCAGTTCTTCTGTCCACTGTTCTCTTAGAAAGTTTTCTGTGGTAAAATTTAAACTAGCGATCTTTCATCATACTTACTCACCTAGGTACCATAGTTTGAATCAAAATTGTCTTGATAGTTTGTCTAAATGATTTATTTCTCTTTTGTTCTTACTTACATTGTTTTTAAGGCACTTTTAACACATTTTTTTTGTTGATAATATACATCTAAATACTAAAATTCTCTTCCAGTCTTCTCAAATGATCAACGTTCGACTCTTGTGGACTGCTGTGGTTTAAAATCTTGTTTTTATAAGTTTCCGTGTTCCTATGAGCGGTCGCCATATTGTTGTACACTTCTCGCGGCAAAAGTCGTGTTTGCGCGGGAATTTTGACAGCTCAGGCAGGGTGCGTTCAAAAACTCGATCACCGTATGGGGTGCGACTAGAAATGGCGTTTCGGGGGGTTGGAAAACGGGGTTTCTTTGATGTGGAGTGATGTTGTTGAAGGATTTCATCCATTGCTGCTGTTGGGTAGGTGGAAGACGGTTTGGGTAGTTGAATATCCACAGTCTGTCGCCTACAAACATGGGGCGCGGTGCGACGATGCCCAAACTGCTGTAGTACTGTTGAGCGAGCAACTCTACATCGTTAGTGTATTTCCGCTTCCATTTCGTGCGTCGATTTTGGAACCATATTTTTATCTGGAAATAAAAACGTGGTTTTACTCTTTATTCCGTTTCATGGCAGGGCCTCCAACTAGAGGTAGGTACTACTAACATCCTACGCGCCATCTCCCTGATTTGTGGTGCTACCATGTGCACCAACGACCTTGTATGAGAGGTATGTAACCTTAGGATGCACCCGCCCAAAGCCGCGGTCTATGGAGGCGCATTTAGGGGAGGTCTAAGTCCAGTAGTGAAAGTCTTACGGACTGATGACCTACCTGTGTCTCAGTAAGCCTCAGCTGCCTGGCCAGCCTGCCGCGGGCAGCCACGGATAGGTATCTGTTCTTCTCAAACTCAGCTTCCAAACTCTTGATCTGTTGCGCGCTGAACGCAGTTCGTGCTCGCTTGCCTCGACTGCTGCTGCAGCCTAGAACAAAAAAATCGTACATAATTTAGAAGTTCAGTCGGCATTTAATTTAGGAAATGATGTAGAAGTTGATGAAATGACTTTACTGTAGAGAATTTCTTCGTAGCGCATGTTTGGAAACAACAAAACCGATTTGACCAAAGATTATGCGGCTTATAATTTGGAAATATCAAAACTATGCAATAATATATGGGGTGTAAGAGACGGTATAACTAAAACTTTGCAGGCGTGCTCAGACAGTGAAACTGAACTGAAAAATGTTTGTCGGAGACGTGAAACGTGCGACATCGCGACGCTTGAGACCGTTTCCGTATAAAACAGAAGAGACAAAGCTACACACGTGAGGCGCGCATCGATAACAGCTGACGATCGCTTGTTTCTAAGGATCTTGAGCTTAATAATTCCACTGAATGAATACATTGAAATAAAGACGATAATAATATCTAATAACCCTCTTGCTAACAATGTTTCGACGTTATTCCTGTCACATCTTATTTATCTCTTGTGCAATAAACCGAATTATTCTAATTTCGAACAATTTATAACGGTGTGCTAAATTAGCCGTTCAAATTGGCTGCGCAGAGAACAAAATAACGTTAACATCGACGCGCGCGCACCTCGACCAGGCAATGATGTCTCACTCGCTATATTCGTTCGGAAAAGATAAATCTCTTCTTGTGGGACTCTTTAACTAATAGCCTGTACATACGATGCGATTTTGTCAGACGATCTTGTAAGAAATTATGATAAAACTAGGGTGTAAGTGATGTGATGTACTTCGTAGCAAAGGTCTACGGAGGCTCTACAGTCTACGTCGTAGGCTTTTACACCCCAATGTTTTAAAATATCGTAAAACTTGGTGTCGTTGTTTTTTGTGAATTTGCTATTATTTAAGCTTAAGCTTTATAAGTAGATATCGGTTGGGTTCAGTCCATTCGTGTTAAAATAATCATAAGTAGATCGCTTTTATAATAATTTTGATCAAAGATTTTCGCCAGCTCTCGTTCTTTTATACATTCACTTCAGACAACCTTTTGTTTAATCCTGGCACCTCCTATATTTTCCTACTTTGCAAATAATATTATGATTTTTTAATTGTAGGGCAGTTATAACATGTAACTGTTTTTTATCGACGTTACCAAAATCTTATCACTTACAACGACAAAATAACCTAAACTATCTGTTTAAAACCAGCCCGTGTGTCCCAACTCCCCCCCTTCGTAATTATTCAACGCGGCATAAAAAACGAAAAAAAAAAGAAAACATGAAAGCACTGGCTGAAATTTAGTAAGTGGCCGGGCTCATTAGAAAGCTGTAAAGCAGCATAACGAGACGGCGGATGGGCTTCTGAGCGCAGGAGAGGCGTCAAGTGATTGAGGGGCAAATCCGGATAAGATAGTTCATAGATGCAAGGTATTGGGTTCCGTACTTGCATTAGGTTAAAATGGAGCAGTATGGAATGGAATGGGATGGGAGGCATTTGGGTTGGTTGGAATTAGTATTTAATTAGCTTGGGTTTTTGCTCGGGTTTTTGATAGCATTGTTTTGGATTATTGGTTTCATTGTATTTTTTTTTTATAAACAATGGGTAAGCATTTGTCCGCAATCTCACCTGATGTTAAGTGACGATCAATTTCATATATCATTCTAAGTACTACAGTGAGTTAGTAAGTGGCTGGGCTCATTAGAAAGCTGTAAAGCAGCATAACGAGACGGCGGATGGGCTTCTGAGCGCAGGAGAGGCGTCAAGTGATTGAGGGGCAAATCCCGGCTAAGATAGTTCATAGAAAAGGTGTTGGGTTCCGTTATGGGATAGGATGGGTTAGATGAAATGGGATGGGATGGAATAGTATTGGATGCAGTTGAATATCGTAAATATTTGGAATGATGGGAAAATTACAATAAGAATAAATCAAGTAAATGCCTGGGCTCATTAGAAAGCTGTAAAGCAGCATAACGAGACGGCGGATGGGCTCCTGAGCGCAGGAGACGCGTCAAGTGATTGAGGGGCAAATCCGCATAAGATAGTTCATAGATGCGAGATGTTGGGTTCCGTACTTATATTAGATTAAATTGGAGCAGTACTATTTGATGGGAATATGGGATGGGTAAGACGGGGTGGGATGAGTCCGCCGTATTTGGGATCGTGCCATATTGAATTTCCAGTTGCGTCACTTTATTTTTCGCGTTATTCTAAGCAAGCCCATTCATTTGATACCCATATTGTAGGAGTGCATCAAAAATCACTTGTCGGCTATCTTGGGTGTTCCGTAACGTATACACAAAATCTCAGCCCAATCGGTTGTGGATTATCTTCTTCAAAATCGAGTTGCAAGCTTTGACACGATCAAACATAGGTACTTACATTCACTGCAAGTTAAATAAACGCTTTTAAAAATAGGAATGCTGACGTTCACGTCCGTACTCTTCTGCGGATCTAAACTAGAAGTTTAAAATTTATCAAAATAAGTACTTATTTTCATTGGCTGCCATATTTTGTACGCTGATCCCTAAAACATCTATTCCCGCCTTGTAAATGTTTGTCGGGATGCCGACGGATGCCTTGTTGCTTTTGAGAAACCAATTGAAAAATTATGGACTGTGTTTGTTATAATATAAATAGGAAACGAAGTTATCGGTTGATTGAGTGATATTTTTATATTATTTTAAAATATCGGTTGAAAAAAAAAAACAAGCGAGGAAGTAGCTACTAGCGTTAGTTGCAAAGGAGCGTTGTCTACTAAAGAACATCGAACTATCAAATAAGTGGCTTTAGACAATCTGGTGCCAGAGAACTTGAACCCGTGACGACGACTTTTTCTCCTAACTCTTTATTCAGAATAACCTGAAGGGTTTAACATGCCGTAAGGAGGTCAACAATTATCCCGAAAAAAATTGTAAAAAAAAGTTGTACTCCCATAGTAAATCAACAAGCTGATCGGTGATTTTGTATAGGAGGATTGGGAGGTCCAAATTTTTCCATATTGCAACCGATGTTCCACGGGGAAAGTTGTTCAATTCCATGAGTACTTTGACCTCTTTTCGGCTTGTTTTACCCTTTTTGATACTTCCTGTACATTTTGCTAATCGCATTACAAAATTTGATTAATATCATTCGCTATTTGCTTGAAAGCCATTTGATTTATAACGATGATTCCGTTGCAATTTAATTCTGATTGTTATTAAGAGTCCTTTTAAAACGGCCTTCGTAATTACAGGATGGAAATTGAAAATTACAGATGGAGATAAATTGAATCAAGAACTTAAACAAGATGATCTAACGGCCTGATTGAAAGTGGTCATCATTGCCTGTAAAAATGTGTAAAGTGTCTATACACTGAAGATATAATAATCTACCAACTGCGCACGTGCAGTTGGCGAATGGTTGAAGTGGCCTAACACGCAAGTAGGCGAATAAAGCGAGTTGGCGAAAAACGCCAGTTTGTGAAACGAGCAAGTTGGTTTACCGCTCGTATTCCGTTTGATATACTAACTACAGCATTCTGCAACCATTTGAATCCATGAACCATCTGCATGAATTTTAACATTTCGAAATATTTTATGATATCTTGGCATGTTGTCGTTGAAACTAGTCACTTTGTATGGGAAAAACTTGGAGGAACGCTGGACTTCCGGGCCGGAACGGAACGGGACGGAAGATGCGTTGCTCGAAGGGTAATAATCGTAATAATAAATACTATGCGGCGCATGTTCTAACTGCTTACCCGTCATACTCTTCTAATAGGCTTATAGCACCAAAGTTTAAATATCATAAAAATGAGGCCAAAAACAGTTTCGTAGCGCCAGTCACTTTGGCTACCCTAAATACTTTCGCCATTAACATTTGAATCGTCTCATCTTCTATGCGGAAGGATGAACACGTCTCGAGCACGTCCAACCGACGCTCCACGTCGTCACTCCGCGTCTATTCTCAATAAACACCTCTCTTCAGTAATTAGCGGTAATACATCAACACGTCAGTCTTGGCAAGGAGACGTTCATTTAAATAGGCCCGCAGCCAATAGGACCCACTCGGCCGTAATGGTAATGGTAATGGTTAAACGGGCTGTTTTCCGCAACTTGACGTCTACATGCGCCTATTTTGTGTGCAGGGTGGGGGCTCGCTACTCGAGCCATCCTTGTTCCCCGCGGAAGCTCAGCAACCCTACCAAATCACTGAGTGCCTCCCGCTGGGTCGTTGCACTTTACCGATTGAACCTGTTTCCAACTAGACCTATTGAAAAACCTAGACCAAGGTGAACTAAAATTTAAACTTGACTTAGGCGGTTGAAAAACTCTGACATTCTCGGTTCTTCGTCTTCGGTTCTTCGGGTCATTGGGCGACTCGGTGCCTCACTCGAAGAAGAAGATTAGATCTATTGCAAAATCGGGGAATATCAAATTAAATTTCGTCTCTTGTCGTTCATGTCCGATCTGATATCCAACATCGACTCGATAAAAGCAGAAGTAGAATCAGGGAAATTTTGGTCAGTTAGCACGTCATCATCATTGGCCTCATACGTCTGTGTCAGACGATTTATTCAGTGTCTAAGGCAAGATTTTTCATGGCTGTATAAGCCGATACGGGAGCGGCATGGCTTTTTGCACGCTCTCCACAGACATTGCGTTGCCTGGGACGCAATTACGGAAAACGCAGGGCTGCCCATGACCTGCGCCACCCTCTCAGCCTTCCTGGCTGACTCCACAGGAACGATGGGTCGATACGTGCGGAGTCAGGTCGGCTGCAGGAGTCTGCCGCACGATTTATTACCAGTCACTCGTGCCTGACGGTGACCGTGTTCCGGGTTTGTGTGTGGAGTTTTCCTTCTCCAAGACCCTGATCAGTTTGGTTCAGATTTATCTCTCGGTCGCCTCATACGACCCCCACAGGAAGAGAAAGGGTGGTGCTATTCTACTCTGCCGGCACCCCACGGCTAAGTTAGCACGTATAGTTTAGGCATGGGAGTAACAAAAATGGTATAACATGCAAATCGAGCGCATGGTACTCATGAAACTGAACAACTTTTCCCTCATACAAAATCGCCGAACAGCTGGCTGATTTACTACGGGAGGTCCAGTTTTTATTTTCATATTTCCCTGGAGAAAGTTGTTCAGTTTCGGCTTGTTATACTCTTTTTGTTACTCCCGGTAGAGTACCACACTTTACCCGATTTTGACATTAGATCTAATGATTGTCAATTTTAGCACACGTGTCGCTTCAGCTTCGAGTTTTCCTTCCCATTAGGCCCATTGGGTCTATTCAGCAGTAAGCCTAATAAGTGTCCAACTCTCGGCGCGAACGCATGCCGCGGCAGCCATCTTGAAATGCGCTCGCGGTTTCTGAACGCGACTAATGAGCTACTGAGACTCAAGATATTGGCTTGATGTGACTAGAGATAGAGATGTTTTAATTTGAGTGGCTCGTTTTACGGTTTGGTTTGATTTTACCCTCATCACATCATACTCTTATTCAAAATTCACCTAGACAAACGAGTGTTTCTATTTTTCCACACAACAGACAAACAACATCGATACATTGCGGGGTGCGTGACCGACCACACACACACACACAATCATTTCTACTGATTTTTGTGCCGCGTAAAAGTATTTTTTTACAGTTTTCACAAAAAAATGGATAGGCTCAATGGGTCTAATCAGCAGTAAATCTAAAAAGTGGGCAACTCTCGGCGCGAACGCATGCCGCGGCGGCCATCTTGGAATGCGCTCGCGGTTTCTGAACGCGACTAATGAGCTACTGAGACTCAATTAACTATAGATATGGGCTTGATGTGACTTGAGTCAGAGATGTTTTACTTAATTTGAGTGGCTCGTTTGCAGCTTTACGGTTTGGTTTGATTTTATCCTCATCACATCACATTCTTATTCAAAATTCAGCTGGACAAACGTCTCTATTTTTCCAAACAACAGACAAAATACATTGCAACAGCCGACGCAGAAGGTTCCGGGTTCAATTCCCGGTGGGTTCGCTCACAAAGTTGATATGTATCACTTTGTGAATTTGTTCCCAGCCTCGTTAGGACATTGCAGGCTGAACCACCTGGTTGTCCGAAAAGCAAGACGGATCCGTGCTTCGGAGGACACGGTAAGTCGTCGGTCCCGGTTGCTGTCAATGATCACTAAGCCAGCAGTCGTTACACAACCATGTCAGAGGTCGGCTACTTGTAATAGGTGGTTGAAAAACTCTGACACCAGGGTTCATCGGGTCGTTGGACGACTTAGTGTCCCACTCGAGAAGAAGAAGATTACGGTGTCACCATACACAATAATTTCTATTGATTTTTTGCCGCGTAAATGTATTTTTACAGTTTTCATTAAAATAAGCCATAAAAATAGATACCCACCCATGCATTATTTTCCCAACCCACCGACGGAAATACCTACTGTCAATGTTATATTCAACTATCAAAACGAAAATAAAGTTTTTCAAGAGAAGCACTTGCCCTGACAGCTCATAAATAAATTACCGAGAATGATTTCTCATTTTACACCAAATCGCTCGTTAGAAGAAATTATCGCCGATTTCTGTGAAGCAGGGCAACACATAAATTCAGTTTTTTTTTCTCGGTTTTAATTTTATTTATTTTTCATCGTATTTTATTTCAACTGGCGTTTAACAGTCTTGTAAGTATACGCACGCATACGCATAGATAGATAATAGTTTTATGCTTCTATTGTAGTTTGCTGGAATAGTTTTTAGGGTTCTTTTTAAGTGCCGAAACACACACGCTTACTTCTGCTGGTTCAGACTACAAAACGAGCACCTATAGGTTATAATAATCCATTCACACATTTAATATGAATAGTTCGTAGTAGAATAACCGGCGATACACGGATACAATTTGTTAGACCACTGTAAGGCTGATTCAGATTGAAATCAAATTAGACTTGTTTAAAAATACGCCTCTTGTTGCGGAATTTTACCTAGATTGTTTAAATATGACATCAAAGATTTAAATTATTCATTGTTTGGAAACTAAAATTAGACTCTCTCCAAAAACCACCTCTTATTGCATTCTTATTGCGGAATTTTAGGTTGTCTAAATATCTACTATGACCATCAAAGATTTAAAGTATTCAATAATAAAAAATACGCAACTTGTTGCGGAATTTTAGATTGTTTAAATATGATATCAAAGATATAAAGTATCCAATAACTAGAAACTAAAATTAGAATGTCTTTCTACTTATTCAACATACTTTTGTTAGTTTTAACATATTTTTTATAAGTAGTTGGTATTTACCGTTGAATACCTTCGTCATAAAATAGAACCAGAAAACCACTCAAGGCCCGTGGCTACGAAATTGATAGTTTTGGTTTACCAAATACAAAATTGGAAAACGTTATAGGTATGTATTTCGCGAACGAGGGATAACCGCAAACAAGGGAGGTGGGTTACTGCCTATCACTATTCCGTGTAAAACGGTTAAACTTTCAATGTGCGAAGCGAAAATTTCAGTAAATAACCAGGAGCTTAGACGGAAAATGGTATACTAATACTACCTATTGGTCTGTTTTGAGCACAACTGAAAATGGAGGGCTAGATAAATTAGATCCAATTAACAACGAATGGTGTAAAATGAAAATGATCCCATCAAAGATTTTCCGTACGAGTTGTCATATTACGGTATTTCACACTTTGGTAGGAATATAGCCAAATTGATACGGTCTTCGATCTATGCCGATTTATTTAACAGCCGATGTGGCGCAGTGGTTAGTAGGACTGCCTGCGACGCAAAGGTTCCAGGTTCATTTTCCGGTGGGGTCACTCACAAAGTTGATAACTATTTATCACTTTGTGAATTTGTTCCCAGTCTAGTCAGGACATTGCATGCTGATTGTCCGAAAAGCAAGATGGTTCTGTGTTTCGGAGGGGCACGTTCCGTGTCGGTCCCGGTTGCTGTAGTATATGATCGATCACTTAGACGGCGGTCCATACACAACCATATCAGAGGCCTGCTACTTGTAGTAGGCGGCTGAAAAATTCTGACACCAGGGTTCATCGGGTCATTGGACGACTTGGTGTCCTGCTCGAAGAATAAGAAGAAGAAGAATCTATGCCGTAGTTGTACATTTTAATAAAAACGCCTTTTATAAGCGTGCAGTATGCCTACAATTAATAGCGTTAAAAGAAGAAACGATCAGGCGTGCTCTACCTACAATAAAAAGATGAAGATTACCCTTCCTAGCATCAAGTTGCAAAGACCGACATACAAATTAATCACTCAGTAAAAACGTAAAACAGGAATCAACATGTGTCACATTGTCAGGATGAATAAATCACTGAAAGTTGAGTCCGGTGTCGTGCGAGTTGGCTCATTAAGCGGAAAAAGCGTAAAAAAATGAGTTGACTCACTTCACACCTTCGCGGACCATTTGACACCGCCGCGCTTATAATGGCTGGGGACGGGCTTTGAAGCTATTGAGTGAAGAAGATGTAGGTAGGCATAGGACCAATCAAGTGAAAATAAAATAGGTAAATAGTACTGGAACAGATAGGACTTACAGAACAAAATCAGTGTGCTATAAATTATAATGTTTTTTATTGCTAAAGCTAAAGTCTCGTTGATAAAGCTACTTACTTGTAAAGTTAGTTAAACAAACTAAAACCAATCAAGATAAAATAAAATTAAATATAGCTGCAAGGAATGCTTACAAAAAAATGCAGCGTACCTACCTAGCTATATTATTTTGTTCTTCTTATTTTGTTCTAACGTGGTTTGGCTAAGTAAAGCTACTTGTTAATAATAAATTTACTGTACATACATTCTTATTTTAAAAGGAGCTGCTTGAGTTTTCATTTTTTTAAGTGCTGGTCCAAATAAGAGAAAGCTTTTATCTAGATTTTTTTACCGATTTAACAGATAGGATCCGTGGACAAACGATAGGTATTTATTGACTGTCATCGATATTGGATGCAGAAAATCCATCCATCGGAAGTTGTAAAACAAAAGTCAAATTAAATTATTGTTTCCAATGAAGGAAATAATAAGTCGCAAAAATCTTTACACCTCACGTGCATACCTACTCGAATAATTCCGGTGCGTCGAAAGTTATGGGACTTAGGTAATGTCGCTAGAGCAAAATTTAGTTTTCTATTTTCTTGCATAGGTAGGTGTAGTTACCTAGATCATTGATTTTTGCTGTCACAAAAAGATGATTTGTTTTAGTGTCTCATTTATGTACTTAGATTATCATTTTACTAGCGCTCGCGATTTCTTGCTCACATTTTGCTCATCACCTTAGCTACCTTAAAAAATTACTTTGGGAATCATACCTGCTTGTTGGTAGTCTGCAGACTTTTCAGCGAAGTCTTGGCTGTCGGCGTTTGAGCTCACCACATCCACTTGTTCTGAACCCGTGCTTTTATCATCATCATCTTCACTTTCATCACCGTCTTGAAACTCAGCTTGAAAGTCACTTTGGAAGTGATCATTTTGTAACTGGCCACTTTGAAAATCAGCTGAATCACTGTTCGATGATTTTCCGTCTTCGGCTTTTTCGAATTTGTTTGCAAGCAGGTTTTCTATGGAAAACGGTAATCGTGTTTCTGTTTTGTCGGTTTTTATTTCTTGTTTGATATCGTTTTCGTTCGGCTCTGTTTCCATTGGGGAATTCATGATTGCACTGATTAATTTAAAATATTATTATTAAGTTGAAAAACTTCTTAGGATTAAGATTTGTAAGAGAGTAGTGATGCATACATTTGTAAGTTTTTGTCGATAATTATTCGTTACAACTATTAATTACCTAGCTACTTTAAATTTAAGTAAAAAGCACGAGTGTTTATTTTCACCACCACTAAAACAATAAGGAGCACTGAACCACCGAAATTGAGACACGAACCACACTGAAATGTTTGGCAATAAGATTGTCTTCTCAACCGCAGCTCGCACTATAATAATTTGAACTAATTCGAAGTTTCGTTCCTGTCAAATGGGACCGTTGAGGCGGGAATGTCTTTTAAAATTTTAATGAGCTCTTCGAAACGACAGATCTTACCGCACGGGAAATAAAAGTTATTTTCGCTTGAAATTCAAAGTCATTTTGAGGTGTCACTGATTGGAATGAAGATGGAAAACCCATTAGGGGCGTTTATCTGGTTGACAGTACTATATCCAACACTTAAGTCGGTTCTGTTTGACTTTAAACTTTAAATATAGCTACAATAGAGGCTGTTTTAGATTGCTTAAAGTTAAACGATGCAAATAGCTTCTGAAGACGCGCATCGCAAGATATAATTAGAAATGAGCCAATCAGAGGCAGTGGGCGTGGTCAGGCGGGTGCGCGCGCGCACGTGGCGAGATTTTGACGATAAGATTATCGATATCGATGGTGCAAAGAGGTGAGTGTAATTTCATAGAAAATTGGTAAAATTTCAACTGTAGATGCCAATAACGTTTTAGTAGGAATATGTATTAATTTATTTAGGTGTACATCTTTTTTCGTTCATGAAATGTTAAATTGACTGTATGACATTGTCTCAAGACCCTCTCAAATTTTTTTTTTTGTTATCTGTCCATTTGATGGAGTAATAGAATCATAAATCATAAATCATTTATTTCTGTGAGACACATGTTACAATGGTTGTTGCAATAAAATAAAAGGATCAATGAGCTCTGCCTAATGGCGTACAGATTTACACTTAAAAAGTAAAACATGCCAAATAAATAGTTTTATAAGTTCTACATTAATATTTTACATTAACAATTTATTATTAGTACAATTACATTATTAATTTATCATTTCATACATTACAGAGCTACAATTAATCATTACAATCAAATTACAATCATACATACCTATGTCAAATTATTTTACCAAACATGCTAACCTACCTACTGAAATTTTTTGTCAAGGAATTCTTTTACAGAATAAAATGTCATTTCATTTAAGAAATTAAATAGTTTACGTTTAAAAGAAAAAATGTCTGGAGCGTCACGTATAATTTTTGGTAACCCGTTATATATTTTAGGCGCCATAACCAGTACACTTTTTTGACATAGAGTCGTTTTACATCCTATTTGCTGTACCTTATCGCAACGTCGAATTCTATGCATTTTTGGGAACAATTCATTATGTTTCTTAACGTACAAAGCTATTTCGAAGATGTACATTGATGGAAGGGTTAACAATTTGTACTCTTTAAAGTATGGTTTACAGCTTGTGAACCTTTTCAACCCAAACATCGACCGTATACATCTTTTTTGAGCCCGAAATACTGTATCACAGTGTACAACATTCCCCCAAAATATTAGCCCATATCTTAATCGTGACGCTACACAACCATGATATGCTGTAAGTAGAGCGTCTTTATATACTTTTTTGGCCAGCATATAAAGTGCATAAGAGAGTTGTGATATTTTCTTATTTACAAAATCTACATGACTCTGCCACCTTAAATCGTTGTCTATATGCAGACCAAGAAATTTTGTTGATTTAGTTTCTGCTATAGTTGAATTTTCAATAATAATATTATTACATAAATTAATATTCATTCTATCCATTCTATTAAAATACATTATATTCGTCTTATCAAATGTTAAAATTAAATTATTACATTGCAACCAATTAATTAAAGATGTCAAACTAGATTCTATGTCATTTTTGTGTGAAAATAATATTGTACAATCGTCAGCAAATAATATCATAGAGCTGTTACTCGACTTAATAATGTCATTAATGTAAACAATAAAGAGTAATGGGCCGAGAACACTTCCTTGAGGAACTCCTTGCGTTACTGGTTGTAGAGTAGAACAATATTCAATCTCAGTTTTTGTTTTTTTGCACAATCCATCAATCTTAACCATTTGCAACCTGTTTGTTAAATAAGATTTTATCAACTCTAGTGTGTTCCCCCTAAAACCATATTTCTCTAATTTATATAGCAGTATGTTGTGCTCTACACAATCAAATGCTTTTGACATGTCCATGTAGAGTGCTGCAGTAAATTGTTTTTTGTCTACTCTAGCATTAACAGTACTTATAAATTTATAAATGGCCATGTCAATAGATTTGCTTTTTCTAAAGCCATATTGCTCTGTAGCTAATATGTTATTACTCTCTAAGTAATCACACATGCGGCTATGAATAACTTTTTCAACCACCTTTGATAACACAGGTATAAGAGCTATAGGCCTGTAATTCTCTATGCAGGCTCTATCATTTTTCTTGTGAAGAGGCTTTACGATAGAGGTTTTTAATTCTTGGGGAAATACCCCTTGCTCTATACATAAATTAATAATGTGCGATAACACCCCAACTATTTGAATAAAATACTTACCTACTTACTTATCTATCTGTTACCTCCTATGCTAAAGTCTTCTACTATTTAGGTATTTTGGCTAGTATTTGTGCAAACTGCAAAAACAAGTGGTGATATTCTGTCACCGCAACTTTTTTGTTTTGCACAGCCTGGCTGAAAGTATTTCAAGGGCTGAAATTTAACCACTTTTGTTGTGAATCATAGGTTAGCCGAGTAATTTTGACCTACTTCTTATGAAAAGTAGTTCATTGCATTAATTAGTTCATCCGTTAAAATATTTACACCTGTGTTGTGAAATTAAGTTATTGAAAATATCGACAGATCTCGTGTCCCATCTCTAATGATTTATTCAAAGAGTCGTGTGAGAAATGGGCTCGCTCATTAATTGTGATAATTATTTAGTTAGTTAGTTTAATTGGACAAGTCATGTGGTTGACATTACAACGCTCGCCAAAACGGGGATGATGGTTAATGGTGTTTATAATCTATCTTTTCTTGGCTAATATTTCTCCTCATTAGAATGAGTTATTTTTGACTAACTGAAGTTTGGTCTGAAGACAACTTACCTACATACACGCGTCTCTGTTCTTTCGGTTTGGGTAGAGTCTGTAGAGTTGGGTAGAGTCAGCTGGGTATCAGGGATAGATAACTTAAGAAAGTATGACCTAAATTGTAAGTAAGACATACTTAATTGATGAAAGAGTAGTTATAGGAAGATTTTAAAATTTCTTATGTTCCGCGCTCCCACAAAATTCAATTTTAGGAAAATCATGATCATCACATCACCCTCAACAGTTCAGCATATCATCACGTTTGGCAAACGGTATTGAATCACAGAAAACGCAGCATACAAATAGTATACAGAACAATGATATTATACGTAGGTTCTAGGTTGATACAGAACAAAACAATAAACAGAAAACTTAGAGCTAAAGCAAACAAAGGCGGCCTTATCGACCACTCAGCCCATTTCTTTGACTTACCTACACTTTAGTCACTCTTGGTTAGAAGTGGGGTGATGATATTCTACGCTAAACTGTTTTGGCACCGTAAAAAAAACCGAAAGTAGGTATAATAAAAAAGGTAAAATGTCTGCAAGACTGCCTCCTACACGACTACACCTCAAATCCGCTTATATTTGAGACGAGAGTCAGAAAAAAGCAAGAGTAACAACTTCTAGCTTTCGTATTTTCAACGTTTTTTTCACTATTAAAGCAATATAACATACAAACACGCCGTGTCGTGTCTTCTTTTCGAATGCCCGACATATTTTGTCATAATTAGACGGAGGTGGCGCTAGTTGCTCTTTTTCTGTCTTTTTTTGTCGCAAATTGATGGATGCATCCTCAGGTCTATATTTGGAGCGCCAGCGAGCTCTATATTTGAGAGAGTGGTTCCGTTTGCGTGTTTTAAACTTTGACTTGGATTGGAGTTAAACTGTACCTAGTCGTGCAATTTAATAATGAGTATTTGAATAGGTGATGAAATTATATCATGCATGAAGTTGTCAAACTTATTTTATCTAAATGATTTTACAATTAACTCTTCGTAAAATCACAAATTAGGGAAACGGCGCGCGGGGCGCCTGTAAAATCTGGATTATCGATTATTTTTTGTCTTATATCCTACTAATATTATAAAGGCGGATGTTTGTGTGTGTGTTTGTTACGATATCACGCAAAAACGGCTGATTAGATTGACATGAAACTTTGCAGAAATATAAAAGGGCATCTGGAATAACACATAGGATACTTTTACCACGTAAAAATGTCTCATTCCCACGGGATCACGCATTTTCCAATATTTTTGAAATAGGTGGCGTGACTGAGCCGATTTGCGTTTTAAACGTTTTCGCCGAAAACTAACAGCGACATCTCTTGGCGAATAATGCTTTTTTCCCGCGGAATAATAGGTTGCAGCGGGTGAAAATATAAATGTTACGTAAATGAACAAGAAAGTATTGTATTGGCATAGTCGATTACGTAATCCTACTAATATTATAAAGACGGATGTTTGTGTGTGTTTGTTACGATATCACGCAAAAACGGCTGATTAGATTGACATGAAACTTTGCAGAAATATAAAAGGGCATCTGGAATAACACATAGGATACTTTTTACCACGGAAAAATGTCTCATTCCCACGGGATCACGCATTTTCCAATATTTTTGAAATAGGTGGCGTGACTGAGCCGATTTGCGTTTTAAACGTTTTCGCCGAAAACTAACAGCGACATCTCTTGGCGAATAATGCTTTTTTCCCGCGGAATAATAGGTTGCAGCGGGTGAAAATATAAATGTTACGTAAATGAACAAGAAAGTATTGTATCGGCATAGTCGATTACGTAATAATAATATAAACTTACCTTTACATTTAAACGAGTTAAAATATATTTAAGTTATCTAGGAAACGGCTCCAGCGTTTATAGGTTTTGGTTTACCTATGCTATTAACTACGTCTTTATTAAATATATTCTAGGTTCTATCAGTGAGCTACACATCATTTTAAGTATTGAACGCGATAATATTCAGGTAAATAGGTATTCATAATTTACCTGTGTCCCGACGTTTCAACACAGTTTAATGGGTTGTGGTCGCGGGTTGAGCTACACGTCATCGATTGATCTCGGGACCAAATTCCCAATTATTTCTTTTATTCCGCGGGAACCCTAAACTGGTAACAAATGTTTGACAACTCCTCGCCGGTTCGTTTCCGCATAGTTTACCCCGGAATGCGACCTCTCAACTTTTGTATGGCGCTGTGATGGCGCTTACAAAGAAATGCGACGTTTTTCGTAAGTTTACGCTACTTGCTTGCTTCCTACCGACGGCGGGGTGCGTTCAAAATTAGAGCGTTTTTTTCTTAGACTCGATATTAAAATACCTATAGGCTCCGGCTCGTGCTTTTTCTAAACGAAACACAAAACATCGATACATTTCGATAATATTATTTGCAATTTAAATCGATGTATTGTGTTCCGTTTTGCCTTTTGTTTGGAAAACCTTTGAGCAAGACACTTGGCTTAATACACACATGAGATAACACTCGTAGATTACACACAAATTAGATAGATATCCACCTCTTGTGGTCAAATAGTTTACAAATTTATACGTTTTTTTCCAGTTTTTTATTGCAGAATTAACCACCTGATTGTTCGTTAGGCCAGAAAAAAGAATTGGTTTCTTTACTGTTTTCATAAAATTAATTGATTAGGTAGGAGGCAGGACCATTCTTCGCGAAACATGGTATTTCGTCCCGTTCCGGGGTCGTAATGCCCAAAGGAATTACTCGATCATCATTAGTCATTTAATTACATTAGGTACCCTGCCACGTCACGCTTGAATAACAAATTGTCAATTTAAATCTGTTTTTTTTTGTACAACTTTTTTTTTCAAATAATGATTTTTATTTTCACTGCTTATCATAATTCAGGAGCGCTTCATAGCCGGACCCCGAGTCTACTATTTTTAAATCATTGGAATGCACACTCACTCCATTCTATTACCACGGAGATTTTCTATGCTAAAAACTGTTAGAAGAATACGAAACTACCAAAACCATCTTACCACAAATTAGGGAGACGGCCCGAGTGGCGCCTTTACAGATGACTAACTCAGTACCTACAAGCGACGACTTGATGCTTAGTGACGTTTAGTGGATCTCACAGGAACTCAAGCGAACTAAGAAGATGGTTGCCACGAATGTCATATTTCTTGCATTCAAATCGGCTCAGAATATCGTGTATCAGATTTTAAGTCTCTTTTTATTTAGTAGGTATTTCGTCCTCATCTTCAATCATATTGAATCTAGCAACCCTGGTGTGTAACAGGTGATTATCACGAAAATCCTAAATACTTTTAACTCTCTATTTTGTGATTCAACTGACGTGCTATCGACACAAACTCTAAAGATTTTGATTTAGCCGACTTCGCCCCCCGAACGCACCCCGTGAATCAAATCACCCGGAAAGAGCCAAATGATTTAATGATTCAAATGAGTTCAGTGTGCGCCGATCACTCACAGATGGCGTCGTGTTGACTAACCTCTCTTAATTAGGGTTCTTCGGTTTAACGGGATTTACAGCCATTTTAAAAATCATTAATATGCGCTGACTGATTGTTGTTTTGTTAGTATTGATAGGATTTTCACGTGACTGCATTTTTTATGTTATAAGATTATAATAAAAGTAAACGGCTATGGAAGTTTAGCTACACCTAAGTTATATAGGATGTTCGAGACAGCTCTCCGTATACTGATTGCATACAATTCATGACACTGAACAAGTTCCCGTAAGAATCAGACGTTTTTTTTTTCTTATCTTAGTAAATGCAGTCAGTCGATCGTAGTTTTGTCTCGAGAAAACTTTAGTCTCAAGTTTTTAACGTGTCCTGAAATATTTTCTTTGTTGTTCAGTAGATATCATAGTCTAAATGCACACTATCAGTACCTATATGGAGAGCTGTCACTAGCACCTCATATTATACTGTCAACGAAATTAGTATTCTTTCAGCAAAAGAAGAGTAGAGATATGATACCTAGCTAAAATAGAAATAAAACAACAGTACCTACCTAAAAAACGACATGATTTTACATATTAGATTACGATTTAATGTTTTTACCCACTTAACTGTTGTGATCATCATGATAAGAGAAGGTCAAGAAAGTGATGATAGTATGTGAGTTTGTTTATCAAAACAAACTGCTCATTCAGAGTTTTAAGTCGAGACAGATCAGAAGCATAAAATCAAACGAGTTAATAAGTAAATGAAATTTAATTGAAAAAGATGGTTCGTCTCACAGAAGAACAGAAAAGGTTTTACGGAAAAAACGGGTGAGTGTTTGATTGTCGAAGACTAGCGGTTTGTTAGCGGCTTCCCCCGCTGCAACTCATTTTGGGGAAAAGTCATTTTCCCGGCATGTTTTAGGTATACATAAACATTCCTCTTGAATCACTATATCTTAAAAAAACGCATAAGAATCCGTAGCGTAGTTTATAAGAGGAGTTAGCGAATTCCACGATAGCAAAAAGCGACTTTTGCGTTTCTCGACTGTACTTATATGCTCAAATCTGAATTTGAACCAGCGAACCAGCGGCCTTCGCCATCTGTAGGTACATCGACCTTCGCCAGTACAATTGGCGATCGAAGGTAGCTGGTTCAAATCCAGCCTGCGGTGGAAAATTTTGCAAGTTTTCCAATAATTGAATACCTACCTAAGGTGTTTAAAATTTGGTTATTCACAATTTATTCGCCTTCATTCTTATACATCTCAAAAATTCCAGGTACATAGTCCTAAAGAATGTGGTCTCAAAGACAGAGCTGGACAGGTTATCTGAAGAGTATGACAAGCTGTTCGCGAGGAAGAACCAGCAGAAGATGGAGAGCTCCTGGGTGGGCAGCGACGAGAATGACAGGCAGAGTGACAGCCAGCAGACTGTAAGTAATACGTGACGCCGTCCGCCGCCGATAATTATTATAATGGGACTCATGGGGACTCACGTCTCACGCACGTCCATCTCACGTGCGGAGATAGCACCTTAGCTAAAAGTGTTTCAATACAAAGAATAACGACACAACAGAAATACATACCAATCTACATCTACTGTTTGATGCTTTCAAAGGTCAAAGATGGCCATGAAACTGGACTATGAACTGACTTGAACCTAAATATCTACAGTCGACTAAAACACTGAGTCAACTCAACGTATCGAGCCAACACTGACGCCACGCTTTAATTGAAAATCTGGTCTTGCTGTTCTAGGTTACTTTACGCAAAATAGTCGCATGTAGACGTCGAGTTGCGGAAAACAGCCCTTATAAACATTACCAACCATTACCATTCTAGGTGAAAGGCATCCACAACCTGCAGTACCATCACGCCGTCTTCACCAAGTTCCTGTTGAACGAGTCTCTCCTGGACGCAGTGGAAGACATCATTGGGACTGAGAACATCATCCTGCATCACACGAAGGCACATTTCAAGCCTCCGGCAGTAGGAGCTCCTTATCCTATGCACCAGGTAAAAGAACTCTTGAAAGAATCTTGATACCCATACCTAGTTTGCTGAAAAAGGTGAAGAAATCATGGGGACTGAAAACATCGTACTGCATCACACAAAGGCACACTTCAAGCCACCAGCAGTAGGAGCCGCTTATCCTATGCACCAGGTAAAAGCACTCTTCCGTAACACGTAGAAAAGATGATATCTAGTTTGCTACAATAGGTGAAGTCAACATGGGCACTGAGAACATCGTACTGCATCACACAAAGGCACACTTCAACCCTCCTGCAATCGGAACTGCTTATCCTATGCACCAGGTAAAAGAACTCTTCTGTAATACGTAGAAAAATTGATACCTAGTTTGCTGGTACAGGTGAAGTCATCATGGGCACTGAGAACATCGTGCTGCATCACACGAAGGCACACTTCAAGCCACCAGCAGTAGGAGCTGCTTATCCTATGCACCAGGTAAAAGAACTCTTCTTTTCCGTAGAAAGAATCTTGATACCTAGTTTACTGGAACAGGTGAAGACATCATGGGTGAGAACATCGTTCTGCATAACACAAAGGCATATTTTAAACCACCAGCAGTAGGAGCCGCTTATCCTATGCACCAGGTAAAGGAACTCTTCTGTTCCTTAGAAAGAATCTTGATACCTAGTTTGCTGGAACAGGTGAAGACATCATGGGTGAGAACATCGTTCTGCATCACACGAAGGCACACTTCAAGCCACCGGCAGTAGGAGCTGCGTATCCTATGCACCAGGTAAAGGAACTCTTCTGATCCGTAGAAAGAATCTTGATACCCAGCTTTCTGGAACAGGTGAAGATATCATAGGCACCGAGAACATCGTACTGGATCACAAAAAAAGGGACACTTCATGTCTCCGGCGATCGGAGTCGCTTATCCTATGCACCAGGTAAAAGCTATTGATTTTTCTTCTTGTGTAATCGAATGATATTTTATGTTTTTAAGAAACTATGTCTTTGTGAGTCACTAAGTTCCATTCTTCTTAGCTGTAAGAGACGGGAAAAATAGGGCACGATATAAACTTGTGTCATAGATTGGGATGGGGCTCCACAAACGTGGTGTGCCTACTTGCATTTTGTGTGCTCACTTTGCTCTTTTTTTCTCTGCACTCTGCAGCGGCCAATCTGAGTTTGCAACCCGTTCAGGGATTTCCTGGCTTGCCACGGTGGTTTACGGTAGGAAAATTTTGTCTACTGTGCTCCTCCTAATGACTAATACAGACCAATCCAGAATGCTTTCATAGCATAAGTAATAGTAATCATAATCAATCATGTTCAAGAACAGCTCCAGAAATAGGAAGCATTGACCGTGACCGCTGACTTACCTTCTTCACACGATATGAATGTTTTCCAGGACTACCACTACTTTCCCTATGAGAACGACAGCATGGTAGCAGCCTTCCTTCACCTGGACGCAGCTAATCCTGAAAACGGGGGTCTATTTGTGTATCCAGGTTCACACAAACTTGGGCCTCAAGAAGATGTTGGAGCGAAGGAAGGGAATTTCCATTATGTGGACCAGGTTTGTTGTGACCTTGAGCATTTCTTTGTACCAATATTAGCAGTACCTACCTATGTTTTAATAAAATATTCTGGTCAGTCATAGAGCAGCCTTTACTTAAACCTACAAAGCAAGATCTTCTATAAAGAACAGCCACAACTGGCCATATTAGGTACAACAGATTTCTGCTGGACATAGGTTCGTCCTCGTATCCAGACTGTTTCGTAAAAGGCGACGTAGAGTTTTTGACTTCTGCTGAATATTTGTCAACTATTGGTCAACCGCATGGTGGCGGTGATACCACCTACAATAGCATTCCCAGAAACATGTTTCGCCGACCCAAACTTATTTGGGATAAGGGCAGGCTGATGATGATAGGTTCGTCCACATGTTAGTGATGTTTTGTTAAGCTCTCGTGAGGTACCTACTCCTCGTGCTCAATTTGCAGGAGTGCTTGCTGCTGCCTTCTACCACGAAATATCCGCATGTGGATGATTGGCTGTTTTAATTTTGTAAACAACTCATTGCGCATTTTCTTTCAGAGAAAATTTCCCTTAGAAAAGGCAACTCCAGTGATAGCAGAACGCGGTGACGTGGTCATCTTCTCCTACCTCTTAGTGCACGGTAGCTCCCCCAACGTCTCCACGAGACCTCGACGTATGCTCCTTGTTCAGGTGAGCACCTGAAAATTGTTTTTTATTAGCACTGACACCTGACGGACCTCTAGTTCTTATATTGGAGAGCAGCGCCCAAACATTTAGGTATACCTACCTACTTCTTATTAAAATCAACTTCTGAAAATTTTGTCGTAGCGCTATCTCCACACGTGCGATCAATTCATGTACCTAGGTATAAAATAATGGTCGCTTTTTGACTTTCTCTGTCTCTGTCATGGAATTAGCTAACTCCTCCTAAACCATTCAACGGATTATGGTGCAGTTTTTTGTAATAGAGAGGGTGATTCTAGAGGAAGGATTGTATCTAAGTATTACACATGCCGGTAAAATATCTTTTTCCCGCAGGAACATGAGTTGCAGTGAGTGAAACCGCTAAGGACTACTAAAATATAAAATGTATTTGAAACAGAAGACACGTACCTGTACCCTTGTCTCACATCTCATGGCCCAAGCTCACATCTCACGTTTACCGCCCTACTACGATTGGCAGACGGCAAGCATCATATTTTTTAAATTTCATCTTTTTTCCAGATGGCCTCAGCAGATGACAAGCCTATTGGAAAGCAACCCCTCAGGCCTTCGCAAGGTCTACTCCTTAGGGGAGTGAACCTCAACCGGGACGCTAGTATTTCTAAGAGGTTTGAAGACCATTGAGCAAACTATTCAAAATTGTTGAAATTAATGTTTTTTTAGTGATTAAATAGCTACCATAATAATTTGCAAATGTAGTCAGCTTCTAAGCTAAACTGTTCCAAAGTATCGAAATAGTCGATACATGTACCTACACTTAAAATGTTGTTTTGCTTTTCTTTCAGTTCATTAGTTTTACTTAGTAAGTACAGTAGAAGTATCCATACGACAAACTTTTGGATTTTTGGATAGTGTAGCGTGTTCAACTAATAGTATGTAATCTGTCTGACTGATCGCTATCCGATATTTAGATTATTAGGTGTTTCAGTGCTGCTAGATAAGTGAAAGACGGAATAGGTTCGTAGACTTTCATCGTTTTAAATATTATTTAGGTATAGTTCATAAGCCTATCTAAACTTTTTCAATATCTCAAGTAAACCCATCCCAATCTTATCCGTCCCAAAAAGCGATTGTACCTACATTTTCCCGAATATAAAATACGAGGGTCTACTTATTATAACGTATCGATTTTGATTTATGCGCGTTACGAGCGGAAACGCTGCGAATACGCAGCGGGTACGCAGCGCGCGGGCGGCGGGCAAACGCGAAATTTATGCCGCAGACTTGTTTATTGTTTTACTTACTTCAACATAGATTGGATAACAGATGGACTACGCTTCAAAGTTCAATAAAAATTTATGTGGATGACGACAAAGAAATAAGACACAGCTGTGGGTGGGTTAAAGGGGATGTTAACGTTTTACTTTTCGGTGAGCAACCCCCCTAAACCCCCCAAGTTTCACTTCTAAAGTAGATGTCCACGTTTCTTTTTCTGTAGAGGGCAAGCCCCTCAACCCCCCGAGTCGATGGTTGGTGCGAGTTTCACTTCTAAAGAAGATGCCTACATTTCTTTGATGTCACGTAAGTATACGTTGCTTTTTTCGTGTTTAGATCGCACTTGGTGATTATGAAATGAATCTCCCCATTCGCAAACAACTTCGTATCAGGTAGTAACTGAGTAGCAGCAGTTAGTACTATAGATACATAAAAGATCTTTTACATTAACATGTTCGTTGCGTATACGTAGGGTCAAGTGGTCTACAGTGGATCACTTTTTTTCCGATGCTCATTGCTCAGCAATGGATAAACGTAGAAAGTTGAAATTAAGTATGTGGATAGTGTATTGAATCTATTTTTCATATTTGATATTGTCTTTCTCTTTAATGTTATAGAATAGGAAATAATGGCGGTTATTGCAAAAGTCATAAATGAGCCACTGTGAACTAGGGGGTGGATACAGTGGCTCGGCCTGATTGATACAGTGGATCACGGCAAATAAATAAAGATAATTAAAAGTTAATTAAACAAATCAACCCAATTAATAATTATTTAAATTAGTCAAAAATATAGAAATCATTCTCAATTGTTTCAAGCTTAAGATAATGTAAACATGATAAAATTTCAAAAAAAAAATATTGTTAGTGATTCTAACAGGTTTATAGGAATTAAACATTACGATAAGTATTTTTATGATATTTTTTGGCATTTACTGTTTTTTAACAACTTTTATTTGTTATAATTTAACCTGCCTACCCTCTTTCTAAATTTTCATACAATTAATTCGATCCACTGTGTACCTTTGAGGTATGCGCCACTGTGGCAACCGAAGCCCATTTGGAATCAATAATGTGGCATGCAATAATTCAAGTGGATTTGTCATTGGTTTTTACGTTAATCCATCTTAGATTAAACATAGGTTAACTTAAAAATATCTCCATGCCATAAATATACTCAGTAATGTAGTAAGAACATAAAAAGTGCACCGAAAAAACTTGACTTTTGACCCCAAAAAACTTTTAATCTCTCCAGAATAAAAAAAATGCTTTGGAGGCGCCCACGTTACTATGCCAATAATGTTTGTATGCCTAGATCTTCCAATAACTAATAAAAACAATAAGATATGTCTGTTCCTTCAACACAAAACCTTACTGAGCCAGTGTTCCCGCCCTAGCCAACGTGTACCACATGACCCTACCTAGTAAGCACCTTTGTTTTTATACGCACGGGTTTGCTATAGATATTATATTTTATGTATCTTGTGCTTACATGTCAAATAAATTTTATCATCAACAATATGACAAGTCCGAGTCAAATGAGCACGAATATAAAATGTTTGCCAAAGTGTTAGTGCGATACCTTATCTTTATTCCGACTTCAATATCTAAGAAAATCTACGTTTTCGAGATAAAATATATATATTTCTGGATTGTGCTAATTCAGCCCTTTCGTTTGATACCCAACTCGATACCAGTAAAAGAAAATAAATATTTTTTCGTTACTTCACACTGTATAGAGGGCGCCATATTAAATTAATTTTGACATTATATAGCCTATAACCACCAGACTGTTTAGACGCTTCTATTGATACCTCATTTGTCGAATTTGAATAAGTAGTTCGGGAGTTATGAGGGAACAGACGAAATTTATGCCACATACATACATACAGGTCAAAATCATCCTTTTTGCTTTGCTGTAGTCGGGTAATGATAGTTACTTAGTTACCTAGGTAACTGATATTGAAAGCAGACATCTCAAGTCTTAAGGTTTAAGACATTTTGATCGGCATCGGGAAGGAGAGTCTTTTGAGTATTATTTAGTCTGTGTGTGCTACTTACTTTTGTGTCAGCAGGGCTGGGAACGGGGAGCGTGTAGAATGTAAATAAACGAGAGATCTGCCAATCTTGGCCTGCCTTTATTTTCTAACGCCATCTGTGTAAAACACTGCTGATTCAGTTCAATGAAGAGTGAATAGGCTTTATTAGGCTCTTAGTAAAAATAATGACGTGCTGTGTGATGCCGGCTTAGAAAACATCACCCCAATTCCACCCGGTCCCGGGTTCTAAAATTCGACTAAGGGATATTAATCATCCAAGGAATGGGCTGTAGCGTTCCCTGTAAATGCAAGAAGAAGAAGAAAAGAAGAAAGAAGAAGAAGGGCAGTGGAAACACTTTTAGGTCCTATCATAAACCATTTTATGCAACGCCTTCTAAACAGTAAAGAGCAACGAGAGTGCTGAGTTTTTGCTTTTACTTTTACAACAGGCGCTTCACGCAAAATATTTAGCGTGACGGAAATACAGGCCTATTTCAGTACCATTTTGTTGAAACAACATGACCTCAGCTTTGCAACTTTTCAGCTGTTTTTGTCACTTTGCCAGCCCTGTTTGTGTAACGAGTTTATGACTAAAGTGAGTTATGAATTAAACAAAACGTGGCGAGAAGAAATAAAGGTTATATACGGTCTTATACGACTTTTTTGATGACCACTTACATCTTATACGTCGTACCTATGGTCGTACTAAGTTGCAAACGTTCTCGCTAACTTTATGGTTACTTTGACACGTGTAGTAGGTACCTAGTGCGGGATAGTTGGGACTTGGGACTTCCATCAGGTAAAGTACTTATTTAAGTATGTAATAGGTATGGGAGAATTCTAAATAAATCAGTTCTTTTAGAAAACCATGTTTGTTCTTCCCTTAGACGAGACCATTTAAATCTGTGCTCCATTAAAAAAAATAGACGAGTAATTTTCAAAGGTGAATTCAACCCGCTTGCCGCTAGCGGATTATTTTTCTAGAAGTTCGTGTGATAAATAAACCCACGAGAGTTTTTACGGTCGCTTTCATCTTAAGCCTTTTAAAACTTTAGACCTTTGCAAAGGTTTTTAATCCCCTCAGCTAAGAAAGCGTAATTTCTACCCAAAATATTTTCATCCGGCGAAATTGAGGCATAATTAATGATAATGACACGGTGCCCGTTGTTGGCACAAAAACGTAATGTCGAGCTGAAAAAGTCGTCAGGTCTTCCATGTCACTCCGTCTCCTCAGATCACGTAATTCAATAAAGGAACTCTTGGAACGAGCAAAAGCTGTGTCATGGCAGGTTGTCACACCGACGCGCGAGTTTTCTCATCATTTTGCAAATGGTGAATTTTATTATGATACTTTTAAGAGCTGCTTTACCTTCTGATAAGTTGGCTGGATTTCGGTAACTACCTACTTGGTAACCTACAGTTAATAATAAAAATTTCAGTAGATTTGGGAACTTTACAACTTACCTTTCGGTCAGTTACCTCCTGTTGTGTGTGTGTGGGAAACCGACAAATGACTGTCAGACGGACCCCTAATTACCTGTAGTCTTGTTTGTTACTAAATGGTGTGAGGTACAGCCACTTCGCTAGGCGAGTGAAGTCGTCACATCGTCTGCTTGTGTGGTGACAAATGACCGTCAGGCGGACCCCTAATTATCATGCTGTTTGTTACATACGGTGTGAGGTGCAGCCACTTCGCTAGGCAAGTGAAGTCGTCATATCGTCTGCTTGCGTGGTGACAAATGACTGTCAGGCGGACCCCTAATTATCATGCTGTTTGTTACATACGGTGTGAGGTGCAGCCACTTCGCTAGGCAAGTGAAGTCGTCATATCGTCTGCTTGCGTGGTGACAAATGACTGTCAGGCGGACCCCTAATTATCATGCTGTTTGTTACATTACGGTGTGAGTTGCAGCCACTTCGCTAGGCAAGTGAAGTCGTCATATTGTCTGCTTGTGTGCTTAAAAATTACTGTCGGACGGATCCCTAGGAAAAAGCTTTACAGAATAGACGCGCGACGCGACATGCAACATGACACCTGTCCAGACTAGCGATCGTCAGCCATTATCGATGGGACACACGTCTTACGTGTATAGATTTGTTCCTCCTGTTTCATACATTTTATATGGAAACAGTTTCAAGCGATGTGTCACGTCTCATTTCTCCGACGATCACTTGTTTGACAGATCCCATCTTACGTCTCACTTCTCACGTCTATTCCGTGGAGCTAGCGCCCTAATTATCATGCTATTTATTATATTATGGTGTGAGGTACAGCCACTTCGCTAGGCAAGTGAAGTCGTCAAAGTCGAAGTGACAAATGACTGTCAGACGGGGCCCTAATTATTGTCCTGTTTGTTTCATTTACGGTGTGAGGTACAGCCACTTCGCTAGGCAAGTGAAGTCGTCACACCGTCTACTTGCGTGGTGACAAATGACTATCAGACGTACCCCTAATTATCGTCTTGTTTGTTACAATTTGTTACAAAACGGTGTGAGGTACAGCCACTTCGCTAGGCAAGTGAAGTCGTTAAATTGTCTCCTTGTGAGCTGACAAATGAATGTCAGACGGACCCCTAATTATCATGCTATTTGTTACATTACGGTGTGAGGTACAGCCACTACGCTAGGCAAGTGAAGTCGTATAGTCTCCTTGTGTGCTGACAAATTAATGCCAGACGGACCCCTTAATTATTTGTCTTGTTTGGTACAACACGGTGTGAGGTACATACAGCCACTTCGCTAGGCAAGTGGAGTCGTCACATCGTCTCCTTGTGTGGTGACAAATGACCGTCAGACGGACCCCTAATCATGTCCTGTTTGTTACAAAACGGTGTGAGGTACAGCCACTTCGCTAGGCAAGTGAAGTCGTCACATCGTCTCATTGTGTGGTGACAATAATGACTGTCAGAGGGTCTCCTAGGGAAAAGCAACATGACATCTGTCAGACAAGCGATCGCCAGCCATTCTCGGTGCAACGCACGTCTTACGTGTGTAGCTTGATCTCTTCTGTTTCATACATTTTATATGGAAACAGGTTCAAGCGATGTCTCACGTCTCATTTCTCCGACGATCACTTGTTTGAAAGATACCATCTTACGTCTACTCTGTGTAGCTTGCGCCCTAAATGTCGTGCTACACTATGTTACAGCACGGTGTGAGGTACAGCCATTTCGCTAGGCAAGTGAAGTCGTCACACCATCTACTTGCGTGAGGACAAATGCCTGTCAGACGGACCCCTAATTATTGTCCTGTTTGTTACATTACGGTGTGAGGTACAGCCACTTCGCTAGGCAAGTGAAGTCGTCACACCGTCTCCTTGTGTGGTGACAAATGACTGTCAGACGGACCCCTAATTATCGTGCTGAGTCGCCCACGGGAAAATCCACACAAAGAACAAGGAAACATTTGGTTCCTACTGGCTAAACTGACTCAATATTAAGCCATGCAGCCAACTATTGTTTAAAATGTACCAAATAAAAAATGTACATAGTTATCATCATCTGTCGTAGAGACGATGGATAATGGAGGAAGGTTCTCAAGTAGAGGCCATGCCTCGGCAAACGTAGCGTGACGCCCTCCGGCCAGATGGAGCGATATGACTTGAAGAGGGGGGCTGGTAGCGACTGGATGGCGTAAACGTGAGATGACTTGTGGCGTACCCTGGGGAAGGCCTACGTCCAGCAGAGGAGATAGTCTGATGTGATGTGGTTGACAGTGTTTTTTTTGCGTATGTAGGTGGAAATCATCATATAGATACCATGTAGGCGCGGGCCCGGGCGTTATGGCATGCCCGACTCCGCTGGGTTACCCCAGGCGACCTACGGACTAAAACCCTCCTGTGAAATTATCGTTGGTATGCAATCCAAAGTTTTAGACTGTACGGTATCAGTTCTTCTTCTTCTTTCGTGTCGACTGGTTCAAAAATTAAATATTGTGTTTTGCCCAAAACTCAGCCACGGCTACAGCGTTATCTGTGGCGTTGTTGAGGTCAGATAAAGTGCAGGTGTTAGGGCACTGGCTGCATATCATTAAATGTGGCATGGTCTGTACGGCTCCGCAGTCACATAGCGAATCAGAGTTATAACCCCACTTACTTAAGTTAGCCCTGCAGCGACCCACTTGTGTCCTCAATCTATTTATAGCTTTCCAAGAGGGCCAAGGAAGTTTATAGCCTGGTGGAAGCTGTTCTGCAGGTCTAGTAAAGTCTGGAGGAGGGGGATATTTTTCTGTCCACAGTTTGACCCGGGCCGTGTCGGGGTTGTCTGCAGTGGGTTTAGCCGATTTAAGAAAACTTTTTCGGCTCTTCAGTCTTTGTCTACACTCACTGGCGTTGAAGAGTGGGTGCCTTGGGTCAGATTCCTGCTTATTTTTTTCCACCGAACAAGCAATCTCTCTCCGAACTTTTGGAGGGGGTTAATACTGTGACTTAAATCAAAACTGAGATTTGTTAACAGAAATTCAATGTATATGTTACAGGCAAAACCCTTAACCAGTCAATAACGTTATTGACTGGAAAAACCAGTCAATAACGATATTGCCTAAGGGCCTCAGTCAAAACCCTTATTGACTGGTTTTATCTATTAAAAGCAGTCAATAACGATATTGACTGACGTGCCCAGTCAAAACCCTTAATAGGTACTTCTGCCCCGGTAGCAGCAACCTAGACTGGCTGGCTGACTGTCTCGATCGCCGGTTGTTATTCCTGAGGACATGCCCAAGTCGCAGACGGCTCTTCACTATCTAATGCTGACATTAGCATATACGTGGCTTCACCTCCTAGATGTCATAGACTTCACGACGGTGGTTGTTAGGCTCCCGCCTAGTTCAATCGGCGAGCGAGGCTGTAGGCTTTCTTCTAGCTGCGACCATCTAACGGTCCTGATGGTTACTATGCAGTAACCAATGCGTTGCGGTGAGTTTATGTGCGATGCGGCGGGTAGCACTGCGTTGCGGTGAGTTTATGTGCTTTGCGGCGGAAATCAGTGCGGTGCGGAGAGTTTCGGTGTTCGATGCGGCGGGTAGCACTGAATTGCGGTGAGTTTATGTGCTTTGCGGCGGAAAGCAGTACGGTGCGGGAAGTATTGTTGTGTGTTGCGGCGGGTAGCGTTGCGGTGAGTTTATGTGCTTTGCGGCGGAAAGCAGTGCGGTGCGGGAAGTATTGTCGTGTGTTGCGGCGGGTAGCGCTGAATTGCGGTGAGTTTACGTGCTTTGCGGCGGAAAGCAGTGCGGTGCGGAAGTATTGTCGTGTGTTGCGGCGGGTAGCGCTGAATCGCGGTGAGTTTATGTGCTTTGCGGCGGAAAGCAGTGCGGTGCGGGGTTTTGTTGTGTGATGCGGCGGGTAGCGCTGAATTGCGGTGAGTTTATGTGCTTTGCGGCGGAAAGCAGTGCGGTGCGGAAGTATTGTCGTGTGTGGGGAGTTTTGTCGTGTGTTGCGGCGGGTAGCGCTGAATTGCGGTGAGTTTACGTAATTTGCGGCGGAAAGCAGTGCGGTGCGGGGAGTATTGTCGTGTGTTGCGGCGGGTAGCGCTGAATTTCGGTGAGTTTATGTGCTTTGCGGCGGAAAGCAGTGCGGTGCGGGGAGTTTTGTTGTGTGATGCGGCGGGTAGCGCTGAATTGCGGTGAGTTTACGTAATTTGCGGCGGAAAGCAGTGCGGTGCGGGGAGTATTGTCGTGTGTTGCGGCGGGTAGCGCTGAATTTCGGTGAGTTTATGTGCTTTGCGGCGGAAAGCAGTGCGGTGCGGGGAGTTTTGTTGTGTGATGCGGCGGGTAGCGCTGTATTGCGGTGAGTTTATGTAATTTGCGGTGGAAAACTGTGCGGTGCGGAGAGTTTCGGTGTGCGATGCGGCGAGTAGCACTAATTTGCGGTGAGATTATGAGCGATGCGGCGGGTAGGAGTGGTTACTGCATAGTAACCGTCAGGATCGATATATATTTTTTAAAATAAGATAGGCTCGCATTTGTCTGCTATCTCACCAGCTGATGAAAGGAGTAATCCTAGTCAGCGACGCGATCCCCGGAGGTGGAATTGGGATAATCAGGTCGTGGGGCGATTGTGGACGCTCACTGAAATGCATCTTATAGAAGATAGAAGATGGAGGCAGTCAGAGTGAAAGTCTACTGTTTCGCTCGCCGGTGGCACTGAGCCCGAGTCCTCGAGTAACTACCGGGTGGTCTATGACTTCTGGGAGGGGAGGCCACGTATTTGCTGCCGTCAACATAAGTGAAGAGCCGTCTACGACTTAGGCATGTTCTTATGGAATAACAACCGGCGATCGAGACAGTAGACTTCCACTCTGGCAGCGACCATCTAACGGTTCTGATGGTGATCTAAGACCAACCAGGACATACCTATTAAGGGTTTTGACTAGGCACGTCAGTCAATAACGTTATTGACTGATTTTATTAGACAAAATCAGTCAATAAGGGTTTTGACTGAGTACCTTAGGCAATAACGTTATTGACTGGTTTTGCCAGTCATTAACGTTATTGACTGGTTAAGGGTTTTGACTGTAACATATCCATCTCCTAAATGCCGTGTGGTGCCGGCTTAGAATAGCATCGTTCCGTATTATGCCCGGGGGTGTCGTAAGAATCGACTATGGGATTTAAGAGTTGATGTATACCTATTCCTATAGCAATTTATGGCGATACACAGTCTTCTGAATGACTCTTAAACTTTTGTCAGACTTGGTGTTAAAGGCTGGTTTTTACAGCCGCCGCGCGCCGTTTACACTCTGCCTATCAAAATTCAAAATTCAATAATTTATTTCTCAGTAGATATATACAAGTTTTTTTTTTATAATCAATTGGTAAGCATTTGTCTGCAATCTCACCTGATGCACAGAATAATAACTAGTACCTGATGTTAAGTGACGATGCAGACGATGATGGAACATGCTCGCCCAGATAATGCCTATTCACTCTTGCCTTGAAAAGGCCCAGGTTATAACGTTCCGGAAACAGATCCGCAGGCAGGGAGGGGGATTCTCTTTAAGAAAGTCACATTCAATTTACCTAGTTGTTTAAGTTGTTTCCTATTAATCGTGGAATGACCTGCCTGAAAGTGTAATTTCGGCAACCAGCATAAATGCATTCAAAAACAGACTAGACGAACATCAAAAACAGTGTCGTGGCAAATCAAAAAACTAAACTTAAGAACTAACTAAAGTAAACTAGAAGTGCTATAGTGACGAACTGGAACACTGATCAGGATACAGGCGTTATCAGTTGTTTCAACTGCCTGCCTGTTCAAAGAATAATAATAATAATAATAATAAACTAAACTAGACTAAGTATGGCGTGGCTCATTTTTTTCTCATTTTCTACAAAAAATTAACCGCCCACAATTTTGGACCGCATCACAATGGGACGCACCGTGCCGAGCGCATTGCGGTGCATTTTGTGCATTTCTATTGTTTTCCTCGGCTCAGTTGAAAAAACTGTGAAACTAGTGCTGCCGAACTATCGATAGGTAGTACTGTCGATAAATAAAAACTATCGATAGTAGTACTATGATAGTACTACGGTGCGGTAGTACTATAATAGTTTTTGTTTGAAAAAGTGATATTTTCGATACGATAGTTCAAAATGTAGCAATACTATCGATAAGTGCAATAGTATCGAAAGTATAATGGATAATACAATAAAAAAAACAATCCATTCCATTGATATTTCGATACCATCGAAATATCAATCATCATTTGGTAGAGAATCGATAGAAACTCCCATAAAAAAAAAACCAGCCGACCGAGCCAATTTGTATGGGAGGTCCAAATATTTCCCTAAGAACATTTTTTTTCCAATATGTATAGTATCAATAGCATTGCTACATTTTAAACAATTGATAAATAAAATAATCGATTGGTGAACCATAGCGTGAATCGATTAACTATCGATAATCCATTGTTGTGCGGCAACACTATTTAAAACTATTTGGAAGCGTATTTTTCGTCGTGAATCGGTGTGGCATTTTTGCATTTTCAGTGCTCTGTGTAGATGTACCTAGAGTTATATGGTTTTTCTTAAATAACCTGAGCTTTTAATAAATAATGAAAAAGTACTGGTATGTGCAGTATATTATTAGCTGCTGTCTGTATAAAATGCTCAGCAACACATCGGTGATTTTACCCAGTTACGATCAAATCGTTTCCGGCCGTTTTCTTTTATGTTGGGTTTTTGTATTTTAGGAATTGTGCTGGTTTAAGTATTTACAATGAATTATTTACCTACTAAGTTTTGGTGTCATCAAATATGTTTATGATCACTTTTCTTATTGAATAAGTAAAGTAGTTTCAAACAATGACAGCATTAAAAACCGCCTAACCCCCGCTGAATGTGAGTTAGCATAAATCCTAGTTATGGCTCGCATTTGTCTCCACAAGCTGGCTGGGCAATATTTCGATTGCCTCTTTCAAGCCCTGTCTAGGATTTTCCCAATAGGAACCTACAACAATATATTGAAGATACGATACCCCAACTTTTATTTATTGGTTTACCAAGTTTGTGACAAAGCATCCATGAAATACTTATCACTAAAATACTTTTAACGATCACCAAGCTGACATGATTAAAATACCGCCTAACCCCCACTGAATGTGAGTTAGCATAAATCCTAGTTATGTATGGCTCGCATTTGTCTCCACAAGTTGGCTGAGCAATATTCCGATTGCCTCTATCAAGCCCTGTCTAGGATTTGCCCGAATCAATATATTCACGATACCCAACTTTTATTTATTGTTTTAGGTACCTACATACCACTTACTTTTCAGGAGCTAGTTCACAGTTTGAAATGTTTCTAGTATTTCTTAAACCTGAACTAGAGGACTATTATTATATTAAATAGGTACCTAAGTGTTTTTTTCGGTATGTGTAATACTTGTGTACTTACCTTGCTCTTGAATCACTCTATCTATTAAAAAGTATCCAAATCCGTTAAATGGCTAAGAAGCATGCCTGACATACATAAAACGCAAAAAGCGACTTTATTTTATTTTATACCTTCATTGTATTGATATTGATTCTTTTCGATATTTAGTTAATTTCTAAAATAGTCTCATTCCACGAGCTAGCCTTGAAACATTTTCAGCGAATTTTTCACACCTGTTACATCAGAAGACATGTTTATTAAATATAACATCATGTAGGTTTCAAATAAAAATGTTTCGTTCCCACATTAATATTTCGCTGACGCCACCTCGGCAAAAGAAATAATACCACTATTCGCCTAACACATTCCCGCTACGTGCGTTTTGCGAGGAGACAATAACTTCTAAATCGATCCATACAAATCTGCGCCTTCGAACCACCATACAAGAGCAGTTATTGTATGGTAAACGGCTCGCGAAATTGAATAGAACGCATGGATGTGGCATTAGTTGCGGCAAAAATCGTTTTTTCTATAATCGATTACCTATGTCTGGTCAAGAAAAATAGGTAGATTACAAATTAATTATTCGGACTTTGGACGTTGAAGTTTGATTTTATAAGACTCAAAATGATTGTTGCAACTACGCGGCGTAAAAAGATTTGTGTTTAAAAATTTGCAACCAGCTGATGTATTAAAAAACAAAGCCCAACTGAGCTAATTTCAATGTTATATTTTGCAATAATAATCCGCCATCTCGAATTATGAACTTTTAATATAGCCAGTGTCAATTGCGCTGATGAGATGAATATAATGACACCTTACACTCAAGATCCGCGCAACAGTTTGGGCTGTAGCCCGTGAAAACGAATTTCTTATCTACAGACATACAAAGATAGGTACCTTCATACTCTCGAAAAACATAACCCTCCTAGGCCGTCGAGTAAAAACGATTTATGTAAAAAAATGCTTATGTAGGTAATGGATGAAAAATATTTTATTCAAAAAACAGCATCGATAATTTTATTATTCGATTATTTTTCACATCCCTAATAAAGGTGGTTCCAATATGGCATGATTTATCCGAACATATTTGCGGGGTGTGAATCGCGAATCCGGTTACATGTGTAGGCGAGTAATCGTGCCGATTGTATAGAATTTGTTTCGCTATCTCATATCATAATGATGTGAACGGCAAAAATAAAATTGTACTGTTACAATAGTCACATATTTAAGGGTAAGGTAAGGCACGACATACAAACGAAAAACTGCACTTCAATCGACTTAAACATGAGATGCAAAGCAAATTTTTCATAAAACCTTTATGTGAAACGATGAAGGCACGTAGATTCGTCGCAAAACTACATATGGTTAAAATAAAGAAAGTATTTTTTGCACAATATAATCAAACGTACGTAGATATTTATTGCAGCAGTAGCTTCATCTATTTTCTTAAGGCGAATCGTTACGTCATACAACCGAAAATCTGAACTTCAACCGAGTTAAGCATGAGCTAAACAACATTTTTTTCAAAAAATCTTTTGTGAAATGATGAAGGCACACTTAAATTTTGTCGCAAAACTGCTTATGGTAAAAAAAAAATATTTTCTCCACAAAAAGGTTTGGCAGACGGGTTGGCGAGTGCAGGTAGTGCAAGATGTTGTATTCCCATTCCCTGGACTAAATTTTTTTTCGGATCATGCATGAATTATTTTCAATAATTTTTACGGCATTCTTTATTGATAATAAACCTGCCTTGAAGCTATGACAAGCATTTAAATTAACTTCCTGTAGAGTTATGTTTCTCTGTGCCAGCACCACACAGCCCTATGCAAGAATGAATGATGGATACCGAAATGGTTTAGGTATTTGTTGTTTTCAAGGGTAAAACATTTATCATATGTCTGTATCATTTGAAACACGCAGGCAGAACCACGTTGTACAAGGCACAATCAGAAGCAAATAACATAAACTTAGATTTTTATGCTTGTGTCTCTAGCTCGTATGGTCATATTACAAATGTTGCCAGACATCGTAAAAATAACTCAAGTAGACTCTATCAGATTGGAAACGAGCGCAGAAATTGTTATGGTAGGTATTTCAAAAATAGAAGACATGAAATAAGTAAAATAAGAATTAAGAAAGCATACCTTTAACAAACAAAAATAATTTTCATCCCCTCTATTCTAAAAACTACGCTTTGGTCGCACATAAGTGGGATTAAAATAGGTCATTTAATCCCAAGGGATTAAAATTCATTTGAATTTGGAACACAAATATTTGCAGCCAATCAATCGAAAATTTACTACAGATGGGTTTTTTCTCTGCAACAATACCTGTTATCTGCTATTTTATTGAGTATTTTACACCTAGTATGTAGCTTATAAAAGACCTAATTCCTAGCAAAATTTGAAATTAAAAAGTAATGTGTCAAATTTTATTTTTCTTTTGGCGCGATAACTGGCCGGCAATGGACAACAACAATATAAATCCTCACAAATATATTGCAATAATATGAAATGAAATTAGTGATGTTTTTGTAATAATTGGATGTTTATAACGCAATTTAAAAGATGCATTGTAAAATAATGGATAATAGCAAGCAGTATTTAAAGAACTTCGTAGATTTAAGTAGGTATTTATTGTTTTTCTCATAGAGGGGGATGAAAAGTAGTATGTATCACTCGGGTATAAAGTTATTTATTCTCGGGCGACTTACATTGAATCCCTCGCTTCACTCAGGATTCTACTTTAATTTAAAATCCCTCGCTACGCTCGGGATTTTACTCTAGAGTCCCTCGTTCCGCTCATGATTCAAAATAGCGCCCTCGCCCTAAATATATCACTTTAATCCCTTGTTATAAAAACTACTATTGAGTGCTTTTTCAGATGTTTGTAGGAACTTGTAACAAACCCGACCCCGGGCCCATGAAGGACTATATGCCTACAGGCACCGGCCTCTGTTGTTATGAAGATGATGTCTTGAGTTCTAGATTTCATAGAAACCCATACCTCAAGCATGGCTCGTGATATAAGAGTGATCGTCTAGTTAATTATTGACCCATACGTTGTGTTTAAATAAAGTAATATGTAACCCAAAAATTCTTTTAAAGGTAATTGAGACATCTCTATACAAGCTATTATAAAAAGGTGATTCTGATGAAACGGAGAAGGAAAGGACAGGAAACTGAACTCCAAACGGGCCCCCGCTACTACGCCCGAGGAATATGGAAGCCCTCGCCAATATATACCTATCTGTATTCATAAACGCTCCACGGTCATCCCCACATAATCAGCCCTACGCATGCAAATTCTTCATGCATAAAACTTCATTGTAAAGACAACCATTAGGGCGTCCACTAAATACAAACGGTAAATTATCTGCTTCCCCCAGAAGAAGGATAAATATGGTGAGACCTGCCGTCTCTGCTAATAGACGCGCCAAAACCACAGGCGCTTGTAGTGCTTAAAAAGCACTACGAAGAAGGCTAGGTGATAGGAATCATTTAGATTCTGATACTCATGGAGTAGTACATGTAGAATTGATGTAGTTAGTCTCATCATGACTAACCCAAAATAGATACCTCAGTATCAGTTTGGTAAAATTAGTTCAATGTATATTATCAGTTGAATGCCATGATTCCAACTGAAATCCGTTGAAGGATATGGGTAGTGACCCGAAGGCCAGAACATCCAGATATACTTATGCAAAAGACGTCTGTCTACATTTATTCAAATCCATATGGAGGTCTGATAGGGAAGGAATATTCAATTCCTTAAATATGAGATTCACATTGCGAGCCCAAAGGGTGATCTGGGAAAGCTAAAAGCAAATCCCATATAAGTAGTAAATAGGCTGATGCAATTATGAAAACCCATATGACCGCCTGTGGTCGAATAAATGGTCTTTGATCAGAAACGCTAATGCATAGATATCGAATGCAAAATGATAGTATAGCTGGAACAGATCAGTGATGATGATAGATTACAATTGTCACATGACATTCAAGGACAATTAGTAGTTAAAGATAGGTTGTTTATAGTCCGGCTAGTTCGTGCGCGACCTTCCCTAGGGGTGACAGACGTTGGGGGGGGCGATGTCAGCGGGTAGCGGGAGGTGTAGCGGGGAAGGGTGACGCGCGCATCCGCGCTTCACGTCATATTAAAATGACGTGCTTCCTCGCCCCCCGACCGTCTGTACCAAAGAATACTATACTCTCACTGGCGTGGTCTGTACCTAGAGATGGGTAATGGGTTAAAATCCATTCCACCCATTTGGGTAAAAACCGGGTTAAAACCCAAATCACCCAGTTTTAACCCATTATAACCCATTTTTGTGGGTGAAAATGTTCAACAGTGATAAAAATATAAAATAAGTAAATTAAAACCCTAGGTCTAGTGAAAAATATTCGTGCTAGCTTGTGAAATGTTAAATAAAACCACTCATTCAGCTTAAAACCCAACGTGTTACATTAAAATCACTTATATTCTAAGAAAACTAGCAAAATGGCCTCGACTTTTGAAGTAACTTTACTCTTGACTAGTCAACTTCCTTAGCAGGCAGGGGCTGTTTTGTATGAACACCTTTTATTAGAAAAAGCCCCAACGGAAGTGGACCTGGAAGAGCCCTGACGGCAGGACGAAGAACGAGATCGACTTCATCATGACGGATAAACGGCATATATTTAGGGATGTCTCAGTGATCAGTAGGTTCAATACCGGAAGTGATCACCGACTAGTAAGAGGCACCCTAAATATCAACTTCAAGCTAGAAAGAAACTGCATGGTGAGGCAAGTTCTCCGTCCCAATCTGCCCCAAGCCGGATATGAGGAGTTCCAACTTGAACTAAAAAATCGATTTGCTGCCCTGGAGACCCCGGCAAACGTTGACGAGGACCTAGAGAGCATAGTCAGGGCTGTTTGCGAAGTGGGACCGAAGCATTTTCGTAAAGGCGAACATACAAGAAGTCCGAACTTTGAAGCGAGGCCCTGGAACTGATGCGAATTAGACGGGAAACACCTGAGGATGCATTGCCAGATCCCCAGTCACTTAACAAAAAATCCGAATTATGGTAAGACGCGACCTCCGAAGCTATAACACTCGACTAGTAAAGGAGGCGATTGAGAAAACCGAGGGTCGAAAGTTTTTACCAAGACACTGGGAAGGAGTCATCTGGCAAAGCTAACTACCTCGAATGGTGTAACTGTCACATCGGTTCCAGATATTCTCGCTGAAATTGAGGACTTCTAAGAAAATCTGTGTGCCTCGCATGCGAAAAAGCCTCCACCTGATGCGACCCCAGACCCAAGAGCTCCTCTCTCCCGCCACTTTACAGAAGATCTCCCGGACGTAGATATAGACGAAATCGGGGCGCCTCTCAAACAGCTTAAGAATGGAAAGGCTCCCGGGGAAGATGGAGTGGCCTCTGAGCTACTTAAGACCGGTGGAAAACCTGTCCTCGAGGAGCTTTTTTTCTTTTTCTTTTCGTGTGGGAAGGCTTTTTAACTCTGTAGTAGCCAATGGGACAACCCCGAAGGCGTGGAGCAGAGGTGAAGTGTCATTGTTTTTCAAAAAAGGAGACAAAACGCTTCTCAAAAACTATAGGCCGATCACACTTCTGAGCCACGTCTATAAGCTGTTCTCGAGAGTCGTCACGAATCGTCTGGCATCAAGATTTGACGCCTTTCAGCCACCAGAACAGGCCGGGTTTCGTAAGTACTTTAGTACCGTAGATCAAATCCATACTGTAAAGCAGGTTATACAGAAGACAGAGGAGTACAACCAACCACTGTGTATGGCTTTTGTGGACTACGAAAAAGCCTTCGACACTATCGAAACCTGGGCTGTTTTGAAGTCCTTGCAGCGGTTTTTAGTCGACTGGCGGTATGTGGAGGTGCTGAGAAGCCTTTGTCAAATGGCCAAGATATCCGTTCAAGTACAAAAGCATAATACAAGACCCATCCAACTGCTCCGTGGTGTAAGACAGGGTGACGTTATATCCCCGAAACTCTTCACCAATGCATTGGAGGATGTCTTCAACGTCAACGGCGAAAGTCTCACGCATCTCTGCTTTGCCGACGACATAGTCATAATGGCCGAATCGCTGCAGGACCTGCAAAAAAATGCTATCTAGTCTTAACTCTGCCTCGAGACGTTTTGGACTTGGAATGAACTTGGATAAGACAAAGATCTTGTTCAATCAACACATAATCCCCGAGCCGGTCTCCGTCGAAGGTGTAATCCTTGAAGTTGTCCAGAAATATGTGTACCTTGGGCAAACTTTGCAGATGGGAAGAGACAACTTTGAGGCTGAAATCACCAGAAGAGTGCAGCTTGGCTGGGTAGCATTTGGAAAGCTGCGTCACATTCTCGAATCATCTTTGCCACAATGCCTCAAAACCAAGGTGTTCGATCAATGCATCCTACCAGTCATGACCTACGGAGCTGAGACGTGAAACTTGACAGTAAAGCTGGCCCACCGGCTACATGTCACTCAGAGAGCTATGGAAAGGTCTACGCTTGGTATCTCTATAATGGTTAAAAACCGGAATGAGGCCATCCGAAAACAGACCAAAGTGACGGACATAGTCTGGAAGTGTAGCATGCTGAAGTGGCAGTGGGCTGGCCACATTTGTCGTAGAACCGACGGACGGTGGAGTAAGCGGGTTCTCGAGTGGAGGCCACGCCTCGGCAATTGGACGCCCTCCGGCCAGATGGACCAATGACTTAAAAAAGGCGGCTGGTAGCGACTGGATGGCAAAAACGGGAGATCGTGCCTTATGGCGTTCCCTAGGGGAGGCCTACGTCCAGCAGTGGACTGCAATAGGCTGAAATAGAAATCATTTTTTTAGGTGAAGCTATAAAAATAAGTATTTACAGTATAATACAGTGTTAGGAAGAAGCGCAAAACTCTAATTTCAAAAAGGTCCGTGAAGACAGAGTACAATATTTACTGACGAAACGTAAATAGAGCAAAAAAAGTGACTGAGGAGTGAGGAGGCACCATCTATATCAGCGAGAATTGTAGCCGAAAAATTAAAAATATTTATGAAAAAAATTTGCCAAAAATTATGGTTCAAGGTTATGGCTTGAAATCTTGTGTGAAATTATCCTCTTTCCAGTACATTAGACTCCAAGAAATACGGTACCGAGGAAGATGCCGTAAACTCTACACGAAAACTTCAAAACTAATTCAATAGCAAAAATACCGTTTTGAAACCAAGCAAAATAGCCTTCCGAATTTCCACAAGCTCGAAATATTGCAATTTTTAGGTTCTATGCTCAAAATAGAACAATATGAACACAGAAAAAGTATAGTAAACTTTTATAACCTTCAAACAAAAGTGGGCAACAAACAAAAACTAGAAAACGAAATAAGTAGAAACGGTTATGGCCGGCAAAACTATAAGAAAAATCGGCTTTAATGGCGTTTCCTTAGATTTTTTTAAATTATAAAATACACGTTTTATTATAGATTATAAAATACATTAACTTTTCAATAATATGCTCACAAAATGTAACAGGTTGTAAGGCCAAGGAAATGATATCCAAATAAAACAAATCCAAATCAAGCTGAGGTATCAGTCCGTTTACACTAGCTTAAAGTCGTCGTAAATAGCAGATAGATCAGTCCAGAGAAAAACAAGGGGTCGTCAAAATAAGTTTATAATCAAAGCCACAAGCGCACGCAATGAACGAAGGAACACGAGTGAGGCAAAATTCCTATTACAATAGAAAAAAGAAAGAGATGACATTATAAAAATATATTCTATCTCTTTTTTACATGCAGCAACTACTTAGCAACAATGTTTTTAAGGATCATTCAGTGGCATGGAGAACAATAATACATTATTGCTAGAACGATTTTCTATTTACCTGGAAAAGGTACTTCTATTGTTTAAATTTGGCTACCGTTGCTTTATGTACGTAAAATGTATTTTAATTTAGATTTAAAACCCTAAAACAGAAACATTCCAATTCCAACAGAAATAATAATAAAATCGCTTACACATTTCTAACTTAACGACTTTATCTACCTACCGAATTAATAAGCTTTTAAAGATCGTGCCCAATATTTACTTCTGATATCATGTAATTATTGCATTCTCTAACTAAACATTTCAAATATCCATATCTATAAAAGTTCCGAGTCATAAAACTACCGTGGATTTCATTAACAAGACTATTATAAGCTAGCACGAATATTTTTCAATCGACCTAGAGCTTTAAAATATTTATTTTAAATTCAATCTCTATTCAAAATTTTAACCCACAAAAATGGGTTATAATTGGGTTGAAACTGGGTGATTATTGGGTTTTAACCCACTTTTGGATTTTAGCCCGGGTCATTACCCATCTCTATCTGTACCCCGCAGGAAGGTCGTGCACGAAGTTGTCAAACTATAGTCATAGATTTATTAGGCATCTATGGGCCAGTCATGAATAATTTTATAAATAATATAAGCATTTAGATGATTGATACAAAATCAAGCATCAGAACCCAAATAAGGGTAGGAATAAGGATCGTAGGTATTGTCTACCAAACATATCCATTACTTCAGATAAGTATTTACTTGAATTAACAAGTAAGAGCAAATTCACTGTGAACACACAGTCATATCCACATTCTTTATAGAATAAACAATTATGTCAGTTATGCTTGGTAGACAGAAATATAGGATAGTATATTATCCATTCTACCAGCCATACATATTCTTAGATAAGAGTACTAACTAAGTACCATAAAATATTATTGTGTTAAGTACATGTTGTCCACGGCTGGACACATTCCCATTCTGAAGAACATTTTGTTTGTATAACAAAATATTGTTATAAATAAATGTTTGTCCACTGCTGGACATATTCCAATACTAAAGACTGTTTTCTTTGTAAGACAAAGAACCTGGTGTAAATGATTATTTGTCCACTGTTGGACATAACCAATAAATTAGTAGATATTTAACAATATCTATTTATGTATATTTTATAAACATTAATCACTTAAGTCCATAGTCGCTCAGCAACTATAGTACTTAGAAATCTGTCCACTGATGGGCCAAGCCAAACAGTAGGTAAGTAGATACAATATGTAAGTATGTTTTAACCACAGGAATTTTATCAAATAAATCCTTGATCGCCCAGCAATAGTAATTTATCCACTGATGACCACAGCAATTAATAGATAAGTAGATACCTAACCATATCTACTTATGTAAGTTTTAACACAGGAACTTTATGCTAGTAGCGCATAGCAATAATAAATTATGTTATTAATTTGGTTATTAAAGTCATATATATGGCATGATAGATAGACAAGTAAGGAATAGGAGTAATGGGATTATAGGGTATCCTACCTATTCCTAACATCTAATTTACCTATCTACCAACACACTAAATAGCCCAAATTTCCCTAATTAAGATTAGATGTGAACACTACAAAGTTTATATGAAACAATCAGAACGCAGATTCTTTAAAACGACAACAAAACAAAGTTATTGCAATAAAATGACCTTAGCACTAAAAACCAAAGCATAAGACCATGGTCCGAATCTTATCAGCTTTCAATGAATACAAAACTATCAAGCATAGGTAATTAATATGTTTGTAAACATTCATATAGGGAATATATACTGCTGATAGGATTCGAAAGAAAGCATGAATTGTACTTATCCATCTGGAACTTGAAGCCACCAGCACACGAAGAACCAACAACGACGACATCCACAATGCCGATTCCAGTGCACGCTGAAGCACGCATCCTCTGCATCAAACACCACACCATACACGGGTTCAAAGCACTTTTCACCATCCAAACACACTCGCGAAACGAGGGGTGACCAGGCAAACGTCGATACTCCCTGGTCTGCGGCGCGACTCCACCAGGACTGATATGTAAACTAATCACTGCACTAGGTATTCCTTTTCTGTCCTGGGAGACTTCACGATTAGAACTGAACTGAACTGCCCGCAGGCCGTATGGCTTGCTATTTTATACCAAAAAGCTTCGAACTTACGAGAAGAATAATGTTCTCGAAATCTGCTACTCATTACGAAAGAAGATATTCTCCTCTCTTTCATACACATTTTAGAAGACATTCGACTATTCTAGATTTTTTTAGAATGTCTTGTTTCGCTACTTGTTGCCAGACACCAATTCAGGGAAGGGGCCACGACCCATCCTGACATCCAAGAAAACTTTTAGTGTATATTGAGTAAATCATGGGTTTACCAATATTATTAAACATTTATTGTTGGTTTATAGAATTTTTAGAAAATACATCAATTTTCTATAAACCGAAAGTGTGACTAATAGAATAAACCTTAGGTATTTCAGTCGCTATGGCCTAGTAGGGCCCTGTCTAAAGTGACACCTTGCAGTTTCCGCTACTCGACAATAGATGGCAGCAGATTACACCACCTCGCGCACCCAACCTCACTTCAGTCACACACCCCTATCATTATAAATGCCACGAAAAATTATAAATGCCACTGCAAACGCTGATCAACTATCAGACTAATTATCCAAAATTATTTAGACTTGCAAATATGAACAATATAAAAAGAAAATAAACAAAACATTTCAATATTGCTTCACGCACATAGCGCCATCTCTCAGCCGCATTCCGAACCTCCATACCAATCTTGACAGAACAGAACCAAACCCACAAGTTTAGTATTGAATCACATCCCACAGCGGCGATACCAATAGATGTCGCTGTCCCGAATCTTTATAATTAATAAAGACCAGGATACAAGCCTTACAAACTGGCTGTCATAGTTTTTAGAAGGTAATCCAAAAAGCCTGGGTTAAAAAAATTAAGGATACCTACGGTGCGCGGGTCGACCCAATCTAACTAACTGTCGTTAATTTCTATGAAATGATCATTGCTTCATTATAAAAATTAAAAATAAACTGTGAAAAGAAGGGCTTCATGAAAGGACCCCAGCTTTTTAGGGTTTCGTAGTCTACTAGAAACCCTTATCATTTCGGTAAGTCTGTCTGTCTGTCTGTCTGTCTGTCTGTCTGTATGCCGCGCCCTCATAACTTCGTCAGTTTTGGAGCAATCGACATTAAATTTGGTGTGAAGATAGATCGTGTTGACTCAAATTTAGAAATGTTGAGAAATAAATATTTTAATTGTTTTTTGGACCCCCTTCCCATAAATGTAAAAGGGAGGCAAAAAATTTTTTTTCCATCTGTAATATTGTGTAGGGTATCGTTAAATAGGTCTTTTAAAACTAAGGGGAGGTTTCTTTGAAACAAATTCTGTAAAATGTTTCTGTCTGGAGATATTTGATTTTAAAAGGGGCGTTTTTGAGCCATAATTTGTTCCAGCTGTAACTTCTAAAGTATGCATGTTTGCAAAGTATGCAAATTTGAAAAAAATATGGAATATAGTTCTTAATATGAAGTTACCATGAAAACTATAACGAATACTGTACCACTTATAATTAAGGAAATATTAAAGTTTTTCAATTTGCGGCTGGTAACCATACAGCTGCAAACAAACGAGCAACAAAACTAACTTTGTAACGCTGAAAGATACTTTAACGTTGACTGACTACGAAACCCTATTTGTGAGCGTGTCTGACACGCTCTTGACCGCTTTTTCTTTTTTAAGGGCGGTTGTCATTTCATTTCATTCTTTCGTAGTTTTAATTGCTCCTCGGTATACCTACTCTATTTAGTCACAAACTATAGTCACAAAATAGAGTATACAGAAGGTTCATTCAACCCTATTTAGGATTTTTGCGACTGTCAATTGTTACATAGCCATGTCAAAAATCTTAAAGTAAAAGAATATTATCGCAGCATAATCTGATAGAAGAACGTCATATTCTGAGCCAATTTTAATCCAATAAATATGACGGTCATGGAAACCATCTTCTTACAGTGCGGTCATTCGAATAGGCCATTTTTGACAGCTGTCAAGATCATGTTAATGCTACGAAGTAAGGTTTATTTTTCTTCGTTGACATGTTTCATAGTAGGGGTTTGACAGCGGTCAAATATGGCCTATTCGAATGACGGTACTAAGTACATTGAGTTCCCCTTAGATCCCATTAAAGCTAGTAAGCGTCAAAATCGTCGCTAGTACTGAGTGAGCCATCTGTTAATAGCTAGTGCTATAGTGCACGACATAATTAGTGCACATCATTATCGCAGGGTGTACATTGCCATCCTCTATTCTGTATTCATATGCTCGCGCTTTTAGAATTGTATGTAACTCACGAAAAAAATACTGTTTTAAAAACTATATTTGGATTTTAGTGGTTTAATTTGAATGGTTTTGTTTTTAAATCACACAGCAGATACTATCTTCCTCACCCAGAAGCTTCCACTTCATAAAATATACTCCACATAAAAAAAAACGAGACACTTTCGTTTTCATAGTCAAACAAAATATGAAATCTATAATCATTAGAGACATTTATTCCAAAATACACATATTATGTCTCAGATAATTCGTGATCCCTACAAAACGTATTCTTGCTAAGTTTTCTGATTTCTCTGATGAGAAGTGTATATTCGTGTGATCATCTAGTATAACATTCCAATACAACACCTCACGTACACGTTACCTTGTAGACGTAGAAAATGCATCGGAGGATAACTGTATTATAGATCACCTTGTAACGTCGGTGTATGATATACAGCCAACGAATTATAGATGGTCTAGAAATGTAACTAAGCTTCAAACTTGACCCCACGAAATGGAAGCCAAAATGGGCGGGGAAAAAAATGAGAGCCAATCCGCAGTGTTAGTACCCCCGTGACTGGTCGCCCTGCGCGACGAGTGAAATGTCATTTTGTTGATTCGAAAAATTCAGAAATTATTTATAATACTTGCGACTTCGTATTATAATTATGCCTAAATGTGTAGTAAAATGCGGTAGAAGCTATGCGAGTTTAAAAAATATCGGTAAAATATTTCACGGGCGAGTAAAACAAATAATTTCATATTTAATGCAGCTGCGCACGACGAAATTCAAATTCGCGGTACATTGATGCTTTTGTATCTCTTGTGTGGTCAGAACTTCGAATGTAAACTTCAATGTTCAGCAGTGACGTCTGTCGCCGTGCTTTGACATGGTTCTTGAAATTTTGGGACGGTATTTGCAAAAGGTTCATCTCCAAATTAAATGTTTTTTTTTTTATTATGAAAATACTTACTGTAATTTTATCATGAATTAATAATAATAATTGCTATCTTAAATGACAAAATATTAATAGGTAGAAACTGAAGAAACGCAGTAGGTGCCAAGGTTTTCAGTAGATGGTTTAAACTAAGACTTTAGAAAACCCTGAAAGACGCGATATTTTAAGCTTCGTGTGCGTGCCTAAATGACATTACGACACCAATAAGAAGACCAATCACAGAAATCAAAGGCACACTCGGGAGTGACACCCTTAGGTAGTCGTCCAGTTACCTATCTTATTACATGTGTGGCGAAGATGTTTCTCTTTGCTTGTTTCTCTTTGGAATATCGAAATAATATCATTTCAAATCCATCGCCTGTCACGATCCTCGTTTATCCATAATTCTGGCTCTGACTCTCATTGAGGACACCCCTCGTGTCCCTTGAGCCTTACCAAGTTATCTACGCTTCAAAATATTATATTAGCTAGGACCTATGTTTAGGCTAGTTGCAGTTTATATAATAGGTATGTAATTAGGAAATGTGCGTGAATACAACATAAACTACTGAGTCTCTCTTTTACTTCGTCACATTTCCACCAAACATGGCAAAAACAGAATCACTGTTAAATTGAAACCGTCAAAACATTTTTTTGACTGAACATAAAATTTTGTTATAATAATCATCTAAGCGTTAAAAAAAAATCATATCCGAAGAAAATAAGTTGTAGCGATGTGGTAGTACGACTGCCTGCGGTGTGAAGGTTCCGTGTTCGATTCGCGGTGGGACACTCACTAAATTTATCACTTTGTAAATTTTTTCCCAGTCTGGATAAGACATTACCGGCTAAACGACCTGATTGTCCGAAAAACTTCGAAGGGCACGTTAAGCCATCGTCATTTGAACAACTTTCCTCATGCATATTGCATGGAAAAAAAATTGGACCTCCCATAGTAAATGAAATAGCTGATAGGCAATTTTTAAATCAAATAAAATTCTTTATTAGGTAAACATAATTGCGAATAAGGAGCTAGCTATTGCTTTGCTTGGAATTGCTATTGGTAATTTTGTGTGGGAGGTTCAATTTTCTCCTCCATGGAGAAAGTTATTCAGTTTTAGGAGTACCTTGACCTCCTTTGCAAGGTTTGTTTTTACTCCTTATACCCTTTTTGTTACCCCTGATGTAAGCATGGGCGTTCCACAGGGTTTATCGGGCCGTTTGACAACTCAGTTTCCCACACGAAAAGAAAATTAAGGAAAAAAAATACATTTGAATTTTTATAATAATTCCCCAAGAAACTCTTTTTAATTACGGGTTGTTGAATTCATGACTACCTTTGGCATAACACCGTCCATATTAGAATGACGCGTGGTCACCTCTTTCGTTCACTCTCGCTGGTTCTGTAATACTTTATTATTCTACCAAGTTTTAGAGTAGGCTTTAGGTAAACATATTAAAATGAGTTGAAAAATATTTACTTTTGCAGAATTTTTGTATCGGTGTGTGCATTGCGCTACGTTGTCATTTGCGTTGTTATGTGTGAGTTATCATATTTTAGCGGGCTTTGTTAGAGAGTTACTTTTCCTGAACATCTATAATTCGTTGTATACAGCCAATTTGCTGTTAGCTGCCTGCAGTTCATGTTAGAGATTCGTGATTCGAACCTGTGAACACAGATTGCTTAGGCGGTACTCGCAAGCACTGCATTTTACAATGTTATTTCATGGTTTTTGCCTCGGTTTTTCCGGATCCGGTCCGGGTGATGTTTTGATGAAGGGTGTACCTAGAAAATCTCATACACAACCAGATATCTTAGTGACTTGCGTCGCCACATCAAATTGTCAGCAGATCGAGTTACTATGGAAGGTCCGTTTTTCATATTTTGACCCATGTTCCTTGGATCATCAGCCCGTTTTGACTTTTCACTATCGGTCAACCTTATTTTAAATATGTTTCATGGAGAAAACTGCTTTACTTTAATACCCTGTCTTTTTAGGGTTTCGTAGTCTATTAGAAACCTTTAACATTTCGTCAAGTCTGTCTGTCTGTCTGTCTGTCCGTATGCCGCGCCCTCATATCTTCATCAGTTTTAGAGCTATCGACATGTTTGGTGATAAGATAGATCGTGTTGACCCAAATATAGAAATGTTAAGAAAAAATTTATGAAATGTTTTTTTGGACGTATTTCCCATAAAAGTGAAAGGGGGGCAAAAAATATATTTTCTCCTGTAATATTGAGTGGGGTATCGTTGAATAGGTCCTTTAAAACTAAGGAGAAGTTTCTTTGAAACAAAGTCACTAAGATGTAAGTTTGTTACGCCGAAAACCCTGATATTTAAACGTTGACTTCGAAACCCTATTTTTGAGCGTGCCTGACACGCTCTTGGCCGGTTTTTTTTCTTTGAGGAATAATTACTAAGGTAAAAAATCGAATGCTAACCAAAAGTGGACGCTAATGTTAGTTTAATATTAATATCGATCGAGTTATTGGGTAACTCGAGGCGTTGCTGATAGTACCTTGTTAAGGCTGATTAACCCTTCCCCTCTTGAGCTTTAACTAATCGGTGTAGTGTTACTCCTTAACCGACCTAATTGAGCAGCAATTAACTACCTAACTAGCATTACCAGTCGAACATAAGTAAGTAGGGGCTTAAGTAGTATTGTATTATCTGTGGTAAGGTCAATGTGCTTCGAAACCAGTTTGATCAAATGCAAAATAAAGGGAAGAACAATATTTTTTTTTATGCATCACTAGATCCGCCCAACCGTTTGTGAAAATGAATGAAAATTGAATGAAAGCCCGTGAAAATAACGTATCCTACTTGGTATTTTCTGATGCTGGTTTAGAATAGCATCACCCCAATTCTTCCTGAGGGTAGTCAGCGACTAGTGCCATTGTAGTATTTGTTCTGAACCATCGACAGCTCTGCACAAAACAAATACTTCGCTTTGAGCTCGCTTCGACCGACTCTTGGTTAGGTACTTTTAACCGTTATCCTAATTCGACCCGTGGGTAAAAGACAACTTTTAATGGCACGAGCCGCTTTTTAAAAGAACAAAAAAAACTCTGTCCTTAAAATTAACTCAGGAATCAAGTGAATGAGCAGCAGCGTTCCCTGTGAATCATCAAAGCATCGTGAGTATGAAAATACACTCTAAACAAGCGAGGACCAGCAGTGGAATTTTGTAGCTGTGAAAAATATAAAGAATCGCTATCAATATTTTTTTTACAGTAGCAGCAGAACAAGGAAAATCTGTCGGCGATAGAAGTGCCATTGTAATATTGTTCTGACCATCGACAGCACTGCACAAAACAAATACTTCGCTTTGAGCTCGCTTCGACCGACTCTCGGTTACTTTTTGCCGCCTCTTTGTGGTTTTGGTGTTTACTTTCTACCCGTTGGAAGTAATTATTGTGAGCTAAAAAGTAAAGACTACTTTCTTTTTAAATTGTAAAAGTCGAATAATGTTTTCTTTTAGGTAAATAAGCATGTGATGTAACCGAACACCTGGGAACATTATTAAAACCGAAATATAAAAGAAAGGCTTCAATACAACGACAACTACTCGTATATCAAAAACTAGTTAACGAGATCATCACTGCCTGCCCTTATCGTTAGAGTCGGTGCAACATGTTTTGTTTAAACACAAAATCATGTAGCAAAAGGATTTGGCTATGTTTTATGACCGGTCGCCTGCATGACGTTATAGTTCGAGAGCCCAGGGGGTAAGTGGCTATCTCATAAGGTACCACGATAGGCTAGGTTTGGATCGTTAACCAAGACTTAAACAAGTCGTATGACCCAGGTCTGCCAGAGCCAATCCTGCCGAAACATAAAAATAATCGATATTTTTCATAGTCATTTTTTCGTAAAAAATATGTCATAAGGTACCACAATGAAAGTGCTGGCATCAGTTAACCATTGAAAAATTATGTAAAAAAGGCTTGGTCTGCCACTGCGCACCCTGCCGGAAGTGCTTGCCAGACCTCTCCAAAGATGCCCTTCCGACACCCCTAAACTATCTCATCGGGTACCACGACGCGACCACCACAACATAATAGCCAAGATCACTCTGACAATAGATCACAAGGTCTGCCAGGCCTAAACTTGCCGCATCCTAGTATTTCAGACATTTGAAGTTGTAGGTCCAGTGTATGAAAAATGACCTATATCTTTTTCCCCCCGTGTTTGATTTTGATGGTGCCTTAATACGAAATGCTCTCCATAATGAGGAGCTTCGAGTCATATAGGACAGTTGGGTGGAGGGTTTCAGTATTGAACGCAATCCTGTCAAAAAGTTTGAAATGGAGGTTTGGTCTATGAAAACTGGCCTATATCTTATTCCCCCCGGGTTTGATTTTGATAGCGCCTTAATATGAAATGCTCTCCATAACTAGGAGCTTTGAGTCATATAGGTCAGTAAGGAGGAGGGTCTCTGTATTGTACACAATCCTGTCAAAAAGTGTGAAATTGTAGGTAAAGTGTATGAAAACTGGCCTATATCTTTTCCCCCACTGGTTTGATTTTGATGGTGCCTTGGTATGAAATGCTCGTAATGATTAGGAGATTTGATTTGTATAGGTCAATTGGATAGAAGGTCTCTGTTCTGTGCACAATCCTCCTAAATATGACAATATTCGATAACTTCTGCAGATTTTATCAGTTAAAATTGTCATATCATAAGGAACTCGAATAAAAGTGCTTGCATCACCTTACCTTTGACAAATTATGTTTAAAAAACTTGGTCTGCCACTGCCCACGCTGCTGGAAGTCCTTATATGAGATAGGTTAGGGGTGTCGGAAGGGTATATTTGGAGGGGTCTCCCAAGGACTTCTGGCAGAGTGCGCAATGGCAGACCAAGTTTTCTTAACTCAATTTATCAATAGTAAGCTGGTGCTGGCACTGTCATTCGGGTACCTTATGAAATTACAATGTTAACGGAAAAAATCTCAATCCTGCTAAACATGAAAATATTGGATTTGTTCTGCAGATTTTTGCCGTTAATATTGTCATATCATAAGGTACCCGAATAAAAGTGCCGGCATCAGCTTACCATTGATAAATTGAGTTAAGAAAACTTGGTCTGCCATTGCGCACTCTGCCGGAAGTCCTTGTCAGACCCCTCCGAATATGCACTTCCGACACCTAACCTATCTCACTACCTAACCACTGGTTTGATTTTGATGGTGCCTTGGTATGAAATGCTCGTAATGATTAGGAGATTCGATTTGTATAGGTCAATTGGATAGAAGGTCTCTGTTCTGTGCACAATCCTCCTAAATATGACAATATTCGATAACTTCTGCAGATTTTATCAGTTAAAATTGTCATATCATAAGGAACTCGAATAAAAGTGCTTGCATCACCTTACCTTTGACAAATTATGTTTAAAAAACTTGGTCTGCCACTGCCCACGCTGCTGGAAGTCCTTATATGAGATAGGTTAGGGGTGTCGGAAGGGTATATTTGGAGGGGTCTCCCAAGGACTTCTGGCAGAGTGCGCAATGGCAGACCAAGTTTCTTAACTCAATTTATCAATGGTAAGCTGATGCTGGTACTGTCATTCGGGTACCTTATGAAATTACAATGTTAACGGAAAAAATCTCAATCCTGCTAAACATGAAAATATTGGATATATGTTCTGCAGATTTTTGCCGTTAATATTGTCATATCATAAGGTACCCGAATAAAAGTGCCGGCATCAGCTTACCATTGATAAATTGAGTTAAGAAAACTTGGTCTGCCATTGCGCACTCTGCCGGAAGTCCTTGTCAGACCCCTCCGAATATGCACTTCCGACACCCCTAACCTATCTCACCCCCACCTAACCACTGGTTTGATTTTGATGGTGCCTGGGTATGAAATGCTCGTAATGATTAGGAGATTCGATTTGTATAGGTCAATTGGATAGAAGGTCTCTGTTCTGTGCATAATCCTCCTAAATATGAAAATATTCGATAACTTCTGCAGATTTTATCAGTTAAAATTGTCATATCATAAGGAACTCGAATAAAAGTGCTTGCATCAGCTTACCATTGACAAATTATGTTAAAAAAACTTGGTCTGCCACTGCGCACTCAGCCGGAAGTCCTTAGATGAGATAGGTTAGGGGTGTCGGAAGGGTATATTTGGAGGGTCTCCCAAGGACTTCTGGCAGAGTGCGCAATGGCAGACCAAGTTTTCTTAACTCAATTTATCAATGGTAAGCTGATGCCGGCACTTTTATTCGGGTACCTTATGATATGACAATATTAACGGCAAAAATCTGCAGAACATATCCAATATTTTCATGTTTAGCAGGATTGAGATTTTTCCGTTAACATTGTAATTTCATATGGTACCTGAATGACAGTGCCAGCATCAGCTTACCATTGATAAATTGAGTTAAGAAAACTTGGTCTGCCATTGCGCACTCTGCCAGAAGTCCTTGGGAGACCCTCCAAATATACCCTTCCGACACCCCTAACCTATCTCATCTAAGGACTTCCGGCAGAGTGCGCAGTGGCAGACCAAGTTTTTTTAACATAATTTGTCAATAGTAAGCTGATGCAAGCACTTTTATTCGAGTTCCTTATGATATGACAATTTTAACTGATAAAATCTGCAGAAGTTATCGAATATTTTCATATTTAGGAGGATTGTGCACAGAACAGAGACCTTCTATCCAATTGACCTATACAAATCGAATCTCCTAATCATTGCGAGCATTTCATACCAAGGCACCATCAAAATCAAACCAGTGGGGGAAAAGATATAGGCCAGTTTTCATACACTTTACCTACAATTTCACACTTTTTGACAGGATTGTGTAAAATACAGAGACCCTCCTCCCCACTGACCTATATGACTCAAAGCTCCTAGTTATGGAGAGCATTTCATATTAAGGCGCCATCAAAATCAAACCCGGGGGGAATAAGATATAGGCCAGTTTTCATAGACCAAACCTCCATTTCAAACTTTTTGACAGGATTGCGTTCAATACTGAAACCCTCCACCCAACTGTCCTATATGACTCGAAGCTCCTCATTATGGAGAGCATTTCGTATTAAGGCACCATCAAAATCAAACACGGGGGGAAAAAGATATAGGTAATTTTTCATACACTGGACCTACAACTTCAAATGTCTGAAACACTAGGATGCGGCAAGTTTAGGCCTGGCAGACCTTGTGATCTATTGTCAGAGTGATCTTGGCTATTATGTTGTGGTGGTCGCGTCGTGGTACCCGATGAGATAGTTTAGGGGTGTCGGAAGGGCATCTTTGGAGAGGTCTGGCAAGCACTTCCGGCAGGGTGCGCAGTGGCAGACCAAGCTTTTTTTACATAATTTTTTAATGGTTAACTGATGCCAGCACTTTCATTGTGGTACCTTATGACATATTTTTTAGGAAAAAATGACTCTGAAAAATATCGATTATTTTTATGTTTCGGCAGGATTGGCTCTGGCAGACCTGGGTCATACGACTTGTTTAAGTCTTGGTTAACGATCCAAACCTAGCCTATCGTGGTACCTTATGAGATAGCCACTTACCCCCTGGGCTCTCGAACTATTAACTCTCTTTGGGAATGTTATTGTAGGTGGTATCACCTCCAGCATGCGGTTGATATTCAGCCGAGGTCAAAAACTCTACATCGAAACGCCTTTGACGAAAAACCCGGGCTTCCACTAGGTAAAGTGTTTTATACTTTAACTTTACAGGATCATAGCCAAAAAGCTGAGCCGAGTCGGTGTGGTTTAAAACACGCCCGGCGTCGCAATCCGCTCCAAACTCGTTTGCATAAATAGCCGCGGTTACACTTTTACTACTTTTTACCTGCTCTATACAGGGTCTTAAAAACCTTTACTCAGTAAATAAGTGGACGACTCGGTGTCCCACACGAAGAGAGAGAGAGTGGACAGACACTGGATGTGCCCGGCGCGGCTAATAGTACACTTCTAAATTATACCGAAGCTATAATGGCATAACGTTGAAAAGAATGGCAGCAGATCAGAAATAACATGCATATAACATCTATACCTATTATAAATATAGGTTTAACCTTGTTAATTAGTTGGTAGAAGGTGTAGCCTTTTACGTTTCGGCTGGTTACATGTACTTATACCTATCTTAAAATTACAAATAAGAAAAAGATGTTTTTGTTTTCTGCGCAACGGCGGGACCTCCACCACCGGACCGCCAAAATATTAAAATTATCACACTGCTAACTCGGGAAGTGTTTTAAAATTTGGGTGTTCAACACACTTACTGCAGCGCCTTTCGCTATGACTTTCGCAATGTGTGTTGACTGACAACACTTTCTAACTCTAGGTCAAGAAACCGCTATAACTAAAGACTGCCGTTGTGAACAATAGTACATTGTTATCGAGGCCGGGAAAACAAGGCTTTGCTGGACGAGTAGAGTTTGAAGTCCGAGCCGTAGGCGAGGACTTCAATTATACGAGTCAAGCAAAGTCATTTTCCCCGAGGCTTACATAGTGCTTTTCTCAAAAAATGCTAGGAAATAACACACTAAGTACGTACTTTATAAAAAATGATTTCCACGGTCAGTTTGGCTTCAGCCCTTATGCACCCTTATGTTTGGCGGCGTGCAATCCATTTCGATACTACTCTCATTTTTATTCCGTTTTAAACAAAAAAGACTACAATACAAAAGCCCCAATCATGAAAATTTTCACGCTTTACCACCCAATTTGTTTGTTTTTGCACCAATTGTGTATTTTTTAATAAATAGGCCTTTAGCAAGGCACAGTATTCATTGCTATTCTGCCATTCTATATGTATGTTTAGTTCATTCCTTTTTTTATTCTATTTGTCCTTTTAGGATAGGCAAGGGTTATAAAATTATACAGCCTTGTCTTGAGTTAGTTCATATCAACTTTTCATACAAAATTACGTTCCGTTCTTATGAGATTCATAGAGATATTTATTTTGAAATTAATTACCTGTGTGGCTTAGCGTGTAACGAATATACTTTGCCGGACACCAGCAAAGGATTTCCATACAACTTTGCTGGCGCGGTCGGAGACATGACATACAATGGGAAACTTTGCGTATTCTTTTTTTGAAAGAAATGAACATATTTCCTAGCATGTTTGAGAAAAAGCTATTGAAAGACCCTATATAGTATCTCAGCTTAGTTGTATCGTTTTGCTATTCTTTACGATCCTCTCCTTTTATAAGAATCCCGCATTTATGGCCATTGATTCTGAATATCTTACAGGGTGTAAGCTTGGCGGATTTGCGTTCATTTTTGTGTAGAATTCAGGGTACTTTTCCACTCATATAACCATGAGAAAAAAATCGAATAGGTGTTTCTGTGTTTCTACATAACTAGAAAATTTTATAGATCAATAAAAAGGGAATAGCATAATTTGAAATTGTTTCTAAAGTTACTGAGATTCAATTTTTAAAATCTTGCACACATGCCTACTTAAAAACTCCGAAAGTTTTTAATTTTGCAATATTCTCAAATTCTGCAGTTAACTAATAAATAACTTAAGATAAATAATCTCTTATTTGTAAGTTGGTTAGTAAGGCTAAAATCTATTAATTAACAAAAGTCCTAGGGGAAATCCTTGTTGTGATCTACGATAAGTTCTTAATATAATAAGACTACTATGGGAGGATTCAGGACGTGCGCTGCGTGACGCGTATTGCCTGTGAGGACTCGTGCGAAGTTCACTCACTTCTTCTGGCACCGCTTGTAGTAAATTGAACTTGTGCGGGCCGGCACGCGCGTAAAACACGTAGTGAACACATAAATAAAAATAAGGAATTGAAAAAATTTACTTAGATCGACCGGTGATCGAACTCGGACCGCATGTGTAAACGCCCCACCGCTCTGCCGCAGCTTTCGATGCACCGGTAGATGCCCGCCAAATACATGATTTTGTGTTCCAACAAAACATATTGCGCCGACTTCCAGGATAAGGGCAGGAAGATGATGATGGATCTTAAACTCTACAAAATGGAAAAATCATCAAAAAAGTTCAATCACCGTTCAATAGGCAGGTTAAAGTTTCTTCGGAAAAACGAGCGTGTACCGACCTCGTACCTATTTCCGGGTCCGGTTATAAGGACATCTGGCAATATCCGGACGAGTCGGGCGCGACGAACTTCCGCCCCCATCCGGTTGAGAGCAAAAGTGGTCAACGCACTGAATTCCAAACGAGAATGAGGTTTCTTAGCCAACTTCTGAAAAAGGAAAGGGTTTTATATTCACACATTTTGATCATGGTGGGAAACACACGTAAAGTTCGTTTGTACGTCATTTTTGCGCAGTGCTATCGCATGAGTACGTAAAATGCTTTTTTCCACCTTATTTTCATACTAAAATGGTTAATGTCAAACGGTTTGAAAGACGCATACGTTAACGCTGCGTATCGGACAACGCTGCGTCTAAGGTTACAGACTTCTGAAAACTTGATATTAACTAGATATTTTTATGCGTGTACACTATACAATGACATGATTCATCTATTGTACGGGACACTTAGTCGACGAATGACTCGATGAAACTTGGTGTTGAAGTATTTAACCATATTTGTTTTGGCTTGCGATGTGAAGATTTACCGACTTTCCAAGATAGCACCACCGATTTTCCAAGATGTCTGGACGATTTGGAAAATTGATTTTGTTTGAATGTTTATTTATAACATGTACCTGACTATTCTATTCACGATGATCCTATAGTTGTATTCAAATTTCATAGGCACGTTTGAAGTCGGTACGAAAGATTGTAACTTTTAAAGTTATTAACTTATTTGGCAAATACAAAGCTAAGGTAATTGAAATAATAAGGCATGATTGATTTGATTACTCAGAAATGAGGTTAATTAACTACGTAGGTACCTACCTACTTGAAAATTGTTTGTTGTCACAGCTTTTTGAGATTTCACAATTCGGTCTACATTGCTGACTATTAAATGTATGTCAAATCTAAAGTTCGCAAGGTAGTGTAGCAGTTGTAGTACTGACCTAGGAGTAGTGATGTAATTATTTCACAAATGACAAATGAGCGGGGCGCCTATACAAATGGTTCACTCAGTACTAGCACAAATTGAGGAAACGGCGCGCGGGTACAAGCGACGATTTTGACGCTTACTGGCTTTAACTGGAAATAACCGGAATCTCAGGGGAATTCAAGGTAACTAAGAAGGTGGTTGACACGAACGTCATATTTTTTGGATTTAAAATTGGCTCAAAATCATATGACGTTCTTTATCTGATTTTGCTGTTTTGATATTTGTATAATTTGAGGTTTTTGACAGAAGCAACCCTGTATGCTGTATATTATGTAAGAAGTGCCAATCGCGAAAATCCGAGTGAACTTTCTGTAAACTCTCTTTCTTGTGATTTTTTGTTTAGGTATTCTGTAACCATTAATGACGCGATACGTTATCATCAAAATGTCATACTTTTAATTTCCTAAAAAATTTTCTTCTCTTGTTCAAGCTTTGTAAAGCTTTAGAAATCGAAAATCGCCATACTTATTTATTTCGGTTTGCCTATTTCCAGTGTAGTATGAATGTATTTTCCTTATATCTTCGGCAAACAATAATAAAATGGTAACTACCTTGCCTACCTATATCTAAGTCGCTTCTGTTCTCGCATCAGAGGAAGGAAATGTCTCGGAGCAAATACTACGAGCTGGTAAAATGAAGCCATGAAAAACTCATTGCAATTGAAATAAAAGTAAATGTATAGAAATATCAAATGTTACTATCTTCATTTTTAAGTGCTTACAGAATTTACGGCATCATATTCTGATGAGTTTCTTTAGTTCTATTTTAACAAGCTCTAAATTCTACTGAATGCTACGGTGCTACGAATTTTTCGTAGCATGTATTCTTGTTATGCATGTTGTAAAAAAATTACTTAACTGCAAATATTTTAAGGGGTGAACCAGTCCATGAAACTGAACAACTTTTCCCAAGGAACATAGGTCGAAATACGAAAAAAGTTTTAGGTCCTCCCATACTGAGTGTGTTGGCCGGCCGGGTTAATGCGTATGGGAGGGCCAAGAAAATATCTCATATTTCGACCTATGTTCCTTAGGGAAAGTTGTTTAGTTTCACGGACTGGTTCACCCCTTACAGTTAATTTTTTTACACCATGTATGTTGAGTCCCCTCTAAAATATTTCGTTGCTCGTATGGTCTCGTATCGTATGTAATACAATATTTTATTTTTCTTATTGAAACGGAATGGCTGTTTTGTTTTCTATGCGGAAGGGATGACTTAGAAATACGGTTTGTATTTCTATTCATAAAATTGTGTGAACATTGAATATATTATTCAATTGACAATAGGCACTTGTACATGGATAATAAAATAATAAATAAAATATTTTCAGGTCATGGGGGGTCCTTGGAGGAAACAAGATGAGGCATATATGAACAGTCAATACAAATATCAAGAAAATGAAAAGGCCTTACCACTTAAAAGTTAGACACGGGTTTTATAAAAAAAACGCCCTCTAACTATTTTGTGGTAAGGCCCTAAATGTCTTGGTCATTGCCGACAATCATCTGTATTCTTTCTGTATCTGTACTTTGATCTAGGAGGTAGTTATTTTAGGAATTTGTGTGTCTTAATTTACACAATATACTTGCATTTAAAGAGTACAGTGTCATAATAACGGCTAATAAGTGTAATAAAATAAATAAAATTCTCGGCGGCGGGCAGCGAAATGCATCAATATTGTATGGTCGGAATAGCACTGCAGGAGCTATATTTTATTGCGTAATGGACTTGGCCATGAAACCAGCGGGGAAGCTTTATAAAACAAACATCCGAAAAGCATAATATTTTTTTCATTTTATACAATTATTTTTCATTATATCATTAAACACGGGTACTAAAATCAGCCCGATAGCACAGAATACCGTACGTTGTAATTTATTAAAATATCCAGGAGTAAACACGACTTAAATCTGTGAAAATGGTTCTATTGCGATAAAAATTATTATGCTGTATTTAAAAAAAAAAACGGCCAAGAGCGTGTCAGACACGCCCACAAATAGGGTTTCGTAGTCAACGTTTGAATATCAGGTTATTCAGCTTTACAAAGTTAATTTTGTTGCTGGTTTGTTTGCAGCTGTATGATTACCAACCGCAAAGAGAAAATCTTTAATTTTACTGAAATCTTTCGTGGTACAGTATCCGTTATAGTTTTCATGGTAACTTCAGATTGAGAAGTATATTCCACATTTTTTTCAAAGTACACCGCAGGAAATGTAGGTGAAAAAAAAGCTGCGTGAATTTTTCTAATTTTTTGGATATATTACGTATCATAGCGTATTTGAAAAAATATGTGAGGGGCAAACACTTTCTATGTCTAGTTTTGGAGATAATGGCGTTTATGTAGACGACTTCCCATACAAATCGCAAAATTCACCTGCTTTCAAATAAGTCGATTTTTGTCACTTTTTTACAATGAGAACGGTTATTTTTTACTTTTGGAATATACTAACAGATTATCTGGCGACATTTTTGCGATACAAACAAATCCTGTCCGGCTTATGGTTTTTATGATATTTCGCCAAACATCAATATTTTTAGGGAAAAAATAGGTAAACCTGAGTTATTTTTGAAATGAATGCGTGAGATTTATATTTTATTTTTTTATTCGATAGACAACATTACATTTAATAAAAAATTATGAAATAAAAAAACATTCTATGTCTAGTTTTTTTGTTATAGAGATTGAAAGTATATTTTGCTAGTCGTCCACACATACTTTCCAACTCATATAACAAAAAAACTAGACATAAAATGTTTTTTTATTTCATCATTTTTTATTTAATGTCATGTTGTTTATCAGATGAAAAAATAAAAAATAAATCTCACGCAGTCATTTCAAACATAACTCAGGTTTACCCATTTTTCCCCAAAAATATTGACGTTTGGTGAAATATCATAAAAACCATATGCGCGACAGAATATGTTTGTATTGCAAAAATGTCTCCAAATAATCTGTTAGTATATTGCAAAAGTAAAAAATAACCGTTTTCATTGTAAAAAAGTGACATAAATCGACTTATTTGAAAACAGGTGAATTTTGCGATTTGTATAGGAAGTCGTCTACATAAACGCCATTATCTCCAAAACCAGACATAGAAAGTGTTTGCCCCTCACATATTTTTTCAGATACGCTACGATACGTAACATATCCAAAAATTAGAAAAATTCACGCAGCTTTTTTTTCACCTACATTTCCTGCGGTGTACTTTTTAGCGTTTATACTTTAAGAGTTACAGCTGGAACAAATTACGGCTCAAAAACGCCCCTTTTAAAAGCAAATATCTCGAGACAGAAACATTTTAGAGACTATGTTTTAAAGAAACCTCTCCTTAGTTTTAAAAGACCTATTCAACGATACCCTACTCAATATTACAGGAGAAAATTTTTTTTTGCCCCCCTTTCACTTGTATGGGAGGGGGTCCGAAAAACATTTAAAATATTTTTTTCTCATCATTTCTAAATTTGGGTCAACACGATCTATCTTCACACCAAATTTCATGTCGATAGCTTTAAAACTGACGGAGTTATGAGGGCGCGGCATACAGACAGACAGACAGATAGACAGACAGACAGACAGACTCGACGAAACTATAAGGGTTTTTAGTAGACTACGAAACCCTAAAAATGGTTTATTAATACTCTACTAGAACATGTAAATGAAATAATGTTTTATTTAACTATGATTGTTCGTTAAATAGAGTGAAAAAAATGTAAAATACATATGACATTACGTATAGATGAAACTGCTTTTAAATACGCAACTGGTGTCATTTTTGTATGACTTTATAAAGATTTCTTTTACGGAACGTGCTTGGCGGTGAATTTAAAAGTTTTATATCTAATACATCACATTTGTATGACATTTTATAGTCTGATCTTGCTTCTTGCTTCTTTCTTTTCGAGTGGGAAAGCGAGTTGTTCAACGACCCGATGGACTCAGATGTCAGAGTTTTTCAACATGGTAATATTAGAATAAATAATAATATCGAAAATCTAACTCGTTCCTACTATTGACACTAAATTAAACACTAGAGTTTTTCGGAATAAATACTTTTAATTAAATATTGTTGGATTGCTTATATTATAATATAATCATGGTCCGCGCGCGTCGACCGATAGCGTCCAAGCGAGCGAGCCCTGCGATGGGACCCCTCGACTGCCGAACTAGTGCTGACTCTTCAAAATTGCCGGTGTTCCTTTTCTTCGTTCTAACACTACTTACATACTTACATCAAGAACTTGGCAAATCCTATGCTTTCTACCATACGTATTAGTTTCTACCTACTTAGTTCAGGATTTATTTCACTATGACCTAATTTTATTTAATTCTTATACCAAGTTTACGTAGTTGGCTGTTTTCGTGGCCTCTGCGAAGTTGGCATGGTTGCAAATGTTTTCTAAATAATTTAGTTGAAATAAACATTTTGTAATTTCTAGCTTGTGCTTTCATTTCACGAGAAAATGACTTACTGTGGCAATTTATTAAGTGTCTTAGCAACTACTCTATTTATTATGTGTAACTGTGAAATGGTTAATTCGTATTAAGTATTTAGCTTTGGATTTTATACCCGTATACAGGAAGTAACACAAAGGGTATAACAAGCTGAAAGGAGGTTAGAGTACTTATGAAACTGAACAAATTTCCCCATAGAACGTGGGACCTTCAAAAAATATTTGAACGTTCCATACAAAATCGCCGATCAGCTGATTGATTTACTAAGGAAGGTACTCTTTTTTTTATAATTCGACCGACATTTTTTGGGGGAAGATATTCAGTTTCATGAAAACCTTGACATCATTTCGGCTTGTTATACCCTTTTTGTTACTCTCGGTATATGTATATGTTTGTAGACTAGACTTTCTTATTCAGGTGCTACAGCCCAAACAGCATACGGATCTTGACATAGCAGCCTCCCGTGCTCCCGTTGTCGCCCAGCGCCTAATCGTAGGTTGTTGCACAAATTAGGGAAACAGCGCGTGGGGTGCCTATACACAGGTCACTACTAGCGACGATTTTAGTGCTTACTGATTTTAACTGAAAATAACCGGAATCTCAGGGAAAGTCAAGGTAACTAAAAAGGTGGTTGACACGAACGTCATACTTCTTGGATTTAAAATTGCTTCAGAATCATATTAAAGACGTTCTTTATCAGATTTTCCTGTTTTGATATTTTTATTTTTTTTAGATTTTTGACAGTAGCAAAGTAAGTAACCAGTAACCCTGGCTTTATACCATAATAACAGCCACAACAATCCACTGCTGGACTTGGGCGTCCCCCTATTGGGGGTATTGCCATACGCATACACACCACTCTGGGCAGGTGGATTGGCGAGCGCAGTTCAAGATGTTGCATTGACAGGGAACGCTGCTGCACATTCCCTGGATGATTATCCCTTAGTTGCTTTTTACAACACCCATGGGTAGAATTGGGGTGATGCTATTCTAAGCCGGCATCACACGGTATGTAAAAACCCTAGCTGGCTATGTAACAAGTGCCAATCGCAAAAATCCGAAATAGGGTCGAGTGAACCTTCTGTAAACTCTCTATTTTGTGGTTGTTGCGCCTACGGCCGCCGATCTAGCCGGAACTTCGCGTCAAATAGCACTGAATTTGCGCCGACCTTTAAGATATCAAATGAAAGCAGTATGAAAACAAGGTTGTTATTAATTAATTGACTGTTCATAACGCGCCTAAGTACACGTTTGAACAATAAGAGAGAATGTTGTATAGCGGTACGGAGTTGTAATAGTGCTGTGCGTTGGTGATTCAGTGACTCAAAACTCAAACACAAACTCGAAATTAGTTATCAACATAGGATACAAAAAATATCACTTATTGATAGTCATTGCAAAGAAATTGATAAGTTATTTTAAAAAGAGAAGAAAATTGAAAAACACAATATATATTTTTGTTTTATAAAAGATATGAGACACGCGCAAAATAAAAAAATAAAGATAAAAGCACTGCTTCGGGATTGGCCAGGCTAACCACACGGCATGTAACTTTACGCCCCCACCACCAGTAATACTTAAATTAAATCGTAGAATGAAAAGTATAGAAAATCAAAAATTCCATTCTAGTGTGTTTATTCTTCATATTTTTTGACCTATTTCAGTTGTTTATTTTCTGTTCTTATATTGACTAGCAATACAAAGTGCTATGTTCAGTACTACTATTTTAACAAGTACTTCTGAACAATAGGAGTCAATGTTAAGGTCAGTCTGCGCGCGAATTCATGGCCATCCTGAAATATGTACATCATTGTCTCACAATCCAGCTTTAATGCAAGTGCGACAAGGAGGCACATATGTGGGCGTCCGCGCATGAAGGGTCCAGTTGTAGGGTATTGAGTTAAGACCAGTTTCGGAATCTAGAATAATCCCTCTATCATACTGACTACAAAAAATACCATATTTTGAATATGTATTTTTTTTACAGACTTCCAAAGTTGTTACTCTGAAAAAAGTGATTTCGAGAAAATTGAGTTTAAAGGTTTAGGTTAAAAAAAAACACAGTTCTACTTATTTGTTACATAGGTCATTATTTTTTCATAAAGACTACACTAATGTGTATTCAATCATGTGACCATAACTTTAATTTAAATAATCAAGGTAAGAAAATCAAGCGTGTGGATTTCAGAAAATACTAAAGCCGACTTCTGGTACCTTTTATTTCAAAGTATTAGTACATAATAATTTGACCAGATATTAACAGCCCTATGGTGTCCTAGAACTCATTTTTGCCTTTTGTACTGTTAGATTAAATATGAAGTATTAAATTATACAAAATTTTATAGATTTCCATAAGATTTTATGAAACACCGACAAGTGGACCTTTTTTATGCTACGCTTAAGCTAGCTTTCAGCGATTTGGTATTTACTAACATCCCAAAAAACTATAGCGTTACCTATCATTTTATACTTACAACAACTTAATGTATATGTATGTTGACACACGGTATCTTGCCACACGGTATCTCGACACACGTTATCTCGATATACGTTATTTCGACACGCGTTAACTCGACACACGTTAAATCAACACACGCGCGTTAAGTCTGCCTTTGTTTCTCTTTTTAACCCCCGACGAAGCAACCGGAGGGGTGTTATAAGTTTCACGCGTCTGTATGTCTGTGTGTCTACGATTCTTTGAGGCAACGTATCTCCGAAACGACTGAACCGATTTCAATGCGGTTTTGTTTATATAAAAGCTAATATGGTCAGGATGGTTCTTAGCCATATTTCATGAAAATCTGATGATGGAGACGGAAGATAGACTAGGAATCACACTACGCACTATATCCCCGTCTTTGAGCTAATTTGACTCGGAGTTGTCATATCTTTCAAGTCATGCATGACATTATGGAGGTCCTAACTATTTTAAAATATGACTTGAATGACCGTACTCGTATTTATTTGACTTAAAGAAATAGGTAGATAAAAGATCTATTACTTAAAACCTGTGCGTAGGTATAACATGTATTTACTAAGTTAGTAATATACAAAAGTTATATGTAATACTTCTGTATGTACCTATGAGTACCTGTACCTGTGCTTTATCCTGGGTGAATAAGTTCCTTGCTTAAATAGGTATGTAGAAAATTTATTTAAAGCTCTTTGCTCGAGGACTGCTTGCTTAACCTAGCTTTCTTCACAGTTTACCTATTATTGCCAATGTAGGAAAAGAGACTTTACAAACAAATGTACTTAATAATCCAGATCTATTTTGGGTAATATTGTAAAAATTTGCTTGCCCCCCTCACAGAAGAAGACGTCAATCGACTGTTGCAGGATTCTTACAAGCACTAAGTGTCATTACCGGGGGGTTGAGGGGGGCTTGCCCCCCTCACAGAAGAAGACGTCAACCGACTATTGCAGGATTCTTACAAGCACTAAGTGTCATTACCGGGGTTGAGGGGCTTGCCTCTACAGAAGAAGACGTCAACCGACTATTGCAGGATTCTTACAAGCACTAAGTGTCATTACCGGGGTTGAGGGGCTTGCCCGAAGAAGACGTCAACCGACTATTGCAGGATTCTTACAAGCACTAAGTGTCATTACCGGGGTTGAGGGGCTTGCCTCTAGAAGACGTCAACCGACTATTGCAGGATTCTTACAAGCACTAAGTGTCATTACCGGGGTTGAGGGGGGCTTGTCCCCCTCACAGAAGAAGACGTCAACCGACGATTGCAGGATTCTTACAAGCACCAAGTGTCATTACCGGGGGGTTGAGGGGGGCTTGCCCCCCTCACAGAAGAAGACGTCAACCGACTATTGCAGGATTCTTACAAGCACTAAGTGTCATTACCGGGGGGTTGAGGGGGGCTTGCCCCCCTCACAGAAGAAGACGTCAACCGACTATTGCAGGATTCTTACAAGCACTAAGTGTCATTACCGGGGGGTTGAGGGGGGCTTGCCCCCCTCACAGAAGAAGACGTCCAACGTCGGTTGCAGGATTCTTACAAGCACTAAGTGTCATTACCGGGGGGTTGAGGGGGGTTTGCCCCCCTCACAGAAGAAGACGTCAAACGTCTGTTGCAGGATTCTTACAAGCACTAAGTGTCATTACCGGGGGGTTGAGGGGGGCTTGTCCCCCTCACAGAAGAAGACGTCAACTGACTGTTGCAGGATTATTACAAGCACTAAATGTCATTACCGGGGGGTTGAGGGGGCTTGCCCCCCTCACAGAAAAAGACGTCAAACGTCTGTTGCGGGAATCTTACAAGCACTATATGTCATTGCCGGGGTGTTAATCCAGATATTTTTTTGTAAATATCGCAAAAATTTGCGCTCGCTTCGCTCGCGATCTTTCTTTATGTTTCGCTTTCCGTGCTTGTCGTTTTTAAAACTAAGTTGACGTACTTATACATCAGGTTATTCTTAATTCAAAAAACTCAATTAAAACACAAATACCTTTGTAGAATTTTGCGCTCGATTCGCTCGCGGTCACTCAGGTTACCCTGATTTTCCCTGTCTTGTCTATTTCTCTGTTCTATACGATATACAAAAGATCACTGTGTGAATTTACACAAAAAATAAGATCGTTACGCTAAGTTTTATTGTCATATAAAATTACTGAGCAGCAGCGGGTACAATCGCCGGTTAAAATGCTAGTGAGAAATAGTAAGCGCTTAAAAAATCATGTTGTTTTAAGTCAGAAACAAAATATTAATTTAAAAAGCTTCAAATAAAACTTAAATTAAAAATTTAAAGGAACCCCCGACTTTCAATCCTTTAAAAAGTTAAAAATAATTTGTTTATTCATTAAAATATTGTAAACCAATACTCCAACGCGTCGGGGGGCCGCTAAGTAAACAATATAAGTAAGAAGTTTACAAAGCATAATAAACATATTAGTTGCAAATGTCATTTCATTCCATACAAGTATGTCGTACGATTTTATTGAAACTTCTTACCTATATTGTTTACTTAGCGGCCCCCCGACGCGTTGGAGTATTGGTTTACAATATTTTAATGAATAAACAAATTATTTTTAACTTTTTAAAGGATTGAAAGTCGGGGGTTCCTTTAAATTTTTAATTTAAGTTTTATTACTTCTTTTACCAATATTGTAAATATGTTTTGCAAATTGCCTAAACCATATTTTTTCTCCACTATCGATTTTAAAGCAAGCGATTTAAAAATTCTTCTATACATGTGTATTTACGTATTTTAAATAACCAAATTTGACAAATGTCAATAAGGATTAAAATTGCGTGTACCACTTTATTGGCTTTAAAATTGATAGTGGAGTTGAAAAATATGGTACACGCAATTTTAGTCCTTATTGACATAATTAATTATGTCGATTATGTTATAATGACATGATCACAATTAAATATATATTAAAACGTGGATCTTGTCAAGGTCTACTTTCCTAAAGAAAATAATAGCCTAGCTTGCATTGTTCCCAAGACTAACGAGGTTTTAGTTTGACAGCTATCATCTGAAATGTGGATCTCGTCAAGACCTTCAACTTCTTTAAAGCAACTGGTAGTCTACCATGCATAGTTGGCGAGAAAAACGTGTTTAAAGTTTAACAGATATCTTCAAGAATATAGATCATGGCAAGACCTACAACTTCTTCCAAGCAACTGGTAGTCGAGCGCGCATAGTTACCGAGATAAACAAGTTTAAAGTTTGACAGCTGTCGTCAAAAATATAGGTCAAGGCCTACAACTTCCTCAAACCAACTGGTAGTCTAGCGCGCATGGTTACCGAGATAAACATGTTTAAAGTTTGATAGCTGTCATCGAAAATGTAAATCTTGTCAAGGCCTACAACTTACTCAAAGCAACTGATGGTCTCCCGTACCAAGTTATGGGATATGAAAAAAAATTCGGGTCTCCAACACAAAATAAACCAGACCACCAGATCATTTTGTATTTATCTCATCTCTCCCCATCCCACCAAACTTTGTCTCACCCTGCCCCACCTAGCCCCACCTTGCCTCATTTTACCTCACCATGCCTCACTCTACTAAAGCTTGCTCCAACCCTGCCGAAGCTTGTCCCACCTCGTATGTGTCGAGATAACGTGTGTCGAAATACCGTGTGTTGAGTAAACTTGTGTAGATGTAACGCGTATCGAGAAAACGTATGTCGAGGTAACGTGTGTCGAGATTACATGTGTCGAAACAACGTGTGGCAAGATACCGTGTGTCGATATACTGTGTGTCAAGAAGGCGTGTGTCGAGATTGCATGTGTCGACCTAATGTGTATCGAAATCTGTTGAGATGCCATATGTCGAGATATCGTTATGTCGACCTGACGTTGTCCACTCCAGTTCGGAGTGACAGTACACACAGTATTTACATTAAATACCTAAACCCAGTCATGAAAACATCGACTTGTCAAGAGTTGCCGACATCTGGACCCTTTACACTAAACTTTATCATTAAAAAAACCATACTTAGAAACAAAAATTAAAAGTGTTGATTACATGAAATTGTAGTAAATTGCTTGTATAATAATATTCTTTCAAAATCTCAAAATGACATTTTCACCCAACTTCATAAAAACGCAAATATCTCGGAAACTAAAAGCCGACAACTGGACCCTTCATGCGCGGACGCCCACATATTTCTGGAAACTCAGAAACTTGCACGCGCAGTGTAAGTGTAAGGGGTAAATAGAGGTCGGTCAGATATGCTCGCATTTTTTAACTTCTTACTACAATTCAGTTCAGCGGGTGAAGCAACTGAGTGGGCCGTTAGTATTTTCCCAAAAGTGTAATCATGTCCTGAAGTCTTAAGGCCGCTATAGAGCTTTTCACGAAGCCCATACAATTTTCCCTGCCAGACCTCTCGGAGCGTCATTTTGCGAAAAACATGGGGATGTTTGAATATTTTTTACAGTGATATTATGAATAAAAATAAATATATTTTTCTGCAATTAGATTAAGTACATCTTCTTAAATAACATATATTTTTTTTAAATCTTTACTACTGTTATTTTTTCATACAGAAGCCGTTATAATGGCGCATTATTTTGCAAAAAATCGTATATAAAAACGTGGTATTATTCTATATTTCTGAATAAAATTGTAAAATGTTTACTGTAGACTTTGTTCTCAAATATATACTCTATTTTTTTGTATAATTGATATTTTTTTACAGTGAACCAAAACTCTAAAACTCACGCTTGATTTGAGGTCTTTTCCTGAATTTTGGTTTTGTCGCTTTAGATATCGCTGTTTGTAACAGGTTTAAAACTAAAATGTTAATATTTACATTGTACATTTTTTAGATGAAAATATGCTTGATTAAATGTTCAAGTAACATATTATTTTTACATAACGGTTTTCGAGAAACTCGCATGTTTATAAAGCCAATATTTGCAAATTTGCTAGAAAAAATTGAATGCGGTCTTAAACTAACTCAAAAATGAGTGAGTGAGTTACTGAATGAATCAACTCCCTACCCTATGAATAAACTCAAGCAAGATAATTAAGGCGGATGATATTGCAGTACGTAAAACAATAATTACATTAGGTTCCTGAGAATACGCACTTAATTAAGGCGGCCATTACCAACGGCATCCCATCAGGCCCTGATTGCAAACAATGGTTAGACTGTTGCAAATTATACAGAGTGTTATAAAGTAATCTGCGAAAAATATTACGTTACATAAAAAATATTAAAAGAAAACATTTGGCTAAGATACAAAATAACAAATTACGGCGGTTAAGAAAACCCCTAGTCCACTCAAGGCTTAGTTGATTATGGGCAACCGCATGGTGGCGGTAATAGCACCTCCAATAGCATTCCAAAAGAGGGTTGACGTCAGGCAGGCGGCCGGTCATAAAACTTAGCCAAATCCTTTTGCAACATGATTTTGTGTTCAAACAAAGCATATTGCGGCGACTTCAAATGATTTGGGATTAGGGTAATAAGATGATTATGATGTGATGATAGTAATAAAAAAATTCTGTCCTCTGAAATGTGGCTGACCATGAAAGCTGGCACCCTTAGCGGGTTCTCATCTTCAAAGTCGTCTATTTGTATCAGCAATCTTTTTGAGCAACAACGACGTGAGATGAAGTAATTTTTGAAAATTAATTTGTGTTTCTACCCGATAGAAAAGCTGCCAGTATTTCGACTAGTGTAGTGTCTAACTTTTTTGTGGTAAGGCCCTCACAATACTGTCGTAATACCGGGAGTAACAAAACGAGTATATTAAGCCGAAAGGAGGTCAAGCTACTAATGAAACTGAACAACTTTTCCTAAGAAACATGGATGGAAATATGAAAAATATATTGGACCTCCCATAGTAACTCAATCAGCTGATCGGCGATTTTTTTTTACTTTTCGACGCATTTCCATTCTCCATGGTGAAAATTGTTCAGTTTCATGAGGTTCTTGACCTCCTTTCAGCTTATTATATCCTATTGTTACCTTCTTGCCTTGCCAGCCTTGAAATGTAAGACACTTAGACCATGTAGCAATATTTTGCTAACTAAACCAAATATTTTACAATTAGGTCACTTGAACTATATTTTAGTTTAAGTGACCTAGTTAGTATTTTCACCTACATATGTTTTCATTCACATTGCTTTGTTATAATATCCATGCTACATTACTGTCTTATAATATTTAAAAACTATTCTATATAAGTTACTATTATGATAGCCTTCATCCTCAGTTTGAGTTAGTAAAGTTTTTAAACATCACTATTGTTCCCGCTTGTAATGACCTATACAAGAATATTCGCACAAGAGTGTTAAGTGTAATATGTTGTGTCACATGCCGCCATGGATTTTTTCAGGTAGTGTAAAGTTTATTTTTGGTATTACCGTGAGATCATGCTTAACCCTTTATTAACATGAATAGAATATTACATGAACAGAACAGTGCACAAAGTATCATATTTTAATCGCTTGCAAGATTGCAGTTCCCACGATTGACATCCGTTACTGCGCATTTTTAGCACATCCATAACGCATGTCTGTCAGATGCAAGGAACAAAACGCGCAAGAACGGAGGTTTAGTGTGGCTCCCGCATGTGGCACCAAGATATAATATTTTGATTTCAGTTACTTTGCGCTTTTTCTGGTGATTCATCTGTCATTCCATACATCTCAAAGTATGGCTATCCGTCATGAACATCAAGATCAAAGTAATAGAGTAGAAAGTATAATAAATTCGACAAATATAAGAAATGGTACAAATCATGAACATATGAGTTTAAACATACTAGACGAAAGACTGTCTAGTTTTAAGGAAAATATTTCACAACAGACAAATGGAACAAATGGTACAGAACAGGTATTGAAAAATTCAGAAGATGGTTCAAATAAAGAACATATGACTTTTAAAACACAACTCAATGAAAAACTGTCTAGGTTAAAAGAAAGCGTATCACACAGAGGAAATGATACAATAACATCAAAACCTTTTATAAATAACATAGAAAATGGAACAACTCAAGAACATGATATTATGAGTTCAAAAATAGGACTAGATAGAAAACTGTCTCGTGTTAATGAAAACACAACACAGCAGGCGAATAGTACAGAAAGTATCAAGAATTTGTTAAAAAATACAGAAAATGGAACAAACCAAGACCACAATATGAGGTTCAAAATAAAACCAGATGAAAAACAGTCTAGTTTAAAGGCAAATATTACTACAGATCGAAAGCATGGTACAAATGGCACAACAACTACTGAACTTTTATTAAAAATCACTGAAAATGGAAAACCCCAAGAAAATAGGAGTTTAAAAATAGAACCAGACGGAAACATTACTACTTTTAAGGAAAACATAACACAACAGGAGAATCGTACAAAAGGTTTTCAACATTTATTAAAAAACACAGAAAATGGAAAAAAACAAGAAAATATTACTGTTAAAACACGACTTGATAAAAAACTATTGAGCTCTAATGAAAATAAATATGATACAAATCACATAGAAAATAATACAACTAGTAAGACTATTCTGCATTCAAAAATGAATAATTCGGGACTAATAAGAAGTGATACAAAACAAGCTGATCATCACCTTTTTAAGCCTGATGATAGCAAACATGCCAACCAAACGACTGAAATACATTCAAATACAATAACTACTACAGAAAACAGTAATGTAAAACGAGGTGAGCATCGTAGTTTTAAGCTTGATTGTGACAAACATCTAAACCAAACGACTGTGAATTATTCAACTGCAACAACAACTACAGAAAATATTAATGCAAGACTACACGAGCATCGTGTTCTTAAGCCTGATTATGACAAACATACAAACAAAACGACTTTAAAATATTCAACTACAAAAACAACTACAGAAAATATTTATTCAAGTCAACACGAGTATCATGTTCTTAAGCCTGATGATAATAAACATACCAACGAAATGACTGTAAATCATTCAACTACAAGAACAACTACCGGAGTAATTAGTAATGAAAACAGTGATACACTGAGACGCGAGCATCATGTACTGAAGATTAATGGTAATAAATATAGCAATCAAACCTCTCTAAAATATTCAACAAAAAGCAGTGATGCAAGAAGTGGAGAGCATCGTATTTTTGATCTCGATGAAAATAAACAAAACATAAAGATTGCAAAATATTTAACTACAACAATTACTACAGGAATCAGTGATGCGAGACAAGGCGAGCTTCATGATTTAAAGCATGATTACAACAGATATACCAACCTAACGACTATAAAATATTCAACTACAATAACAAAAACTACAGAAAATAGTGATGTAAGACGAGGCGAGCATAATCACAAGAAACATATAAACCAAATTACTGCAAAATATTCAACGACAACAACAACTAAAGGAGTAATTAAAAATGAAAACAGTAGTGCAAATCAAAGCAAGATTCATGTTTTCATGTACACTAAACATAAAAATAAAACATATTCAACTGCATCAAAATCTACAGAAAAAAGTAATGCAAGACGTGGCGAGCATCATAATTTAAAGCATTTTAACAAACGTACCAAACATAGAAATAATAAATATTCAATTACAACAACAACTACAAGAGCAATAAGTAACAAAAACAGTGAGGCTATAAAAAACGAACTTTATGTTCCTATGCCTGATTATAACAATCATACTAATAAATCCACTGTTAAATATTCAACTTCAACTGCAAAAATATTAAAGAGAAAAAATAAAGAAAATGGGCGTTTGAAAAAAATAAGACTTCATGAGAAGCTGCCTAATTTGAAGGACAAAACTATCGACCAGATGCATGATATGAAAAAGGAATTGAAAAATAAAGTAAATAAGAAAAATGAAAATAATATGCACAAAATGCAAAAAATATTGAAAAAAATAGCAAACAGAAAAAATAAGGAAAATATAAGTTTTGAAAGAATAGCACAAGATGGAATGCTGTCTAGATTTTCCAACAGACCACACTCGAAAAGTAGCTTAAAAATTAAACAGCGAATATTAACCGCAGAAAATAATACAACCAAAGAAATGGTTAGTCTACATCCAAAGGGAAATACGAGTAGACCCGGGGTTGATAAAAGACGAAATGGGCATCATGCTATTAAGCCTGACGATAATCAACATACCAACCTAACGACTGTAAAATACGCAACTACAACACCAACGAATGTAACAAAAATAAAACCAGTAAGTAAAATAAGGAAAACAAAATTATCACCGGTACCAATAATAAGGAATAAACCCAAAGCGATAAACCAGACAAATGCCTGTGCAAAATCAAAAACATGTTCTGCACACAATAAACTAAAAAAGGTTTACAATAAGAATAATAGAAATAAGGAATCATTGGTTATAGGCGCTTTTAAAACTGTGTTGCGTACTTTGAAAATGCGGTTCACTTTATTTTAAATAATGGTAGAAAAAGACTTGAAAGAGCATTAAACTTTTACAAACATATTATAAGTGATGCTTGGCGGCTGTTAGCATAATAAAATAAGTACTATCATAATGAAATGTCCGTGCAGTATGTTTTTCCAGAGATAAAGTGCTGTAAAAGACTACCTAAGGTTTTTCTTTGTTGTACCGGCAAAAGTACTAAGAGACTGCATCGTCATTGAAAACCGGCGTGATCGATTTATGACATATTTTAAACTTCAAAATGTGAAAAAGGTTATCATAATTCAAAATAACAGAACTGTTATGTATTTATGTCTCCAAACTTTTTGGTTATACAGGGAGTAACGGAAAGGGTATAACAAGCCGAAAGGAGGTCAAGGTACTCATGAAACTGAACAACTTTCCCCATGGAAAATGTGAAAAAAAAATTGTACCTTCCATAGTAAATCAATTGGCTGAGCGGCGATTTTGTATGGGAGGTCCAATATTTTTTTTTGACTTTTCGATCCATGTTCCATGGGGAAAGTTGTTCAGTTCCATGAGTACCTTGACCTTCTTTCGGCTTGTTATACCCTTTCCGTTACTCCCGGTATATAATGCATCACAAAAATATAATGTGTGAAAAAATCAACTGCAAATACTTAAAGGGGGAATCAGATCATGAAACTGAACAACCTTACTCAAGGAAAAAAAGCCGAAATAAGAAAAAAAAAATTTGGATCTCCCATACAAAATGTACCAGCCGCCCGAGTCAACTTGTATGGGAGGTCCAAAATTGTTTAATAGATTTCGCCCTATGTTCCTTGGAGAAAGTTGTTAAGTTTCATGGGCTGATTCGCCCCTTAACATATTTGCAGTTGATTTTTTTACACCTTATAATAGGATGTAAAAAAATCAACTGCAAATATTTTAAGGGCTGAATCAGCCCATGAAACTGAACAACTTTCCCCAAGGAACATAGGTCGAAATATGATAAAAAATTTAGACTTCCCATACAAATTGACTCGGCCGGCTGGTACATTTTGTAATTTTTTTTTCATTTTTTGACCTATGTTCCTTGGGGAAAGTTGTTCAGTTTCACGGGCTGGTTCACCCCTTAAAATATTTGCAGTTGATTTTTTTACACCTTATATAGTTATACTGTGCTCCTGGTGCCCCCCATCAGGTACACCAGAACCTCCTGTTTAGTAAGAATATCCTTAATTAAAATCAAAGAGATCAAAAATTTACGTTAAGAGGCTACTATACCGAGCTGGAAGTTCGTGAGCTGTCAGTTGGTAAAAATATTTCTATCTCATTTATGCAACCCACCCGTCCCGCAGCCGTAAAAGAGACAGTTATAGCTCGCTACCGGAAAATTTGCGTTCTGGGTTTACCAGGTTCCCCGTTCGAAATCGCCACCAAATTTGTTGATAGTGGCATTATTTTGCTGCCAATAAAATATTCTATGCCCGTATCATTTGTTTTGCTGAAATTATTGTCATATTTAGAAGATGCCAAGGCGTAAACTTGGTGATAATTTTAGAGCATTTTGCCAACGGCCATATCTTTTTTTAAATGCATTATTACAACCAGAAAAATAATATGGAGCATAGATCTAGTCCAGAAGAGTTACCGTGCCAAAAATTGAGTCGATCGGTTGCGAATTGGCAGAGGGATACGTTGAAAGCGTTTGTATGAAAAATAATGACTATAGATCCCTCTTAAATAGCAGTTGCGAACACCTAATAATTGTTTAAATAAATTGCAGCTGCCTAGGTAATATGTTTTAAAAATATTTAAAAACTAATTCAATAACAGTTTGTTTCTACTTACCGTCTATATTCAATAGAAAACTTTTTATATTCTTAGTGTGAAGTGTGCTACCTGATACATTACATGTCACAATGGATTTTTGGAGGTACTGTGCAGTTTGTATATTTAATTTCTTACATAGAGTTTGAATGAGAAACTCGCTGGGTAGATAGTTCTCACAAGTAGTAAATGTGTGAACTGCCTATTCTTATTCAAGTGGTAACGCAATGGACAGCCGATGTGGCGCAGTGGTTAGTATGACTGACTGCCATGCAGAAGGTTCCGGGTTCAATTCCCAGTGGGGTCACTCACAAAGATGATTTTTATCAATTTGTGAATTTGTTCCCAGTCTGGTAAGGACATTGCAGGCTGAACCACCTGATTGTCCGAAAAGCAAGATGGTTCCGTGTTTCGGATGGGCACGTTAAGCCGTCGGTTCCGGTTGCTGTCTATGATGGCGGTCGTTACACAACCATGTCAGAGGCCTGCTACTTGCAGTAGGGGGTTGAAAAACTCTGACACTAGGGTTCATCGGGTCGTTGAACGACTCGGTGTCCCACACGAAGAGAGAAGAGAGAGACGCAATGGTATCAAAACTATAATAACTGCTTCTCATGATCTACTTTATTATTATAATTTAATTTCAGTTACAACGTGCTGATGCTGGTGATTCAACTATCAGCCCATACATCCAAAAGTATGAGTATCCGTGATACATCAGAGGAAATAAGAAATGATCAAGACATACATGTTCACCATCACATAAGTAATGCTGATGATGATGAAATACTGACTGATTTTGAGGATGAAACTGCTCATGAAATAACGGAAAGAAATAAGTTATTGAAAAACACGGTAAATAGCGAAAATGAAGATACCATGCGATTTCATGTAGATAGCATGCGACTTGATGGGAAATTGACTCGTTTTGATGATGAAACCCATCACCTGTCAAATGAAGCAAAAAAGTTATTGATGACCACAGAAAAGGGCCAAAATGCAGATAATATGAGTTTTAAAAACATACGACTAGACGGAAAACTTTCAGGTTTTAAAGATAACACTGCCCAAAAGATGCATGAAATAAACATGGCATTGAAATATAATGTTAATAGAATAAATGAAAAAAATAAGCATTTGAAAAAAATAAGGCTAGATGGGAAGCTAATTGGTTTTGAGGATAAAACTGACGACCAGATGCAAGTAACGAACAAGGCAATGAAAAATATAGTAAATAGGAAAATTGAAGAAGAAAAGCTTTTAAAACAGACACGATCAAACGAAAACCTGTATGGTTATGAGGATGAAATTATCGGCCAATCGCAGGAAATGAAAAAGGGATTGAAAAATAAAGTAAATAAGATAAATAAAGATAAACTTTTAAAAGAGATACGATCAGAAGAAAAAATATCTGGTTTTGAGGATGAAACTGTCGAACAAGCGCAGGAAATGAAAAATGGATCGAAAAATAAAGTAAATAAGAAAAATGAAGATAAGTTTTTAAAAGAGATACAACCAGAAGTAAAAATATCTAGTTTTGAGGATAAAACTGATGACCAGACGCATGACATGAACAAGGCATTGAAAAATATAGTAAATAGGAAAAATGAAAAAAAGATGCTTTTAAAAAAGACACGATTAAACGAAAAATGGTATGATTATCAGAATGAAACTATCAACCAAATGCAGAAACTGAAAAAAGAACTGAAAAATACAGTAAATAAGAAAGTTAAAGATCAGCTTCTAAAAAAGATACGACCAGAAGAAAAAATATCTAGTTTTGAAGATGAAACTGTCGACCAGACACAGGAAATGAAAAAAGGGTATGAAAAAAACAAGAGAAATGAAAATAAACTTTTAAAAGAGATACGACCAGAAGAAAAAATATCTAGTTTTGAGGATAAAACTGATGACCAGATGCAGGACATGAACAAGGCATTGAAAAATGTAGTAAATAGGAAAAATGAAAAAAAGATGCTTTTAATAAAGCCACGATTTAACGACAAATTGTATGATTATGAGAATGAAACTATCAACCAAATGCAGAAACTGAAAAAAGAAACCAAAAATAAAGTAAATAAGAAAATTGAAGATAAGATTCTAAAAAAGATACGACCAGAAGAAAAAATATCTAGTTTTGAGGATAAAACTGATAACCAGATGCATGACATAAACAAGGCATTGAAAAATACAGTAAATAAGAAAAATGAAAAAAAGATGCTTTTAAAAAAGACACGATTAAACAAAAAATTGTATGATTATGAGAATGAAACTATCAACCAAATGAAGAAAGAATTCAAAAATAAAGGAAACAAGAATATTAAAGATAAGCTTTTAAAAGAGGTACGACCCAAAGAACAAATATCTAGTTTTGAAGATGAAACTGTCGACCAGACGCCGGAAATGAAAAAGGGTTTGAAAAATGAAGAAAACAAGAGAAATGAAGATAAACTTCTAAAAAAAATAAGACCTGAAGAAGAAACATCTAGTTTTGAGGATAAAACTGATGACCAGATGCATCATATGAACAAGGCATTGAAAAATATAATAAATAAGAAAAATGAAAAGAAGATGCTTTTAAAAAAGACACGATTTAACGAAAAAATGTATGATTATAAGAATGAAACTATCAACCAAATGCAGGAACTGAAAAAAGAATTAAAAAATAAAGTAAATAAGAAAATTGAAGATAAGCTTTTAAAGGAGATACGACCAGAAGAACAAATATCTAGTTTTGAAGATGAAACTTTCGACCAGACGCAGGAAATGAAAAAGGGGTTGAAAAATGAAGTAAATAAGAAAAATGAAGATAATCTTTTAAAAGAGATACTACCAGAAGAAAAAATATCTGGTTTTGAGGATGAATATGTCGACCAGATGCGGGAAATGAAAAACACAGTAAGCAGAAAATACAAGGAACATTTGAGTTTTGAAGGAATACCACAAGATGGCATGCTGTTTAAGTTTGATGACAGACCGCATCAGAGGAATGGCTCAAGAATTAAACAGCATAATAATATATTAGAAGCAAAAAATAGTACAACTAAAGAAACTAACCTAACGACTGTAAAATACTCAACTACAGCAATAACGAATGTAATAAACATAACACCGGTACCAAAATTGAGGAACATAAAATTATCACCGGTGCCAAAAATAAGTAATATATCCAAATTGATGACCGAGACAAATGCTTGTGCAAAATCAAAAACGTGTTCTGCACACAAAAAACTAAAAAAGGATTTTAAAAATAAGAATACAAAAAAGGACTCAGTTTTTGTAGGCGCTTTGAAAACTGTGTGGCGTACTCTAAAAATGCGGTTCACTTTTTTTTAAATCATCCTAGAAAAAAATTAGAAAGAGCAATTGACAAATTTGTCTTTTTTGTAAACTCACTTTGGCAAAGCAACAGGATGCGACAAAAAGACCGGTGAATTATGCGGTGCATGAAGAGCCTGTCTTCACAGATGAAGATGAGACATGCGACACTAACGAAACGTACGATGACATCTGTCACACAAGTGATCGTCGGATGTCATCAACACGTTATAATAATTTGGCTTCGCTTTCATGCATCTCGCGTATGTTGACGACGACAACGGTAGTCGAGGTGTAGCAGTCTGAAGTGGCAGTGGGCTGGTCACCTCTGTCGTAGAACCCATGGACGATGGAGTAAATTGGTTCTCGAGTGGAGGCCGCGACTCAGCAGGCTTATCGTTGGATGCAATACGGCCGTGTATAGCAAAAACGGGAGCTCGTTCCTTGTGGCGTACCCTGGGGAAGCCTATGGCCAGCTGTGGACTACTATGTGAAGACGAAGGGAAAGAGCAAAAAAATATTTCAATTAAAATTAAAACGGGTACTTGCCCGTCTTAGTGGCCAGTATCAGCTACAAACACTAAGTAATTGTAGCTCAGGCTACGTTTGCTTAGTAGCAGATCAGTTAAAACGTCTGCCTGTGTGTCTAGGGCAAATGTTTGTAAGGTAGTTACCGACAGACGAGTCTATCCAGGTACGAAAATGTTTGTCGAGCTAAGTGAGTGCGCCCTTAGTGTAGTCTGGTTGTATTCATAATAGAAACTAGGGGTGCGTTTGCACAGGACAGTCCGTTAGGTTGCACTAATAGTACATATGTTATGACTTTTGTGTATTTTCTTCAATCAATCAATACATACCTACCTATAAAATTAAGTCGCTTTTTGCATTTCTCTTTCTGTCAGTCGTTGAATTCGCTAACTCCTTCTTAAGCACGTAACAGGTTTTGATACGGTTTTTTTGTTATTCAAGAGAAAGGTTTATATGTCCATGTAACACAGGCCCGAAAAATGCCTTTTCCCTAGGGACAATGAGTTGCAGCGGTTGAAACCCCTAACGGGCAGTTAGTAAACAATAAATGACTTCCCCTGAAGGTGGGTTAACCTTCGGCGGAAAAAAGTTTGTCTATGTCTTTTACACCTAGATTTTCTTTTTTTGTTATAAGTTGTCAGTAAAATGTAACGAAGACGCAACACGCCGTGTGAATGTATACCTACGTAGTTACGTACTTATTAAATGTAAGTAAGTTAAGAACAATTACATTTGAACTGTCTCGTCTATCTTGTACTAACGCCGTGTTCAATTTATTCCGAAACAAGGTGAATTTATTTTCGATTAGGTACGACACGTATGATTAAGTTAAATAGTCAGCTTTTGAAGGTAACGCGGTAACCTTATTTTCATACAAATAGGCCGCTTGTAGACCACAAGTTATTGGGATAAAGGCAGGAAGATGATGATGATCAGGCCGCTGGCGCTACCGTTGCCGGCTGCTCCTGAAAAACTGTATAGGTACATAAACCGTACTTGTATGAGGATAAGGTAGAAATTAGTGTTGTCCAAACGCATACTTAACGTAAAAATAACGCCCAAACGGACGTTTCGTGTAGTCTATACAAAGATCCAGTCTTTGGAAACAAGAGATAAAGTAATAAATAAATAAGAAGTATAAAAAATAGTAAGTAGCACAAAATAGAAAATAAAAACGTCATACAATTTTAATCCAAGAAATATGACGTTCATGGCAACCAATTTCCTAGTTAGCTTGACTTCCACTGAGATTTCATCTGTATACCTAGGCGCTCCGCGCGCCGTTTCCCTAATTTTTGTGGTAGTAGGTACATAAGTTAAAACTGTCCTACTGTATTATTTTAAGATAAGAACTCACTTGATTGCCCTTATAATATTAATAACGTATTTAGAAAACTTTGTGAATAGCCTTGTTAAGTTAAATATCTGAGTTATTATATTATTACTTATTTATAATTAAGACTGAAATGTTACAGAAACTATATAATAAATTAAGATATTCCGTGACTTAGATTCTGTTATTCATAAAGTATATAAAAATATAGGTAGAACTGGCTAATACCTCGTAATATTTTGCTACGCTTTTTCATGATTTAAATTCTTTAATGCCGTCTATTATTTATTTTGTGGTGTGGTGCCGGCTAATAGCATCATCCGCTATCTTCCTTATTGGTATCGTAAAAAGCGACTAAGGATTTCACAGTTAATACATGTGCATTGTAATTTAAGGCGACAGGCTGATAATCTATCACGATTGTGTGTGATAGACGGTCTTCTAAATGACTTTCAAACTTTTGTCAGACGTGGTGGCTGCTTTTACGCTCTGTCTACCCTGTAAGGGATATAGGCATGATATACGGGGTGTTAGGGACGGTGTAACAAAAACTTTGCAGACGTGCTCAGACTATGAAACTTTTACTACGGAGCCAATGTTAGGAAACGAAAAAAAATTTCCGACCTTCCATACAAAGTCAGGATGTTGGCGACCTTCCATACAAAGTCAGGAGACAGTTTGATGGTCTGATCATGCCTGCAAAGTTTTCGGTACACCGTCCCTAACACCCTGTATGTATGTAAGTTCTTATAATATCACAATTAAATTGCTTAACTCAAAAGTCCTAAGTTTCTAAAATGACATCGAAAACATCAAGAAGTAAAAAAACTTTAAATAATTCGTTGTTTAAATGACATACGTCAAATGCTGGGATTAGTTTCGGGTCGGTACTAAATGGATCCATCGAGTCTGTGGTTGCAGGCTCGCCGCGGCCAGTTCATGAGAAATTGATTTCTATTACGTGGTATTTACAGTAAGGCCGTTCGTATAGGCCATATTTGACAGCAATTAATGCTGTTACATACATTATTTGTTGTCATATCTTTGTTGTTTAAGTAAGAATTACCATGTCGTGCTTTGGAAGCACGTCGATATTCGTATAGTCGTAGTAAGAGACGGTATAACGAAAACTTTACAAGCGTGCTCAGACCATGATACTAAAGGAAAGCCCCATGGGACATAATGGGAGGTAAACGAATGTTTTTGAACTTCCCATAAAAAACCAATCAGCTCATCGTAAATTTTGTATGGTAGGTCGTTTTTTTTTTCGTTTACCTCCGTTACGAATGTAATGTTTTCGTTTCACCGTCCCTTACACCTATAGTCGTGGAATCTGAACTTGAATTCCGGCGACTCAACTACTGTTTTATTTCACCTTTTTGGCCATTACTAAGAAGTTTCAGGTAGGTACGTCAAAGACGCAGATTAGTTTCAGTTTAGGGCAAAGTGGATCCTATCCTGTCTGCGGTCGCCGCAGACGGTTTACGAGGAATTGATTTCTATTACGTGCTACCTAGTCTAATTTATATTTAGTGAGATATCTCCATAATCGATCCTTACCTTCTCGAAAACACTTCAGACAAAATAACCGTAGCTAAATGCTACGAAGTTCGTAGACAAACCTACGCAAAATTAAAATGAGTTGATTTGGGTTGTACAATACCTATTTAAATGCATTTGAGATGTATTTAAGATTTAAGAATATGGTAAAATAGTTCTCCACGAAATATAAACGAAACAAAAATAACCAAAAGGGCTACAAAAAACCGTTAAATTGATAACGCCAACCCGTAAAAATGTACAAGCAGCAGCACTTCGAGTTAGCCTTACTTAGTTTTCATAGACTTGTCAAGAATAACTAGTTATAAATAATCTGTCCTAAAACCGACGGACTGCTGAGTAAACGGGTTCTCGAGTGGAGGCCAAGCCTCAGCAAGCGTAGCAAGACGAGGACGCCATCCGACCACTGACCGATGATAAAGAGGGCGGCTGGTAGTGACTGGATGGTGAAAATGGGAGATGTGCCTCATAGCTTAACCCGGGCGAGGCCTACGTCCAGCAGTGGAGTGGCTGATGTAAAGTGAATTTATCTTTTAGTTGGATGCTCGACGTCCTGCTGATTTAAACTACCCATTTAAAGAATCAACTTACACCTTATACTGGTTTTTTTAGTATTTGTATGAAAAACTGGTTTAAGCTGGCCCTTTAATGGGTAAGTGGATTTACTGGCGATAGTACCTACATCCCTGAATTTCATTTTCACAACTTTTTCTCGACCAAAAAAGCCAGAATCCTTCATGATGCATGCTCAAGCATTTTTCCCCGTTGTGACGTAATATATTATGTGGTGACGTCACTGCTCCCTTCATTTGTCATGTCTTTGGGCTGTGACGTGTGAATTGTGAACACTTTTGCCTTTTTTGCGGTGCGAGAGGAAAGAAGCGAAAAGTGTTGGAATTTTAAACTTGAGTGTTTGTTTTTATTATAATATTTTATGAAAATACAGAATATAAAGTTTTGATTTTCATACTTGACATTTCTCATTTCTATGTAGAGAGACGCGACGAATAAAAGCAGAAACATAATTGGACGAGCATTGCTGTACAGCGCCTACAAGAAGTAAAGGTGAGAAAAGAGTGTGCAATTATTTGAATACCCCTCATTTAATATTATTTTCTCAGTTGAAAAACCTACACAATTATCTGAATCCATTAAGCCTCTTAGTTTTTTGGGAAACGTGTGTTTCGCGTAATTTCAGAAACCTTAAAACTACACGCCAACATTTTTTGTTGTTGTTATATTGCTAGTTTTAATTACGCGAGTTAGGTAGTCCTTAGTTTTACAGCAGACTAATCTGTAATCTTGTATTTTTTTACCATTAAATACCTGATAATAAAAAATATGCAGTTTATGATTCTGTGCATGTAAAATAATGTTGGTTTTACTTACATAATTAGTTACCTAATAGTTATGCTTTAGAAAAGCTCCAGATACAGTACTTACACGGGTCTTTTTTAAAGTAGTTCTCTACCTTACTTAGCTTAATACAAAAAACTTAATTCAAAGCGAGTTTATGAACTCGGCCATCCTAACCACAGTTTCTAAAGAAGATGAGATTAAGCTTTGCCCACTTTTTGCACTGAAGTTCCCCCATCGATTACTCGTGATCCTGTTTCATCCCGCGGGATTAAGACGACCTAGTCGCAAAGTAAGTTTAATCAGGCGACCAATACAGAGAGACGGCTACAAGGAAACGTCGCTGCACTCACACAGACATCTACACACTGTCGTTTACGCGCTAAACCAAACAGTCTCAAACCGGCTAGTAGTTGAGTGTCAACAGCGTTTGGTGACTCACAAGAGGAATTATTTTTGTAGTGTGTTATAATGTTAGTGTAAATAATGTAGGTAAGTAATTTACCTAAGTGTGTATAACCCTGGTACCTAATTTTAAACACAAACTCCAATTCAAAATTATTTATTCAACATAGGATATAAAAAATATTACGTCTTCTTGATAGTCATAACCTTCGAGCATCTTCCGTCCCGTTCATAACTGTCATTCATCATTACACACAAATGGATAAGTCATTGTAACAGTTTTGCGTTCCTAGTATAGACGCGAGACTCAAAACTCCAGAAAGAAAAATTAGCAACCCTAGAGTGTAGGTATAAATAATGGTCACAGAAAGGGTCGAGCTGTCCTTCTGTAAATTCTCTATTTAGCGACCTAGTTGTCCGCTTAAGGAGACCAGCGGAACTTGGGTAAATGACTGAGTACTAATTTAAATTCTAATTTGGCACAAAGGCCCGGTTTTAAGGGTACACGGTGGTGTTCCACGAGATATATCTGCCCTTTATTCATGAGGCTGAAACTGACTTATCAAATGTTACCGCCCATAATGATTTATGATATGTTTGGTTGCCCTTTAATGGTTTGTAGGCAAGGTAAGATAGCCGTGTGATGCCGGCATCAATTGTACACAAGGATGTAATAAGCGACTAAGGGATATTCATCCAGGGAATGAGCAGCAGCGTTCCCTGTCAATTTTGCACTGCGCTCGTTATAGTCTGGATGCCAAACGTGGTGATTATGGCAATACCCCCCAATTGGGGGGGTCCCACTCGTTAGGCTGCGCTTAATTCCCAGGGCAGGATAGAACTGATGTATGTATATTATTTTGTCTGATAGTTGGTAGTGGCGAAGGTAGTACAGATGCCACAGGTCGCAGGCTCAAATACTGCCTGCAGTGGAAAAAATTTGCAAGTTTTCCAAAACTTTTATACCTAACATGGGAGCTGTTTTAAAAATTTGGTATTCATAAATGGTTTTGCATCTCCAAGCCTGCTTTCAGACATTATAGAAAAGAAAATCTACTACCGATTACAAAACTAGCCTCTTAGCACAATGAAACTCAAAACGGAACTGAACCGAAACACACAGCATCCAGTTTTACCCGACAGCAAACTGCGAGCTCACAAAACTCGTGTAGGTAAGTAGGCACACTACAAAGGCAGAGTATACTTAATGCTGACAAAGGTGCCGTGTTCGAATGTCTGTCGCTTATTTCTAGCTGCTGGCGAAGTTTGACACCTGGGGTACAAAGTAAGGTTTGACAGGCGCACAATACAGAGATACAACTACAAGGAAACGTCACTAAAATCATCAGATATCTATATTTCGTTTACGCGTGACACCAAATCATCTCAAACCGGCTGGTAGTAGAGTGCTTTCTTCTTTCTTCTTCTTTGACTCGACAAAGAAGAAGTTGTGTTTGTGTGCCAACAGCGATTGGTGCAGGCGGATGCGGACAACAAAATGAGGACTCGCAAGTGATAATATTTTTGTACTGTTATTGCGTACGTAGTACATGTGACATAATGTGAGCAATATACCTAAGTATGTCTAAAACCCAGATAAATTATTACAAACATTCAGACAGGACAAGTAGCAACTTTATAGGTATAGGTATTTACCTATCGGAATCGGGAAAAGTGCGGAGCTGTCCTTCTGTAAATTCGCTACCGATTACAAAACTAGCCTCTAAGCACTATGAAACTCAAAACCCAGAACCGAACCGAAACACACAGCATCCAGTTTTACCCGACGGCAAACTGCGAGCTCACAAAACTCGTGTAGGTAATTAGGCACAATACAAAGGCAGAGTATACTTAATGCTGACAAAGGTGCCGTGTTCGAATGTCTGTCGCTAATTTCTAGCTGCTGGTGAAGTTTGACACCTGGGGTACAAAGTAAGTGTCGGTAAGCGCCCGATACAGAGGGACAACTATAAGGAAACGTTACTATACTCACCAGACATCCATCTAAATGTATGTCGTTTACGCGTGACACCGAACCATCTCAAACCGGATAGTAGTTGAGTGCCTTCTTCTTTCTTCTACTTTGACTCAACGAAGTTGAGTGCCAACAGCGTTCGTTGCATTCGGACGGCAAAATGAGGACTCGCAAGTGCAATAATTTTTGTAGTGTGTTATGGTGTAGGAAAGTGTGATGTAATGTGAGTCATGTACCTTAGTATGTTTAAAATCTAGATACCTCATTTCAAAATTTCAGAATGAAGCTGTAGGTATAGCTAAATGATCGGACACAGGGGCGAGCTGTCCTTCTGTGAATTCTCTATTTTGACTCTCGGAGTTGGTTTCACCGCAGCGTGCGCGTCCCGTGACATCTGTTTGAAGGCTTTAGGTTTTGGTAGCTTAAACACAGGAAGTAACAAAATGGGTATAATACATAGAAGCCGATATAGGACTTTTAGATTCTTATGACTCTACAACTGTCCCCATGGGCCGAAGTAGGAAAAAATATTGGAACACGCATACAAAATCGGCGAACAGCTGTTGAAGTCACTCATTTTTTTTTTCATATTTTTCTTATATTTCACGCCGAAAGTTGTTCAGTTTCCTGAGCACCTTGACCTCCTTTCGGCTTCTTTTTGTCCCTGTATTCTAGTTTCGTCCGATTTGTACGGTCATGACTCAGTTTAATAAAATGTGTTTATTTTTACGATATTATGTTATTTTTGCCAATAACTTGACTTTGGGCATTACATGAATAATTTGAATTAATAACTGGTATTAATTTAATTATTTTCATTTCTGTTTGACCGAGTTGAATATAGGTAATAATAATGGAGTAAACAAAGAGCTTAATTAATTTTAGTACTCAGACCTATTCGTGAAGTTTCAGGTATCCTAATTTGTTCTATCCCTTACTCAATTAGTTTTCACCCTTATTACCTTAAAATAGAGAGTTTACAGAAGGATCACTCGACCCTATTAGGGATTTTCGTGATTGTCACTTGTTACATAGCCATCTCAAAGTACCTACCTATTAGAATATCAAAACAGCAAATTCTGATACAACAATGTAATATGATTTTGAGGCAAATTCAATCCAAGAAATATGGAGTTCATTCCAGTAAGCGTCAAAATCGTCGCTAGTACCTACTGAGTGAGTCACCTGTAGAGGCGCTCCGCGCGCCGTCTCCCCAAAGTGTGCTAGCTACTAGGTGTAGGTACCTCACAAAATTTTTTAACATATTCGTGGTATTTTTTTAATTGGATAGGCAAATGCTTTTGTCATGCCGTGAGATGCTAGCTTAGACTAGCTTTATCTACCCGCGGGTTTCGTAAAAAGCGATTATGGGATCATTTATCCAGAGCATGAGAGCAGGGCAGAGAATGGGCAGCAGTGTAGTGTTCCCTGTGTGTTAACATCTTATATTTACACTCACCAATCCGCTTGCCAACCATGGTGTGCATGGCAAACCTTCCCCTATGTCCATCAGTGGTCTGTTCTGACTGACTGTTCATTAGGTACCGTAAAATCATGCAACATTGGTCCAGAATTCTACAATATCAACTTTGCGATCAGGTATAAAATAGAAATACGCTGCTATCGTAACACATTTCGATCCGAGGTATACCTTCATAATATACCTTATCTGTAAAAAAACATGTTGAGTATTTTTTAATTAGTTTTTAAATTTAGACCATTGTTGTCTTACGTGCCTTCAACTATGGTCCAAGTTAAATTTCACCACAAAAACGTATAAACATGTAATAAAGGATTATAATTGGGATCATTTTGTTTGAGGTTCGGGATTTTGGGAAACATGTATAGCAAAAAATATAAAAAATACATTCAAAAATCGTTGCTTATGTTAGTTGAAAGCTAAACATGGGATAAAATTTAACAAAATCTTCTTTCTTCTTATATAACTTAAAAAAAAAACAAAATAGTCTAACTGTTTACGTTCTTTAAATCGTGTATAGATGGCGCGTTGAATAGAGACTCGGAAGCCGGTGATGTAGGTATTACAGACTATTACAGTCCAGCAAAAAAGAGTAGAAATTAAATAAAATGGAACTAAAAAAATTTCATACTAAATTGTTGCCATTCATAGTCAATGTTGCCATTTAATTTTGAAATTTCATACAAAGTGGCGCCTTCATTTTTTGTCTACTCTTTTTTGCTGGACTGTAAGGTATAAACTACACCGTAAGAAATGTAGGTGAAAAAACAGTTACGTGTTTTTTTTTTCTTTTTGATAAATTATGGTACGTACGTATCCTCTACGTATCATAGCGTATTTGAAAAAATATGTGAAGGGCAAACAATTTCTATGTCTGGTTTTGGAGATAATCGCGTTTATGTTGACGAGTTCCCATACAAATGTCAAAATTCACCGGTTTTCAAATAAATCAATTTCTCTCACTTTTTTACAATTAAAAGTGTTATTTTTACCTTTGAAATATATTAAAAGATTACTTGTCGAAAATTTTGGACATTTTCAGCTCCAGAAGTCATCCACCTGCGATTTTAGAAGAAGCTTATAAATATGGGACAAAAAATTTTTGGACTATTGTTGACCATAGTATAAATTGGATAATTTTTGACCATAGTAACGCAATGAACAGCCGATGTGGCGCAGTGGTTATTATGATGACTGACTGCCACGCAGAATGTACCGGGTTCAATTTGTGAATTTGTTCCCAGTCTGGTAAGGTCATTGCAGGCTCAACCACCTGATTGTCCGAAAAGCAAGATGGTTCCGTGCTTCGGATGGGCACGTTAAGCCGTCGGTCCCGGTTGCTGTCTATGATGGCGGTCGTTACACAACCATGTCAGAGGCATGCTACTTGCAGTAGGCGGTTGAAAAACTCTGACACTAGGGTTTATCGGGTCGTTGAACGACTCGGTGTCCCACGAAGAAGAGAGAGAGAAGCAATGGTAACAAAACTATAATAACTGCTTCTCATGATCTACTTTATTATTATAATTTAATTTCAGTTACAACGTGCTGATGCTGGTGATTCAACTATCAGCCCATACATCCAAAAGTATGAGTATCCGTGATACTTCAGAGGAAATAGGAAATGATCAAGACATACATGTTCACCATCACATAAGTAATGCTGATGATGATGAAATACTGACTGATTTTGAGGATGAAACTGCTCATAAAATAATTACGGAAAGAAATAAGTTATTGAAAAACACAGTTAATAGCGAAAATAAAGATAGCATGCGATTTCATGTAGATAGCATGCGACTAGATGGGAAATTGACTCGTTTTGATGATGAAATCCATCATCTGTCAAATGAAGCAAAAAAGGGGAAAAATGCAGATAATATGAGTTTTAAAAACATACGACTAGACGGAAAACTTTCAGGTTTTATAGATAACACTGCCCACCAGATGCATGAAATAAACATGGTATTGAAGTATAATGTTAATAGAATAAATGAAAAAAATAAGCATTTGAAAAAAATAAAGCTAGATGGGAAACTAATTGGTTTTGGAGATAAAACTGACGACCAGATGCAAGTAACGAACAAGGCAATGAAAAATATAGTAAATAGGAAAAATGAAGAAAAGAAGCTTTTAAAACAGACACGGTCAAACGAAAAACTGTATGGTTATGAGGATGAAACTATCAACCAAACGCAGGAAATAAAAAAGGGATTGAAATATAAAATGAATAAGAAAAATAAAGATAAGCTTTTAAAGAGATACGACCAGAAGAACAAATATCTAGTTTTGATGATGAAGCTGTCGACCAGACGCAGAAAATAAAAAAGGGATCAAAAAATAAAGTAAATAAGAAAAAAGAAGATAAGCTTTTCAAAGAGATACAACCAGAAGAAAAAATATCTAGTTTTGAGGATAAAACTGATGACCAGGTGCATGACATGAACCATATAGTAAATAGGAAAAATGAAAAAAAGATGCTTTTAAAAAAGACACGTTTAAACGAAAAATTTTATGATTATGAGAATGAAACTGTCAACGAAAAGCAGAAATTGAAAAAAGAAAATACAGTAAATAGAAAAAATGAAGAAAAGATGCTTTTAAAAAAGACACGATTAAACGAAAAAAATTATGATTATGAGAATGACACTCTCAAAGAAAAGCAGAAATTGAAAAAAGAATTCAAAAATAAAGGAAATAAGAAAAATGAAGATAAGCTTTTAAAGAGATACAACCAGAAGAAAAATGTCTATTTTGAAGATGAAACTGTCGACCAGACGCAGGAAATGAAAAAAGGGTTGAAATATGAAAAAAATAAGAGAAATGAAGATAAACTTTTAAAAAAGTTACGACCAGAAGAAAAAATATCTATTTTTGAGGATAAATCTAATAACCAGATGCATGACATGAACAAGGCATTGAAAAATATAGTAAATAGGAAGAATGAAAAAAAGATGCTTTTAAAAAAGACACGACTAAATGAAAAATTGTATGATTATGAGAATGAAACTATCAACCAAATGCAGGAACTGAAAAAAGAATTCAAAAATAAAGCAAATAAGAACATTAAAGTTAAGCTTTTAAAAGAGATACGACCAGAAGAACAAATATCTAGTTTTGAAGATGAAACTCTCGACCAGAGGCAGGAAATGAAAAAGGGGTTGAAATATGAAGAAATCAAGAGAAATGAAGATAAACTTCTAAAAAAAATACGACCAGAAAAAAAAACATTCAGTTCTGAGGATAAAACTGATGACCAGATGCATGATATGAACAAGGCATTGAAAAATATAGTAAATATAAAAAATGAAAAAAAGATGCTTTTAAATAAGACACGATTCAACGAAAAATTTTATGATTATGAGAATGAAACTATCAATCAAATGCAGGAACTGAAAAAAGAATTCAACAATAAAGTAAATAAGAAAATTAAAGATAAGCTTTTAAAAGAGATACCACCAGAAAAACAAATATCTAGTTTTGAAGATGAAATTGTCAACCAGACGGAGGAAATGAAAAAGGGATTGAAAAATGAAGTAAATAAGAAAAATGAAGATAATCTTTTAAAAGAGATACTACCAGAAGAAAAAATATCTAGTTTTGAGGATGAATATGTCGACCAGATGCGGGAAATGAAAAAGGGATTGAAAAACACAGAAAGCAGAAAATACAAGGAACATGTGAGTTTAGAAGGAATACCACAAGATGGCATGCTGTTTAAGTTCGATGACAGACCGCATCAGAGGAATGGCTCAAGAATTAAACAGCATATTTTAGAAGCAAAAAATAGTACAACTAAAGAAACTAGCCTAACGACTGTAAAATACTCAACTACAGCAACAACGAATGTAATAAACATAACACCGGTACCAAAGTTGAGGAACATAAAATTATCACCGGTGCCAAAAATAAGTAATATATCCAAATTGATGACCGAGACAAATGCAAAATCAAAAACGTTTGCACACAAAAAACTAAAAAAGATTTTTAAAAATAAGATTATAAATAAGGACTCAGTTTTTGTAGGCGCTATGAAAACTGTGTGGCGTACTCTAAAAATGCGGTTCACGTTTTTTAAATCATCCTAGAAAAAAATTAGAAAGAGCAATAGACAAAGTCTTTTCGTAAACTCACTTTGGCAAAGCAACAGGATGCGACAAAAAGACCGGTGAATTATGCGGTGCATGAAGAGCCTATCTTCACAGATGAAGATGAGACATGCGACACTAACGAAACGTACGATGACATCTGTCACACAAGTGATCGTCGGATGTCATCAACACGTTATAATAATTTGGCTTCGCTTTCATGCATCTCGCGTATGTTGACGACGACAACGGTAGTCGAGGTGTAGCAGTCTGAAGTGGCAGTGGGCTGGTCACCTCTGTCGTAGAACCCATGGACGATGGAGTAAATTGGTTCTCGAGTGGAGGCCGCGACTCAGCAGGCTTATCGTTGGATGCAATACGGCCGTGTATAGCAAAAACGGGAGCTCGTTCCTTGTGGCGTACCCTGGGGAAGCCTATGGCCAGCTGTGGACTACTATGTGAAGACGAAGGAAAGAGCAAAAAATATTTCAATTAAAATTAAAACGGGTACTTGCCCGTCTTAGTGGCCAGTATCAGCTACAAACACTAAGTAATTGTAGCTCAGGCTACGTTTGCTTAGTAGCAGATCAGTTAAAACGTCTGCCTGTGTGTCTAGGGCAAATGTTTGTAAGGTAGTTACCGACAGACGAGTCTATCCAGGTACGAAAATGTTTGTCGAGCTAAGTGAGTGCGCCCTTAGTGTAGTCTGGTTGTATTCATAATAGAAACTAGGGGTGCGTTTGCACAGGACAGTCCGTTAGGTTGCACTAATAGTACATATGTTATGACTTTTGTGTATTTTCTTCAATCAATCAATACATACCTACCTATAAAATTAAGTCGCTTTTTGCATTTCTCTTTCTGTCAGTCGTTGAATTCGCTAACTCCTTCTTAAGCACGTAACAGGTTTTGATACGGTTTTTTGTTATTCAAGAGAAAGGTTTATATGTCCATGTAACACAGGCCCGAAAAATGCCTTTTCCCTAGGGACAATGAGTTGCAGCGGTTGAAACCCCTAACGGGCAGTTAGTAAACAATAAATGACTTCCCCTGAAGGTGGGTTAACCTTCGGCGGAAAAAAGTTTGTCTATGTCTTTTACACCTAGATTTTCTTTTTTGTTATAAGTTGTCAGTAAAATGTAACGAAGACGCAACACGCCGTGTGAATGTATACCTACGTAGTTACGTACTTATTAAATGTAAGTAAGTTAAGAACAATTACATTTGAACTGTCTCGTCTATCTTGTACTAACGCCGTGTTCAATTTATTCCGAAACAAGGTGAATTTATTTTCGATTAGGTACGACACGTATGATTAAGTTAAATAGTCAGCTTTTGAAGGTAACGCGGTAACCTTATTTTCATACAAATAGGCCGCTTGTAGACCACAAGTTATTGGGATAAAGGCAGGAAGATGATGATGATCAGGCCGCTGGTGCTACCGTTGCCGGCTGCTCCTGAAAAACTGTATAGGTACATAAACCGTACTTGTATGAGGATAAGGTAGAAATTAGTGTTGTCCAAACGCATACTTAACGTAAAAATAACGCCCAAACGGACGTTTCGTGTAGTCTATACAAAGATCCAGTCTTTGGAAACAAGAGATAAAGTAATAAATAAATAAGAAGTATAAAAATAGTAAGTAGCACAAAATAGAAAATAAAAACGTCATACAATTTTAATCCAAGAAATATGACGTTCATGGCAACCAATTTCCTAGTTAGCTTGACTTCCACTGAGATTTCATCTGTATACCTAGGCGCTCCGCGCGCCGTTTCCCTAATTTTTGTGGTAGTAGGTACATAAGTTAAAACTGTCCTACTGTATTATTTTAAGATAAGAACTCACTTGATTGCCCTTATAATATTAATAACGTATTTAGAGAAAACTTTGTGAATAGCCTTGTTAAGTTAAATATCTGAGTTATTATATTATTACTTATTTATAATTAAGACTGAAATGTTACAGAAACTATATAATAAATTAAGATATTCCGTGACTTAGATTCTGTTATTCATAAAGTATATAAAAATATAGGTAGAACTGGCTAATACCTCGTAATATTTTGCTACGCTTTTTCATGATTTAAATTCTTTAATGCCGTCTATTATTTATTTTGTGGTGTGGTGCCGGCTAATAGCATCATCCGCTATCTTCCTTATTGGTATCGTAAAAAGCGACTAAGGATTTCACAGTTAATACATGTGCATTGTAATTTAAGGCGACAGGCTGATAATCTATCACGATTGTGTGTGATAGACGGTCTTCTAAATGACTTTCAAACTTTTGTCAGACGTGGTGGCTGCTTTTACGCTCTGTCTACCCTGTAAGGGATATAGGCATGATATACGGGGTGTTAGGGACGGTGTAACAAAAACTTTGCAGACGTGCTCAGACTATGAAACTTTTACTACGGAGCCAATGTTAGGAAACGAAAAAAAAATTCCGACCTTCCATACAAAGTCAGGATGTTGGCGACCTTCCATACAAAGTCAGGAGACAGTTTGATGGTCTGATCATGCCTGCAAAGTTTTCGGTACACCGTCCCTAACACCCTGTATGTATGTAAGTTCTTATAATATCACAATTAAATTGCTTAACTCAAAAGTCCTAAGTTTCTAAAATGACATCGAGAACATCAAGAAGTGAATGAAGTTTAAATAATTCGTTGCTTTAATGACATACGTCAAATGCTGGGATTAGTTTCGGGTCGGTACTAAATGGATCCATCGAGTCTGTGGTTGCAGGCTCGCCGCGGCCAGTTCATGAGAAATTGATTTCTATTACGTGGTATTTACAGTAAGGCCGTTCGTATAGGCCATATTTGACAGCAATTAATGCTGTTACATACATTATTTGTTGTCATATCTTTGTTGTTTAAGTAAGAATTACCATGTCGTGCTTTGGAAGCACGTCGATATTCGTATAGTCGTAGTAAGAGACGGTATAACGAAAACTTTACAAGCGTGCTCAGACCATGATACTAAAGGAAAACCCCATGGGACATAATGGGAGGTAAACGAATGTTTTTGAACTTCCCATAAAAAACCAATCAGCTCATCGTAAATTTTGTATGGTAGGTCGTTTTTTTTTTCGTTTACCTCCGTTACGAATGTAATGTTTTCGTTTCACCGTCCCTTACACCTATAGTCGTGGAATCTGAACTTGAATTCCGGCGACTCAACTACTGTTTTATTTCACCTTTTTGGCCATTACTAAGAAGTTTCAGGTAGGTACGTCAAAGACGCAGATTAGTTTCAGTTTAGGGCAAAGTGGATCCTATCCTGTCTGCGGTCGCCGCAGACGGTTTACGAGGAATTGATTTCTATTACGTGCTACCTAGTCTAATTTATATTTAGTGAGATATCTCCATAATCGATCCTTACCTTCTCGAAAACACTTCAGACAAAATAACCGTAGCTAAATGCTACGAAGTTCGTAGACAAACCTACGCAAAATTAAAATGAGTTGATTTGGGTTGTACAATACCTATTTAAATGCATTTGAGATGTATTTAAGATTTAAGAATATGGTAAAATAGTTCTCCACGAAATATAAACGAAACAAAAATAACCAAAAGGGCTACAAAAAACCGTTAAATTGATAACGCCAACCCGTAAAAATGTACAAGCAGCAGCACTTCGAGTTAGCCTTACTTAGTTTTCATAGACTTGTCAAGAATAACTAGTTATAAATAATCTGTCCTAAAACCGACGGACTGCTGAGTAAACGGGTTCTCGAGTGGAGGCCAAGCCTCAGCAAGCGTAGCAAGACGAGGACGCCATCCGACCACTGACCGATGATAAAGAGGGCGGCTGGTAGTGACTGGATGGTGAAAATGGGAGATGTGCCTCATAGCTTAACCCGGGCGAGGCCTACGTCCAGCAGTGGAGTGGCTGATGTAAAGTGAATTTATCTTTTAGTTGGATGCTCGACGTCCTGCTGATTTAAACTACCCATTTAAAGAATCAACTTACACCTTATACTGGTTTTTTTAGTATTTGTATGAAAAACTGGTTTAAGCTGGCCCCTTTAATGGGTAAGTGGATTTACTGGCGATAGTACCTACATCCCTGAATTTCATTTTCACAACTTTTTCTCGACCAAAAAAGCCAGAATCCTTCATGATGCATGCTCAAGCATTTTTCCCCGTTGTGACGTAATATATTATGTGGTGACGTCACTGCTCCCTTCATTTGTCATGTCTTTGGGCTGTGACGTGTGAATTGTGAACACTTTTGCCTTTTTTGCGGTGCGAGAGGAAAGAAGCGAAAAGTGTTGGAATTTTAAACTTGAGTGTTTGTTTTTATTATAATATTTTATGAAAATACAGAATATAAAGTTTTGATTTTCATACTTGACATTTCTCATTTCTATGTAGAGAGACGCGACGAATAAAAGCAGAAACATAATTGGACGAGCATTGCTGTACAGCGCCTACAAGAAGTAAAGGTGAGAAAAGAGTGTGCAATTATTTGAATACCCCTCATTTAATATTATTTTCTCAGTTGAAAAACCTACACAATTATCTGAATCCATTAAGCCTCTTAGTTTTTTGGGAAACGTGTGTTTCGCGTAATTTCAGAAACCTTAAAACTACACGCCAACATTTTTTGTTGTTGTTATATTGCTAGTTTTAATTACGCGAGTTAGGTAGTCCTTAGTTTTACAGCAGACTAATCTGTAATCTTGTATTTTTTTACCATTAAATACCTGATAATAAAAAATATGCAGTTTATGATTCTGTGCATGTAAAATAATGTTGGTTTTACTTACATAATTAGTTACCTAATAGTTATGCTTTAGAAAAGCTCCAGATACAGTACTTACACGGGTCTTTTTTAAAGTAGTTCTCTACCTTACTTAGCTTAATACAAAAAACTTAATTCAAAGCGAGTTTATGAACTCGGCCATCCTAACCACAGTTTCTAAAGAAGATGAGATTAAGCTTTGCCCACTTTTTGCACTGAAGTTCCCCCATCGATTACTCGTGATCCTGTTTCATCCCGCGGGATTAAGACGACCTAGTCGCAAAGTAAGTTTAATCAGGCGACCAATACAGAGAGACGGCTACAAGGAAACGTCGCTGCACTCACACAGACATCTACACACTGTCGTTTACGCGCTAAACCAAACAGTCTCAAACCGGCTAGTAGTTGAGTGTCAACAGCGTTTGGTGACTCACAAGAGGAATTATTTTTGTAGTGTGTTATAATGTTAGTGTAAATAATGTAGGTAAGTAATTTACCTAAGTGTGTATAACCCTGGTACCTAATTTTAAACACAAACTCCAATTCAAAATTATTTATTCAACATAGGATATAAAAAATATTACGTCTTCTTGATAGTCATAACCTTCGAGCATCTTCCGTCCCGTTCATAACTGTCATTCATCATTACACACAAATGGATAAGTCATTGTAACAGTTTTGCGTTCCTAGTATAGACGCGAGACTCAAAACTCCAGAAAGAAAAATTAGCAACCCTAGAGTGTAGGTATAAATAATGGTCACAGAAAGGGTCGAGCTGTCCTTCTGTAAATTCTCTATTTAGCGACCTAGTTGTCCGCTTAAGGAGACCAGCGGAACTTGGGTAAATGACTGAGTACTAATTTAAATTCTAATTTGGCACAAAGGCCCGGTTTTAAGGGTACACGGTGGTGTTCCACGAGATATATCTGCCCTTTATTCATGAGGCTGAAACTGACTTATCAAATGTTACCGCCCATAATGATTTATGATATGTTTGGTTGCCCTTTAATGGTTTGTAGGCAAGGTAAGATAGCCGTGTGATGCCGGCATCAATTGTACACAAGGATGTAATAAGCGACTAAGGGATATTCATCCAGGAATGAGCAGCAGCGTTCCCTGTCAATTTTGCACTGCGCTCGTTATAGTCTGGATGCCAAACGTGGTGATTATGGCAATACCCCCAATTGGGGTCCCACTCGTTAGGCTGCGCTTAATTCCCAGGGCAGGATAGCACTGATGTATGTATCTGATTTCGCCTGATAGTTGGTAGTGGCGCAGGTAGTACAGCTGCCACAGGTCGCAGGCTCAAATACTGCCTGCAGTGGAAAAATTTGCAAGTTTTCCAAAACTTTTATACCTAACATGGGAGCTGTTTTAAAAATTTGGTATTCATAAATGGTTTTGCATCTCCAAGCCTGCTTTCAGACATTATAGAAAAGAAAATCTACTACCGATTACAAAACTAGCCTCTTAGCACAATGAAACTCAAAACGGAACTGAACCGAAACACACAGCATCCAGTTTTACCCGACAGCAAACTGCGAGCTCACAAAACTCGTGTAGGTAAGTAGGCACACTACAAAGGCAGAGTATACTTAATGCTGACAAAGGTGCCGTGTTCGAATGTCTGTCGCTTATTTCTAGCTGCTGGCGAAGTTTGACACCTGGGGTACAAAGTAAGGTTTGACAGGCGCACAATACAGAGATACAACTACAAGGAAACGTCACTAAAATCATCAGATATCTATATTTCGTTTACGCGTGACACCAAATCATCTCAAACCGGCTGGTAGTAGAGTGCTTTCTTCTTTCTTCTTCTTTGACTCGACAAAGAAGAAGTTGTGTTTGTGTGCCAACAGCGATTGGTGCAGGCGGATGCGGACAACAAAATGAGGACTCGCAAGTGATAATATTTTTGTACTGTTATTGCGTACGTAGTACATGTGACATAATGTGAGTAATATACCTAAGTATGTCTAAAACCCAGATAAATTATTACAAACATTCAGACAGGACAAGTAGCAACTTTATAGGTATAGGTATTTACCTATCGGAATCGGGAAAAGTGCGGAGCTGTCCTTCTGTAAATTCGCTACCGATTACAAAACTAGCCTCTAAGCACTATGAAACTCAAAACCCAGAACCGAACCGAAACACACAGCATCCAGTTTTACCCGACGGCAAACTGCGAGCTCACAAAACTCGTGTAGGTAATTAGGCACACTACAAAGGCAGAGTATACTTAATGCTGACAAAGGTGCCGTGTTCGAATGTCTGTCGCTAATTTCTAGCTGCTGGTGAAGTTTGACACCTGGGGTACAAAGTAAGTGTCGGTAAGCGCCCGATACAGAGGGACAACTATAAGGAAACGTTACTATACTCACCAGACATCCATCTAAATGTATGTCGTTTACGCGTGACACCGAACCATCTCAAACCGGATAGTAGTTGAGTGCCTTCTTCTTTCTTCTACTTTGACTCAACGAAGTTGAGTGCCAACAGCGTTCGTTGCATTCGGACGGCAAAATGAGGACTCGCAAGTGCAATAATTTTTGTAGTGTGTTATGGTGTAGGAAAGTGTGATGTAATGTGAGTCATGTACCTTAGTATGTTTAAAATCTAGATACCTCATTTCAAAATTTCAGAATGAAGCTGTAGGTATAGCTAAATGATCGGACACAGGGGCGAGCTGTCCTTCTGTGAATTCTCTATTTTGACTCTCGGAGTTGGTTTCACCGCAGCGTGCGCGTCCCGTGACATCTGTTTGAAGGCTTTAGGTTTTGGTAGCTTAAACACAGGAAGTAACAAAATGGGTATAATACATAGAAGCCGATATAGGACTTTTAGATTCTTATGACTCTACAACTGTCCCCATGGGCCGAAGTAGGAAAAATATTGGAACACGCATACAAAATCGGCGAACAGCTGTTGAAGTCACTCATTTTTTTTTTCATATTTTTCTTATATTTCACGCCGAAAGTTGTTCAGTTTCCTGAGCACCTTGACCTCCTTTCGGCTTCTTTTTGTCCCTGTATTCTAGTTTCGTCCGATTTGTACGGTCATGACTCAGTTTAATAAAATGTGTTTATTTTTACGATATTATGTTATTTTTGCCAATAACTTGACTTTGGGCATTACATGAATAATTTGAATTAATAACTGGTATTAATTTAATTATTTTCATTTCTGTTTGACCGAGTTGAATATAGGTAATAATAATGGAGTAAACAAAGAGCTTAATTAATTTTAGTACTCAGACCTATTCGTGAAGTTTCAGGTATCCTAATTTGTTCTATCCCTTACTCAATTAGTTTTCACCCTTATTACCTTAAAATAGAGAGTTTACAGAAGGATCACTCGACCCTATTAGGGATTTTCGTGATTGTCACTTGTTACATAGCCATCTCAAAGTACCTACCTATTAGAATATCAAAACAGCAAATTCTGATACAACAATGTAATATGATTTTGAGGCAAATTCAATCCAAGAAATATGGAGTTCATTCCAGTAAGCGTCAAAATCGTCGCTAGTACCTACTGAGTGAGTCACCTGTAGAGGCTCCGCGCGCCGTCTCCCAAAGTGTGCTAGCTACTAGGTGTAGGTACCTCACAAATTTTTTAACATATTCGTGGTATTTTTTAATTGGATAGGCAAATGCTTTTGTCATGCCGTGAGATGCTAGCTTAGACTAGCTTTATCTACCCGCGGGTTTCGTAAAAAGCGATTATGGGATCATTTATCCAGAGCATGAGAGCAGGGCAGAGAATGGGCAGCAGTGTAGTGTTCCCTGTGTGTTAACATCTTATATTTACACTCACCAATCCGCTTGCCAACCATGGTGTGCATGGCAAACCTTCCCCTATGTCCATCAGTGGTCTGTTCTGACTGACTGTTCATTAGGTACCGTAAAATCATGCAACATTGGTCCAGAATTCTACAATATCAACTTTGCGATCAGGTATAAAATAGAAATACGCTGCTATCGTAACACATTTCGATCCGAGGTATACCTTCATAATATACCTTATCTGTAAAAAAACATGTTGAGTATTTTTTAATTAGTTTTTAAATTTAGACCATTGTTGTCTTACGTGCCTTCAACTATGGTCCAAGTTAAATTTCACCACAAAAACGTATAAACATGTAATAAAGGATTATAATTGGGATCATTTTGTTTGAGGTTCGGGATTTTGGGAAACATGTATAGCAAAAAATATAAAAAATACATTCAAAAATCGTTGCTTATGTTAGTTGAAAGCTAAACATGGGATAAAATTTAACAAAATCTTCTTTCTTCTTATATAACTTAAAAAAAAAACAAAATAGTCTAACTGTTTACGTTCTTTACTTTAAATCGTGTATAGATGGCGCGTTGAATAGAGACTCGGAAGCCGGTGATGTAGGTATTACAGACTATTACAGTCCAGCAAAAAAGAGTAGAAATTAAATAAAATGGAACTAAAAAAATTTCATACTAAATTGTTGCCATTCATAGTCAATGTTGCCATTTAATTTTGAAATTTCATACAAAGTGGCGCCTTCATTTTTTGTCTACTCTTTTTTGCTGGACTGTAAGGTATAAACTACACCGTAAGAAATGTAGGTGAAAAAACAGTTACGTGTTTTTTTTTTTCTTTTTGATAAATTATGGTACGTACGTATCCTCTACGTATCATAGCGTATTTGAAAAAATATGTGAAGGGCAAACAATTTCTATGTCTGGTTTTGGAGATAATCGCGTTTATGTTGACGAGTTCCCATACAAATGTCAAAATTCACCGGTTTTCAAATAAATCAATTTCTCTCACTTTTTTACAATTAAAAGTGTTATTTTTACCTTTGAAATATATTAAAAGATTACTTGTCGAAAATTTTGGACATTTTCAGCTCCAGAAGTCATCCACCTGCGATTTTAGAAGAAGCTTATAAATATGGGACAAAAAATTTTTGGACTATTGTTGACCATAGTATAAATTGGATAATTTTTGACCATAGTAACGCAATGAACAGCCGATGTGGCGCAGTGGTTATTATGATGACTGACTGCCACGCAGAATGTACCGGGTTCAATTTGTGAATTTGTTCCCAGTCTGGTAAGGTCATTGCAGGCTCAACCACCTGATTGTCCGAAAAGCAAGATGGTTCCGTGCTTCGGATGGGCACGTTAAGCCGTCGGTCCCGGTTGCTGTCTATGATGGCGGTCGTTACACAACCATGTCAGAGGCATGCTACTTGCAGTAGGCGGTTGAAAAACTCTGACACTAGGGTTTATCGGGTCGTTGAACGACTCGGTGTCCCACACGAAGAGAGAAGAGAGAGAAGCAATGGTAACAAAACTATAATAACTGCTTCTCATGATCTACTTTATTATTATAATTTAATTTCAGTTACAACGTGCTGATGCTGGTGATTCAACTATCAGCCCATACATCCAAAAGTATGAGTATCCGTGATACTTCAGAGGAAATAGGAAATGATCAAGACATACATGTTCACCATCACATAAGTAATGCTGATGATGATGAAATACTGACTGATTTTGAGGATGAAACTGCTCATAAAATAATTACGGAAAGAAATAAGTTATTGAAAAACACAGTTAATAGCGAAAATAAAGATAGCATGCGATTTCATGTAGATAGCATGCGACTAGATGGGAAATTGACTCGTTTTGATGATGAAATCCATCATCTGTCAAATGAAGCAAAAAAGGGGAAAAATGCAGATAATATGAGTTTTAAAAACATACGACTAGACGGAAAACTTTCAGGTTTTATAGATAACACTGCCCACCAGATGCATGAAATAAACATGGTATTGAAGTATAATGTTAATAGAATAAATGAAAAAAATAAGCATTTGAAAAAAATAAAGCTAGATGGGAAACTAATTGGTTTTGGAGATAAAACTGACGACCAGATGCAAGTAACGAACAAGGCAATGAAAAATATAGTAAATAGGAAAAATGAAGAAAAGAAGCTTTTAAAACAGACACGGTCAAACGAAAAACTGTATGGTTATGAGGATGAAACTATCAACCAAACGCAGGAAATAAAAAAGGGATTGAAATATAAAATGAATAAGAAAAATAAAGATAAGCTTTTAAAAGAGATACGACCAGAAGAACAAATATCTAGTTTTGATGATGAAGCTGTCGACCAGACGCAGAAAATAAAAAAGGGATCAAAAAATAAAGTAAATAAGAAAAAAGAAGATAAGCTTTTCAAAGAGATACAACCAGAAGAAAAAATATCTAGTTTTGAGGATAAAACTGATGACCAGGTGCATGACATGAACCATATAGTAAATAGGAAAAATGAAAAAAAGATGCTTTTAAAAAAGACACGTTTAAACGAAAAATTTTATGATTATGAGAATGAAACTGTCAACGAAAAGCAGAAATTGAAAAAAGAAAATACAGTAAATAGAAAAAATGAAGAAAAGATGCTTTTAAAAAAGACACGATTAAACGAAAAAAATTATGATTATGAGAATGAAACTCTCAAAGAAAAGCAGAAATTGAAAAAAGAATTCAAAAATAAAGGAAATAAGAAAAATGAAGATAAGCTTTTAAAAGAGATACAACCAGAAGAAAAAATGTCTATTTTTGAAGATGAAACTGTCGACCAGACGCAGGAAATGAAAAAAGGGTTGAAATATGAAAAAAATAAGAGAAATGAAGATAAACTTTTAAAAAAGTTACGACCAGAAGAAAAAATATCTATTTTTGAGGATAAATCTAATAACCAGATGCATGACATGAACAAGGCATTGAAAAATATAGTAAATAGGAAGAATGAAAAAAAGATGCTTTTAAAAAAGACACGACTAAATGAAAAATTGTATGATTATGAGAATGAAACTATCAACCAAATGCAGGAACTGAAAAAAGAATTCAAAAATAAAGCAAATAAGAACATTAAAGTTAAGCTTTTAAAAGAGATACGACCAGAAGAACAAATATCTAGTTTTGAAGATGAAACTCTCGACCAGAGGCAGGAAATGAAAAAGGGGTTGAAATATGAAGAAATCAAGAGAAATGAAGATAAACTTCTAAAAAAACTACGACCAGAAAAAAAAACATTCAGTTCTGAGGATAAAACTGATGACCAGATGCATGATATGAACAAGGCATTGAAAAATATAGTAAATATAAAAAATGAAAAAAAGATGCTTTTAAATAAGACACGATTCAACGAAAAATTTTATGATTATGAGAATGAAACTATCAATCAAATGCAGGAACTGAAAAAAGAATTCAACAATAAAGTAAATAAGAAAATTAAAGATAAGCTTTTAAAAGAGATACCACCAGAAAAACAAATATCTAGTTTTGAAGATGAAATTGTCAACCAGACGGAGGAAATGAAAAAGGGATTGAAAAATGAAGTAAATAAGAAAAATGAAGATAATCTTTTAAAAGAGATACTACCAGAAGAAAAAATATCTAGTTTTGAGGATGAATATGTCGACCAGATGCGGGAAATGAAAAAGGGATTGAAAAACACAGAAAGCAGAAAATACAAGGAACATGTGAGTTTAGAAGGAATACCACAAGATGGCATGCTGTTTAAGTTCGATGACAGACCGCATCAGAGGAATGGCTCAAGAATTAAACAGCATATTTTAGAAGCAAAAAATAGTACAACTAAAGAAACTAGCCTAACGACTGTAAAATACTCAACTACAGCAACAACGAATGTAATAAACATAACACCGGTACCAAAGTTGAGGAACATAAAATTATCACCGGTGCCAAAAATAAGTAATATATCCAAATTGATGACCGAGACAAATGCAAAATCAAAAACGTTTGCACACAAAAAACTAAAAAAGATTTTTAAAAATAAGATTATAAATAAGGACTCAGTTTTTGTAGGCGCTATGAAAACTGTGTGGCGTACTCTAAAAATGCGGTTCACGTTTTTTTAAATCATCCTAGAAAAAAATTAGAAAGAGCAATAGACAAAGTCTTTTTCGTAAACTCACTTTGGCAAAGCAACAGGATGCGACAAAAAGACCGGTGAATTATGCGGTGCATGAAGAGCCTATCTTCACAGATGAAGATGAGACATGCGACACTAACGAAACGTACGATGACATCTGTCACACAAGTGATCGTCGGATGTCATCAACACGTTATAATAATTTGGCTTCGCTTTCATGCATCTCGCGTATGTTGACGACGACAACGGTAGTCGAGGTGTAGCAGTCTGAAGTGGCAGTGGGCTGGTCACCTCTGTCGTAGAACCCATGGACGATGGAGTAAATTGGTTCTCGAGTGGAGGCCGCGACTCAGCAGGCTTATCGTTGGATGCAATACGGCCGTGTATAGCAAAAACGGGAGCTCGTTCCTTGTGGCGTACCCTGGGGAAGCCTATGGCCAGCTGTGGACTACTATGTGAAGACGAAGGGAAAGAGCAAAAAAATATTTCAATTAAAATTAAAACGGGTACTTGCCCGTCTTAGTGGCCAGTATCAGCTACAAACACTAAGTAATTGTAGCTCAGGCTACGTTTGCTTAGTAGCAGATCAGTTAAAACGTCTGCCTGTGTGTCTAGGGCAAATGTTTGTAAGGTAGTTACCGACAGACGAGTCTATCCAGGTACGAAAATGTTTGTCGAGCTAAGTGAGTGCGCCCTTAGTGTAGTCTGGTTGTATTCATAATAGAAACTAGGGTGCGTTTGCACAGGACAGTCCGTTAGGTTGCACTAATAGTACATATGTTATGACTTTTGTGTATTTTCTTCAATCAATCAATACATACCTACCTATAAAATTAAGTCGCTTTTTGCATTTCTCTTTCTGTCAGTCGTTGAATTCGCTAACTCCTTCTTAAGCACGTAACAGGTTTTGATACGGTTTTTTGTTATTCAAGAGAAAGGTTTATATGTCCATGTAACACAGGCCCGAAAAATGCCTTTTCCCTAGGGACAATGAGTTGCAGCGGTTGAAACCCCTAACGGGCAGTTAGTAAACAATAAATGACTTCCCCTGAAGGTGGGTTAACCTTCGGCGGAAAAAAGTTTGTCTATGTCTTTTACACCTAGATTTTCTTTTTTGTTATAAGTTGTCAGTAAAATGTAACGAAGACGCAACACGCCGTGTGAATGTATACCTACGTAGTTACGTACTTATTAAATGTAAGTAAGTTAAGAACAATTACATTTGAACTGTCTCGTCTATCTTGTACTAACGCCGTGTTCAATTTATTCCGAAACAAGGTGAATTTATTTTCGATTAGGTACGACACGTATGATTAAGTTAAATAGTCAGCTTTTGAAGGTAACGCGGTAACCTTATTTTCATACAAATAGGCCGCTTGTAGACCACAAGTTATTGGGATAAAGGCAGGAAGATGATGATGATCAGGCCGCTGGCGCTACCGTTGCCGGCTGCTCCTGAAAAACTGTATAGGTACATAAACCGTACTTGTATGAGGATAAGGTAGAAATTAGTGTTGTCCAAACGCATACTTAACGTAAAAATAACGCCCAAACGGACGTTTCGTGTAGTCTATACAAAGATCCAGTCTTTGGAAACAAGAGATAAAGTAATAAATAAATAAGAAGTATAAAAAATAGTAAGTAGCACAAAATAGAAAATAAAAACGTCATACAATTTTAATCCAAGAAATATGACGTTCATGAACCAATTTCCTAGTTAGCTTGACTTCCACTGAGATTTCATCTGTATACCTAGGCGCTCCGCGCGCCGTTTCCCTAATTTTTGTGGTAGTAGGTACATAAGTTAAAACTGTCCTACTGTATTATTTTAAGATAAGAACTCACTTGATTGCCCTTATAATATTAATAACGTATTTAGAGAAAACTTTGTGAATAGCCTTGTTAAGTTAAATATCTGAGTTATTATATTATTACTTATTTATAATTAAGACTGAAATGTTACAGAAACTATATAATAAATTAAGATATTCCGTGACTTAGATTCTGTTATTCATAAAGTATATAAAAATATAGGTAGAACTGGCTAATACCTCGTAATATTTTGCTACGCTTTTTCATGATTTAAATTCTTTAATGCCGTCTATTATTTATTTTGTGGTGTGGTGCCGGCTAATAGCATCATCCGCTATCTTCCTTATTGGTATCGTAAAAAGCGACTAAGGATTTCACAGTTAATACATGTGCATTGTAATTTAAGGCGACAGGCTGATAATCTATCACGATTGTGTGTGATAGACGGTCTTCTAAATGACTTTCAAACTTTTGTCAGACGTGGTGGCTGCTTTTACGCTCTGTCTACCCTGTAAGGGATATAGGCATGATATACGGGGTGTTAGGGACGGTGTAACAAAAACTTTGCAGACGTGCTCAGACTATGAAACTTTTACTACGGAGCCAATGTTAGGAAACGAAAAAAAATTTCCGACCTTCCATACAAAGTCAGGATGTTGGCGACCTTCCATACAAAGTCAGGAGACAGTTTGATGGTCTGATCATGCCTGCAAAGTTTTCGGTACACCGTCCCTAACACCCTGTATGTATGTAAGTTCTTATAATATCACAATTAAATTGCTTAACTCAAAAGTCCTAAGTTTCTAAAATGACATCGAGAACATCAAGAAGTGAATGAAGTTTAAATAATTCGTTGCTTTAATGACATACGTCAAATGCTGGGATTAGTTTCGGGTCGGTACTAAATGGATCCATCGAGTCTGTGGTTGCAGGCTCGCCGCGGCCAGTTCATGAGAAATTGATTTCTATTACGTGGTATTTACTTACAGTAAGGTCGTCCGGAAAAGCCATATTTGACAGCTGTCAAAATCTTGTTAATGCTATTTATACAGGGAGTAACAGAAAGGGCATAACAAGCCAAAAGGAGGTCAAGGTACTCATGAAACTGAACAGTTTTCTCCATGAAACATGGGTCAAAATATGTAAAAAAAAATCTGGACCTCCAATACAAAAAGTACCAATCGACCGAGTCAATTTGTATGGGAGGTAATTATTTTTCATATTTCGAGCCATGTCCCATGGAGAAAGTTGTTCAGTTTCATTAGTACCTTGACATCCTTTCGGCTTGTAATACCCTTTCTGCTACTCCCGGTAGAAGGTCTGTTCAATTCAATTTCTTGTTATGTGGCGTTTTCATTGTGATTTTGATGTATTTCTTTGTTGACAGCTGTCAAACCCATACGGTTGACAAATAGAGAACGGCCGCACATTAGTATAATTTAATGCGATATCTATCTGGGTGGACAACAAATAATTGTTATACTCTTGTTATACTGGAGTACCTACTTATTCTACCACTGACGGTCGCCCAATAAAAAAAACAACAACAAAGATTCGTCAAATACTCGTACTAGAGCTCTGATGTAGAGATTCTGTTTACGCTATTGTACCGTGTATTCTCCAATAAACTAAAATAAAATAAACAAATAGCGTGTCTCACATTCTATCTATGCACATTTTTCTGCGAATTATGATGTCGTGCTTTGCAAGCACGTCGATATCGTATATTCGTGTAATATCATAATATGGAGTGTAAGTAAGGGACGGTCATGGGGAAGGTATAACGAAAACTTTACAAGCGTGCTCAGACCATGAAACTAAAGAACTTTCCCCATGGGAAATATGAAGGTAAATGAAAATATTTTTTACTTCCCATTGAAAGCCTATCAGCTCATCGCGAATTTCGTATGAGAGGTCGTTTTTTTCGTTCACCTCCTGCAAAGTTTTCGTTTCACCGTCCCTTACACCCATAGTCGTGAAATCAAGTGTACTACAGTTTTATTTCACCGTTTTGACCATTACTAAGAAGTTTCAGGTAGGTACGTCAAATACGAAGATTAGTTTCAGTTTAGGGCAAAGTGGATTCAATCCTGTCTGCGGTCGCCGCAGACAGTTTACGAGGAATTGATTTCTATTACGTGCTACCTAGTCTAATTTATATTTAGTGAGAAATCTCCTTAATCGATCCCTACCTTCTCGAAAACACTTCAGACAAAATAACCGTAGCAAAATGCTACGAAGTTCGTAGGCAAACTTACGCAATATTAAATGAGTTGATTTTGGTTGTACAATACTTATTCAAATGTATTTGAGATGTATTTAAGAATATCGCAAAATAGTTCTCCACAAAATATAAACGAAACAAAAATAATCAAAAGGGTTACAAAAAACCGTTAAATTGATAACGCCAATCCGTAAAAATGTACAAGCAGCAGCACTTCGAGTTAGCCTTACTCAGTTTTCATAGACTTGTCAAGACTAACGAGTAATAAATAATCTGTCCTAAAACCGACGGACTGCTGAGTAAGCAAAGCAGGTTCTCGAGTGGAGCTACGCCTCGGTAAGCGTAGCGTAGGACGCCCTCAGGCCACCGACCGATGATATACAGACTGGATGGTGAAAACGGGAGACCGTGCCTTATAGCTTACCTACGTACAGCAGTGGAGTGCTATAGACTAATGTAAAGTTAGAAATTATCCTTAGGTTTGGCGGTAGACGTCCTGCTGATGGTACCTACTATTGAGAGCAGAAAACCTACCCATTCAAAGAATCAACTTTCTTAATATTAGTATGAAAAACCGGTATAAGCTGGCCCTTTTAATGGGTAAGTGGATTTACTGGCGGTAGTACCTACATCCCTGAATTTCATTTTCACAACTTTTTCTCGACCAAAAAAGCCAGAATCCTTCATGATGCATGCTCAAGCATTTTTCCCCGTTGTGACGTAATATATTATGTGGTGACGTCACTGCTCCCTTCATTTGTCATGTCTTTGGGCTGTGACGTGTGAATTGTGAACACTTTTGCCTTTTTTGCGGTTCGAGGGGTAAGAAGCGAAAAGTGTTGGAATTTTAAACTTGAGTGTTTGTGTTTGTTTTCATTATAGTTCATGAAAATAAATACAGAATATAAAGTTTGCCTTTTCATACTTGAGATTTCTCATTTCGCAAAAAAGAGACGAATAAGAGCAGAAACATAATTGGACGAGCCTTGCTGTACAGCGCCTACATGAAGTTAGGGTGAGAAAAGAGTGTGCAATTATTTGAATACCCCTCATTGAATATTATTTTCTCAGTGGAAAAACCTACACAATTATCTGAATCCATTAAGCCTCTTAGTTTTTTGGGAAACATTTCCTAGTGTGTTACGTGTAATTTCAGAAACTTTAAAACTACACGCCTACATTTTTTGTTGTTGTTATATTTACGCTATAATTAAGCAGGCTAATGAGTAATGTTGTATATTTTTAACATTAAATAGTAATAAAAAATATCCAGTTTAAGATTCTGTGCATGTAAAAGAATGTTGGTTAAACTTAATTAGTTAAAATTTATGCTTCAGGAAATTTGCAGATACAGTACTTAAACGGGTACTTTTTAAAGTAGTTCTCTACCTTACTTAGCTTAGCACAAAAAACTTAATTCAAAGCGAGTTTATGAACTCGGCCATCCTAACCACAGTTTCTAAAGAAGATGAGATTAAGCTTTGCCCACTTTTTGCACTGAAGTTCCCCCATCGATTACTCGTGATCCTGTTTCATCCCGCGGGATTAAGACGACCTAGTTGCAAAGTAAGTTTAATCAGGCCACCAATACAGAGAGACGGCTAGAAGGAAACATCGCCACAATCATTCACACATCACACATCTAGACAGCTACTACTTTGAGATAGGCATTATGTTTTTTTACGTCCTTAAAAGTATATCTAACTGCCATGTACAGGAAAATATGTACACTCAAGTTTTACTGCATGTTGCCATACAGCCGCCATCCTTGAATAGCCACCATTTCTAAAAGCTACCAGTCTGATTCGTCCACCCGGTTTTTTGTAACATCCTTATAAGCATATCTAACTACCCTGTGAAGGAAAATTAGTACCTCCGATTTTTACTGTTTTTGCACACAGTCTAAGTGTGGTATATACGGGGTGTTAGGGACGGTGTAACGAAAACTTTGCAGGCGTGCTCAGACCATCAAACTGAACAACTTTTACTATGGAGCCAATGATGGGAGACGAAAAAAAATTTCCGACCTCCCATACAAAGTCAGTCAGCTGATCGTGAATTTTGTATGGGAGGTCGGAATTTTTTTTTCGTTTCCCACCATTGGCTCCATAGTAAAAGTTGTTCAGTTTGATGGTCTGATCATGCCTGCAAAGTTTTCGGTACACCGTCCCTAACACCCAGTATAGCGTAATGTGATATGATAATAAGTAATTCACTGAAGTCTATTAAACCCAGTTACAGCATTTCAAAAATTCAGATAAAATAAGCAACCCTAGAGTGTAGGTACAAAGATCAGAGGAAGGGTCGAGCTGCCCTTCTGTAAATTTTCTATTTACCGACCTAGTTGTCCGCTTAAGGAGACCAGCGGAACTTGGGTAAATGACTGAGTACTAATTTAAATTCTAATTTGGCACAAAGGCCCGGTTTTAAGGGTACACGGTGGTGTTCCACGAGATATATCTGCCCTTTATTCATGAGGCTGAAACTGACTTATCAAATGTTACCGCCCATAATGATTTATGATATGTTTGGTTGCCCCTTAATGGTTCGAAGGCAGGTAGGTATGTAGGTAAGATCAAAATAAGAGCCGTGAAATGCCGGGTTAGAATAGCAGAAGTCCCAATTCAAGCCCAATTCTACCCGTAGATATCGTAAAAACCGACTAAGGGATATTCATCTAGGGAATGGGCAGCAGCGTTCCCTGTATATGCAACATCTTTCAATGCGTTCACAGGTCCGCCTGCCAAGCATGGATACGTACCCTCCAATAGAGGCAGGTCCATGTCCAGCAGTGGGCTGTTGTGGCCGTTATGGTACGTAAGATTTTGGTAAAATTTTCATCTTATACTCAACCATTCATGGAGGAAGTAGACTTTTAAAAGTTCTAAAACAGTAGTTTTTAGTTTCTTTCGCTCAGTAAACTCTTATAGGGTTGTTTTTGGAAAACTTGCAATTTTTTCCATCGCAGCAGGCAGGATTTGAATGTGTGATCTTCAGCATCTGTAAACTATCCCGAAAGATGGAGTCCTGCCACTTGTTACTGACCAAGATATACTTGCTTAATTTTTAGGGTAGGATAGAACAGCGATATCCCAGTTGGTAGTGGCGTCGGCAGTACAGATAACGCAGGTCGCAGGTTCAAATCTTGCCTGCGGAAAATTTTCTAATAATAATTGTATACCCAACACGGGAAGTGTTTTAAAAATTTGGTATTCGTAAATGGTTTTGCATCTCTAATCAGACATTGTAGAACAGTAAATTTACTACCGATTACAAAACTAGCCTCTAAGCACCATGAAATTCAAAACACAGTACCGAACCGAAACACACAGCGTCTAGTTTTACTCGACAGCCAACTGCGAGCTCACAAAACTCGTGTAGGTAATTAGGCGCACTACAAAGGCAGAGTATACTTAATGCTGACAAAGGTGCCGTGTTCGAATGTCTGTCGCTAATTTCTAACTGCTGGTGAAGTTTGACACCTGGGGTACAAAGTAAGTGTCGGTAAGCGCCCTGTACAGAGAGACAACTACAAGGGAATGTCACTACACTCACCAGGTATCTATATCACAAATTAGGGAAACGGCGCGCGGGCCGCCTATAAAGATGGCTCACTTAGTACTATAGCGACGATTTTGACGCTTACTGACTTTAACTGGAAATAACCGGAATCTCAGGGGAAGTCAAGGTAATTAAGAAGTTGGTTGACACAAACGTCATATTTCTTGGATTTAAAATTTCTAAGCCAGCATCACACGGCCTAACCTAGACCCGAAACACACAGCATCCAGTTTTACCCGACAGCAAACTGCGAGCTCACAAAACTCGTGTAGGTAATTAGGCACACTACAAAGGCAGAGTATACTTAATGCTGACAAAGGTGCCGTGTTCGAATGTCTGTCGCTAATTTCTAGTTGCTGGTGAAGTTTGACACCTGGGGTACAAAGTAAGTGTCGGTAAGCGCCCAATACAGAGAGACAAGTACAAGGAAATGTCACTACACTCGCCAGATATTTGTATTTCGTATACGCGTGACACCAAATCATCTCACACCGGCTAGTTTAGTTGAGTACTATAACAGCCACAACAGTCCACTGCTGGACATGGGCCTCCCACTATCGGGGGGTGATGCCATACTCACCACGCTTGGCAGGCGGATTGGCGAGCACTGTGCAAGATGTTGCATTGACAGGGAACGTTGCTACCCATTCCCTAGATAGACACATTGTAAAATTGAAAATCTACTACGATTACAAAACTAGTCTCTAAGCACTATGAAACTCAATACACAGAACCGAACCGAAACACACAGCATCTAGTTTTACTCGACAGCAAACTGCGAGCTCACAAAACTCGTGTCGGTAATTAGGCACACTACAAAGGCAGAGTATACTTAATGCTGACAAAGGTGCCGTGTTCGAATGTCTGTCGGTAATTTCTAGCGGCTGGTGAAGTTTAACACCTGGGGTACAAAGTATGTATTGACGGGCGCTCAATATAGAGAGACAACTACAAGGAAACGTCATTACACTCAACGACTTCTATATGTCGTTTACGCTTGACACTAAACCATCCCACATCGGCTAGTAGTTGAGTACTATAACAGCCACAACAGTCCACTGCTGGACATGGGCCTCCCACTATCGGGGGGGTAATGCCATACTCACCACGCTTGACAGGCGGATTGGCGAGCGCAGTGCAAGATGTTGCATTGACAGGGAACACTGCTGCCCATTCCCCAGATAGACACATTGTAAAATTGAAAATCTACTACGAAAACAAAATTAGTCTCTACTCTAAACACCTTGCAACTTCAAAACGCAGAACCGAAGCAAAACACACAGTACCCAGTTTTACCCGACAGCAAACTGCGAGCTCACAAAACTAGTGTAGGTAATTAGGCACACTACAAAGGCAGAGTATACTTAATGCTGACAAAGGTGCCGTGTTCGAATGTCTGTCGCTAATTTCTAGCTGCTGGTGAAGTTTGACACCTGGGGTACAAAGTAAGTGTCGGTAAGCGCCCAATACAGAAAGACAACTACAAGGAAACGTCACTTCACTCGCCCGACATCTGTACCTATGTCGTTTACGTTTGACACTAAACCATCCCACACTGGCTAGTAGTTGAGTACCATAACAGCCACAACAGTCCACTGCTGTACATGGGCCTCCCACTATCGGGGGGTAATGCCATACTCACAACGCTTGACAGGCGGATTGGCGAGCGCAGTTCAAGATGTTGCATTTACAGGGAACGCTGCTACCTATTCCCAGGATAGAGATATCCCTTAGTCACTTTTTACGACACCCACGGGTGATGCTATTCAAGCCGGCATTAAACGGCCTAAACTAGTCTCTAAACACCTTGAAACTCAAAACACAGAACCGAACCGAAACACACAGCATCCAGTTTTACCCGACAGCAAACTGCGAGTTCACAAAACTCGTGTAGGTAATTAGGCACACTACAAAGGCAGAGTATACTTAATGCTGACAAAGGTGCCGTGTTCGAATGTCTGTCGCTAATTTCTAGCTGCTGGTGAAGTTTGACACCTGGGGTACAAAGTAAGTGTTATCGGGCGCTCAATATAGAGAGACAACTACAAGGAAAAGTCAATCATCAGACAACTTTAAGTCGTTTACGCGTGAAATCAAACCATCTCAAACCACGTAGTGTTCCACGAGATATATCTGCCCTTTATTCATGAGGCTGAAACTGACTTATCAAATTTTACCGCCCATAATGATTTAGGATATGTTTGGTTGCCCTTTGAAGGTTTATAAGCAGGTACTCGTACGTAGGTAAGATAGCCGTGTGATGCTGGATTAGAATAGCACCACCACAAATCTACCCGTGAATGTCGTAAAAAGCGACTACTCTTGCCATACTCACCACGCTTGGCTAGCGGAATGGCGAGCGCAGTGC